>CAXIWW010000149.1:0-499000 GCA_964036315.1 Acanthosepion esculentum | reverse complement strand
GTTTATAACTTTTTTCCAGTAAAAGAAATCTTTTCAAAATTGTTATATAATTGTTTGCATTTTTTCGTTTATTCCATGTTTACAGGCATTTTTAATTTGGTCAGATAGTAAAAATTACAGCTTTCTCCATGTGCGTGCTATGTTGTCTGACAATTTACAGCGTCCGAAATCGAGTGTGCACCAGAAGACTGGATTTCTAATTATTCCTTTCTATAGAATCCACATAATATCGGTGTCAAATTGCCGAAAATTTCGTGCGTTATCCATAATTACAAAACTTTTGTCTCCATCTTGAATAGTGTCGGGGCTAAATTCAACGGTATGTGGTCTTGTGTTCGTTCATTTGAAGAAATTTTCATACGGCCCTAAACTGGGAGATCAGACATATTTCACTTGTTTATAACTTTTTTCCAGTAAAAGAAAACTTTTCAAAATTGGTATCAAATTGTGTGCATTTTTTCGTTTAGTCAATGTTTACAGGGATTTTTCATTTGGTCAGATAGTAAAAATTACTGCTTTCACCATGTGCGTGGTATGTCGTCTGACAATTTACAGCGTCCGAAATCGAGTGTGCACAAGAAGACTGCATTTCTAATTATTCCTTTCTATAGAATCCCCATAATATCGGTCTCAAATCGTCGAGAATTTCGTGCGTTATCCATAATTACAAAACTTTTGTCTCCATCTTGAATAGAGTCGGGGCTAAATTCAATGGTATGTGCTCTTGTGTTCGTTCATTTGAGGAAATTGTCGTGCGCCCCTAAACTGGGAGATCAGTCATATTTCACTTGTTTATAACTTTTTTCCAGTAAAAGAAAACTTTTCAAAATTGGTATCAAATTGTGTGCATTTTTTCGTTTAGTCCATGTTTACAGGCATTTTTAATTTGGTCAGATAGTAAAAATTACAGCTTTCACCATGTGCGTGGCATGTTGTCTGACAATTTACAGCGTCCGAAATCCAGTGTGCACAAGAAGACTGCATTTCTAATTATTCCTTTCTATAGAATCCACATAATATCGGTGTCAAATTGTCGAGAATTTCGTGCGTTATCCACAATTACAAAACTTTTGTCTCCATCTTGAATAGAGTCGGGGCTAAATTCAACGGTATGTGGTCTTGTGTTCGTTCATTTGAGGAAATTTTCATGTTACCCTAAACTGGGAGATCAGTCATACTTCACTTGTTTATAACTTTTTTCCAGTAAAAGAAATCTATTCAAAATTGGTATCAAATTGTGTGCATTTTTTCGGTTAGTCCATGTTTACAGGGATTTTTCATTTGGTCAGATAGTAAAAATTACAGCTTTCACCATGTGCGAGGTATGTCGTCTGACAATTCACAGCGTCCGAAATCGAGTGTGCACAAGAAGACTGCATTTGTAATTATTCTTTTCTATAGAATCCACATAATATCGGTCGCAAATTGTCGAAAATTTCGTGCGTTAACCATAATTACAAAACTTTTGTCTCCATCTTGAATAGTGTCGGGGCTAAATTCAATGGTATGTGGTCTTGTGTTCGTTCATTTGAGGAAATTTTCATGCGGCTTTAAACTGGAAGATCAGTCATATTTCACTTGTTTATAACTTTTTTCCAGTAAAAGAAATCTTTTCAAAATTGGTATCAAATTGTGTGCATTTTTTCGTTTAGTCAATGTTTACAGGGATTTTTCATTTGGTCAGATAGTAAAAATTACAGCTTTCACCATGTGCGTGGTATGTCGTCTGACATTTTACAGCGTCCGAAATCCAGTGTGCACAAGAAGACTGCATTTCTAATTATTCCTTTCTCTAGAATCCACATAATATCGGTGTCAAATTGTCGAGAATTTCGTGCGTTATTCATAATTACAAAACTTTTGCCTCCATCTCGAATAGAATCGGGGCTAAATTCAACGGTATGTGGTCTTGTGTTTGTACATTTGAGCAAATTTTCATGCGGCTTTAAACTGGGAGATCAGTCATACTTCACTTGTTTATAACTTTTTTCCAGTAAAAGAAAATTTTTCAAAATTGGTATCAAATTGTGTGCATTTTTTCGTTTAGTCAATGTTTACAGGGATATTTCATTTGGTCAGATAGTAAAAATTACAGCTTTCACCATGTGCGTGGTATGTCGTCTGACAATTTACAGCGTCCGAAATCGAGTGTGCACAAGACTGCATTTCTAATTATTCCTTTCAATAGAATCCACATAATATCGGTGACAAATTGCCGCGAATTTCGTGCTTTATCCATAATTACGAAACTTTTGTCTCCATCTTGAATAGAGTCGGGGCTAAATTCATCGGTATGTGGTCTTCTGTTCATTCATTTGAGGAAATTTACATGCGGCCCTAAACTGGGAGATCAATCATACTTCACTTGTTTATAACTTTTTTCCAGTAAAAGAAATCTTTTCAAAATTGGTATCAAATTGTGTGCATTTTTTCGTTAATCAATGTTTACAGGGATTTTTCATTTGGACAGATAGTAAAAATTACAACGTTCACCATGTCAGTTGTATGTCTTCTGACAATTTACAGCGTCCGAAATCCAGTGTGCACAAGAAGACTGCATTTCTAATTATTCCATTCCATAGAATCCACATAATATCGGTGTCAAATTGCCGAGAATTTCGTGCGTTATCAATAATTACAAAACTTTTGTCTCCATCTTGAATAGTGTCGGGGCTAAATTCAAGGGTATGTGGAATTGTGTTCGTTCATTTGAAGAAATTTTCATGCGGCCCTAAACTGGGAGATCAGACACACTTCACTTGTTTATAAATTTTCCAGTAAAAGAAAACTTTTCAAAATTGGTATGAAATTGTGTGCATTTTTTCGTTTAGTCAATGTTTACAGGGATTTTTCATTTGGTCAGATAGTAAAAATTACAGCTTTCACCATGTGTGCGGTATGTTGTCTGACAATTTACAGCGTCCGAAATCCAGTGTGCACAAGAAGACTGCATTTCTAATTATTCCTTTCTATAGAATCCACATAATATCGGTCTTAAATTGTCGAAAATTTCGTGCGTTATCCATAATTACAAAACTTTTGTCTCCATCTTGAATAGAGTCGGGGCTAAATTCAACGGTATGTGCTCTTGTGTTCGTTCATTTGAGGAAATTTTCATTTGGCTTTAAACTGGGATATCAGTCATACTTCACTTGTTTATAACTTTTTTCCAGTAAAAGTAAACTTTTCAAAATTGTTATCAAATTGTGTGCATTTTTTCGTTTAGTCAATGTTTACAGGGATTTTTCATTTGGTCAGATAGTAAAAATTACAGCTTTCACCATGTGCGTGGTATGTTGTCTGACAATTTACAGCGTCCGAAATCCAGTGTGCACAAGAAGACTGCATTTCTAATTATTCCTTTCTATAGAATCCACATAATATCGGTCACAAATTGTCGAAAATTTCGTGCGTTATCCATAATTACAAAACTTTTGTCTCCATCTTGAATAGTGTCGGGGCTAAATTCAACGGTATGTGGTCTTGTGTTCGTTCATTTGAGGAAATTTTCATGCGGCCCTAAACTGGGAGATCAGTCATACGTCACTTGTTTATAACTTTTTTCCAGCAAAAGAAATCTGTTCAAAATTGGTATCAAATTGTGTGTATTTTTTCGTTTAGTCAATGTTTACAGGTAATTTTCATTTGGTCAGATAGTAAAAATTACAGCTTTCACCATGTGCGTGGTATGTCGTCTTACAATTTACAGCGTCCGAAATCGGGTGTGCACAAGAAGACTGGATTTCTAATTATTCCTTTCTATAGAATCCACATAATATCGGTGTCAAATTGCCGAGAATTTCGTGCGTTATCCATCATTACAAAACTTTTGTCTCCATCTTGAATAGTGTCGGGGCTAAAGTCAACGGTATGTTCTCTTCTGTTCGTTCATTTGAAGAAATTTTCATGCGGCCCTAAACTGGGAGATCAGACATATTTCACTTGTTTATAACTTTTTTCCAGTAAAAGAAAACTTTTCAAATTTGGTAACAAATTGTGTGCATTTTTTCGTTTAGTCAATGTTTACAGGGATTTTTCATTTGGTCAGATAGTAAAAATTACAGCTTTCACCATGTGCGCGGTATGTTGTCTGACAATTTACAGCGTCCGAAATCCAGTGTGCACAAGAAGACTGCATTTCTAATTATTCCTTTCTATAGAATCCACATAATATCGGTCTCAAATTGTCGAAAATTTCGTGCGTTATCCATAATTACAAAACTTTTGTCTCCATCTTGAATAGAGGCGGGGCTAAATTCAACGGTATGTGCTATTGTGTTCGTTCATTTGAGGAAATTTTCATGCGGCCCTAAACTGGGAGATCAGTCATACTTCACTTGTTTATAACTTTTTTCCAGTAAAAGAAATCTATTCAAAATTGGTATGAAATTTTGTGCATTTTTTCGTTTAGTCAATGTTTACAGGGATTTTTCATTTGGTCAGATAGTAAAAATTACAGCTTTCACCATGTGCGTGGTATGACGTCTGACAATTTACAGCGTCCGAAATCGGGTGTGCACAAGAAGATTGGATTTCTAATTATTCCTTTCTATAGAATCCACATAATATCGGTGTCAAATTGTCGAGAATTTCGTGCGTTATTCATAATTACAAAACTTTTGTCTCCATCTTGAATAGAGTCGGGGCTAAATTCAACGGTATGTGCTCTTGTGTTCGTTCATTTGAGAAAATTTTCATTTCGCTTTAAACTGGGATATCAGTCAGACTTCACTTGTTTATAACTTTTTTCCAGTAAAAGAAATCTATTCAAAATTGGTATCTAATTGTGTGCATTTTTTCGTTTAGTCAATATTTACAGGGATTTTTCATTTGGTCAGATAGTAAAAATTACAGCTTTCACCATGTTCGTGGTATGTCGTCTGACAATTTACAGCGTCCGAAATCGTGTGTGCACAAGAAGACTGCATTTCTAATTATTCCTTTCTATAGAATCCACATAATATCGGTGTCAAATTGTCGAGAATTTCGTGCGTTATTCATAATTACAAAACTTTTGTCTCCATCTTGAATAGAGTCGGGGCTAAATTCAACGGTATGTGGTCTTGTGTTCGTTCATTTGAGGAAATTTCCATGCGGCCCTAAACTGGGAGATCAGTCATACTTCACTTGTTTATAACTTTTTTCCAGTAAAAGAAATCTATTCAAAATTGGTATCAAATTGTGTGCATTTTTTCGTTTAGTCAATGTTTACAGGGATTTTTCATTTGGTCAGATAGTAAAAATGACAGCTTTCACCATGTGCGTGGTATGTCGTCTGACAATTTACAGCGTCCGAAATCGTGTGTGCACAAGAAGACTGCATTTCTAATTATTCCTTTCTATAGAATCCACATAATATCGGTGTCAAATTGTCGAGAATTTCGTGCCTTATTCATAATTACAAAACTTTTGTCTCCATCTTGAATAGAGTCGGGGCTAAATTCAACGGTATGTGCTCTTGTGTTCGTTCATTTGAGAAAATTTTCATTTCGCTTTAAACTGGGATATCAGTCATACTTCACTTGTTTATAACCTTTTTCCAGTAAAAGTAAACTATTCAAAATTGGTATCAAATTGTGTGCATTTTTTCGTTTAATCAATGTTTACAGTGATTTTTCATTTGGTCAGATAGTAAAAATTACAGCTTTCACCATGTGCACGGTATGTTGTCTGACAATTTACAGCGTCCGAATCCAGTGTGCACAAGAAGACTGCATTTCTAATTATTCCTTTCTATAGAATCCACATAATATCGGTCTCAAATTGTCGAAAATTTCGTGGTCTTGTGTTCGTTCATTTGAAGAAATATTCATGCGGCCATAAACTGGGAGATCAGACATACTTCACTTGTTTATAACTTTTTTCCAATAAAAGAAAACTTTTCAAAATTGGTATCAAATTGTGTGCATTTTTTCGTTTAGTCAATGTTTACAGGGATTTTTCATTTGGTCAGATAGTAAAAATTACAGCTTTCACCATGTGCGCGGTATGTTGACTGACAATTTACAGCGTCCGAAATCCAGTGTGCAAAAGAAGACTGCATATCTAATTATTCCTTTCTATAGAATCCACATAATATCGGTGTCAAATTGTCGAGAATTTCGTGCGTTTTCCATAATAACAAAACTTTTGCCTCCATCTCGAATAGAATCGGGGCTAAATTCAACGGTATGTGGTCTTGTGTTTGTTCATTTGAGCAAATTTTCATGCGGCCCTAAACTGGGAGATCAGTCATACTTCACTTGTTTATAACTTTTTTCCAGTAAAAGAAAACTTTTCAAAATTGGTATCAAATTGTGTGCATTTTTTCGTTTAGTCCTTGTTCACAGGGATATTTCATTTGGTCAGATAGTAAATAATTACAGCTTTCACCATGTGCGTGGTATGTCGTCTGACAATTTGCAGCGTCCGAAATCGAGTGTGCACAAGAAGACTGCATTTCTAATTATTCCTTTCTATAGAATCCACATAATATCGGTCTCAAATTGTCGAGAATTTCGTGCGTTATCCATAATTACAAAACTTTTGTCTCCATCTTGAATAGAGTCGGGGCTAAATTCAACGGTATGTGGTCTTGTGTTCGTTCATCTGAAGAAATTTTCATGCGGCCCTAAACTGGGAGATCAGTCATATTTCACTTGTTTATAACTTTTTTCCAGTGAAAGAAAACTTTTCAAAATTGGTATCAAATTGTGTGCATTTTTTCGTTTAGTCCATGTTTACAGGAATTTTTCATTTGGTCTGATAGTAAAAATTACAGCTTTCACCATGTGCGCGGTATGTTGACTGACAATTTACAGCGTCCGAAATCCAGTGTGCAAAAGAAGACTGCATATCTAATTATTCCTTTCTATAGAATCCACATAATATCGGTGTCAAATTGTCGAGAATTTCGTGCGTTTTCCATAATAACAAAACTTTTGCCTCCATCTCGAATAGAATCGGGGCTAAATTCAACGGTATGTGGTCTTGTGTTTGTTCATTTGAGCAAATTTTCATGCGGCCCTAAACTGGGAGATCAGTCATACTTCACTTGTTTATAACTTTTTTCCAGTAAAAGAAAACTTTTCAAAATTGGTATCAAATTGTGTGCATTTTTTCGTTTAGTCCTTGTTCACAGGGATATTTCATTTGGTCAGATAGTAAATAATTACAGCTTTCACCATGTGCGTGGTATGTCGTCTGACAATTTGCAGCGTCCGAAATCGAGTGTGCACAAGAAGACTGCATTTCTAATTATTCCTTTCTATAGAATCCACATAATATCGGTCTCAAATTGTCGAGAATTTCGTGCGTTATCTATAATTACAAAACTTTTGTCTCCATCTTAAATAGAGTTAGGGCTAAATTCAACGGTATGTGCTCTTGTGTTCGTTCATTTCAGGAAATTTTCATTCGGCTTTAAACTGGGAGATCAGTCATACTTCACTTGTTTATAACTTTTTTCCAGTAAAAGAAATCTTTTCAAAATTGTTATCAAATTGTGTGCATTTTTTCTTTTAGTCAATGTTTACAGGGATTTTTCATTTGGTCAGATAGTAAAAATTACAGCTTTCACCATGTGCGCGGTATGTTGTCTGACAATTTACAGCGTCCGAAATCCAGTGTGGACAAGAAGACTGCATTTCTAATTATTCCTTTCTATAGAATCCACATAATATCGGTGTCAAATTGTCGAGAATTTCGTGCGTTATCCATAATTACAAAACTTTTGTCTCCATCTTGAATAGTGTCGGGGCTAAATTCAACGGTATGTGGTCTTGTGTTCGTTCATTTGAAGAAATTTTCATGCGGCCCTAAACTGGGAGATCAGTCATACTTCACTTGTTTATAACTTTTTCCCAATAAAAGAAAACTTTTCAAAATTGGTATCAAATTGTGTGCATTTTTTCGTTTAGTCAATGTTTACAGGGATTTTTCATTTGGTCAGATAGTAAAAATTACAGCTTTCACCATGTGCGTGGTATGTCGTCTGACAATTTACAGCGTCCGAAATCGAGTGTGCACAAGAAGACTGCATTTCTAATTATTCCTTTCTATAGAATCCACATAATATCGGTGTCAAATTGTCGCGAATTTCGTGCGTTATCCATAATTACAAAACTTTTGTCTCCATCTTGAATAGAGTCGGGGCTAAATTCATCGGTATGCTGTCTTGTGTTCGTTCATTTGAGGAAATTTTCATGCGGCCCTAAACTGGGAGATCAGTCATACTTCACTTGTTTATAACTTTTTTCCAGTAAAAGAAATCTATTCAAAATTGGTATCAAAATGTGTGCATTTTTTCGTTTAGTCAATGTTTACAGGGATTTTTCATTTGGTCAGATAGTAAAAATTACAGCTTTCACCATGTGCGTGGTATGTTGTCTGACAATTTACAGCGTCCGAAATCCAGTGTGCACAAGAAGATTGCATTTCTAATTATTCCTTTCTATAGAATCCACATAATATCGGTCTCAAATTGTCGAAAATTTCGTGCGTTATCCATAATTACAAAACTTTTGTCTCCATCTTGAATAGTGTCGGGGCTAAATTCAACGGTATGTGGTCTTGTGTTCTTTCATTTGAAGAAATTTTCAGGCGGCCCTAAACTGGGAGATCAGACATACTTCACTTGTTTATAACTTTTTCCCAATAAAAGAAAACTTTTCAAAATTGGTATCAAATTGTGTGCATTTTTTCGTTTAGTCCATGTTTACAGGGATTTTTCATTTGGTCAGATAGTAAAAATTACAGCTTTCACCATGTGCGTGGTATGTCGTCTGACAATTTACAGCGTCCGAAATCCAATGTGCACAAAATGACTGCATTTCTAATTATTCCTTTCTCTAGAATCCACATAATATCGGTGTCAAATTGTCGTGAATTTCGTGCGTTATGCATAATTACAAAACTTTTGTCTCCATCTTGAATAGAGTCGGGGCTAAATTCAACGGTATGTGCTCTTGTGTTCGTTCATTTGAGGAAATTTTCATTTGGCTTCAAACTGGGATATCAGTCATACTTCACTTGTTTATAACTGTTTTCCAGTAAAAGTAAACTTTTCAAAATTGTTATCAAATTGTGTGCATTTTTTCGTTTAGTCAATATTTACAGGGATTTTTCATTTGGTCAGATAGTAAAAATTGCAGCTTTCACCATGTGCGTGGTATGACGTCTGACAATTTACAGCGTCCGAAATCGAGTGTGCACAAGAAGACTGCATTTCTAATTATTCCTTTCTATAGAATCCACATAATATCGGTGTCAAATTGCCGAGAATTTCGTGCGTTATCCATAATTACAAAACTTTTGTCTCCATCTTGAATAGTGTCGGTGCTAAATTCAACGGTATGTGCTCTTGTGTTCGTTGATTTGAGGAAATTTTCATGCGGCCCTGAACTTGGAGATCAGTCATACTTCACTTGTTTATAACTTTTTTCCAGTAAAAGAAATCTATTCAAAATTGGTATCAAATTGTGTGCATTTTTTCGTTTAGTCAATGTTTACAGGGATTTTTCATTTGGTCAGATAGTAAAAATTACAGCTTTCACCATGTGCACGGTATGTTGTCTGACAATTTACAGCGTCCGAAATCCAGTGTGCACAAGAAGACTGCATTTCTAATTATTCCTTTCTATAGAATCCACATAATATCGGTCTCAAATTGTCGAAAATTTCGTGCGTTATCCATAATTACAAAACTTTTGTCTCCATCTTGAATAGAGTCGGGGCTAAATTCAACGGTATGTGCTCTTGTGTTCGTTCATTTGAGGAAATTTTCATTTCGCTTTAAACTGGGATATCAGTCATACTTCACTTGTTTATAACTTTTTTCCAGTAAAAGAAATCTATTCAAAATTGGTATCAAATTGTGTGCATTTTTTCGTTTAGTCAATGTTTACAGGGATTTTTCATTTGGTCAGATAGTAAAAATTACAGCTTTCACCATGTGCGTGGTATGTCGTCTGACAATTTACAGCGTCCGAAATCGAGTGTGCACAAGAAGACTGCATTTCTAATTATTCCTTTCTATAGAATCCACATAATATCGGTGTCAAATTGTCGTGAATTCCGTGCGTTATTCATAATTACAAAACTTTTGTCTCCATCTTGAATAGTGTCGGGGCTAAATTCAACGGTATGTGCTCTTGTGTTCGTTCATTTGAGGAAATTTTCATGCGGCCCTGAACTTGCAGATCAGTCATAATTCACTTGTTTATAAATTTTTTCCAGTAAAAGAAATCTATTCAAAATTGGTATCAAATTGTGTGCATTTTTTCGTTTAGTCAATGTTTACAGGGATTTTTCATTTGGTCAGATAGTAAAAATTACAGCTTTCACCATGTGCACGGTATGTTGTCTGACAATTTACAGCGTCCGAAATCCAGTGTGCACAAGAAGACTGCATTTCTAATTATTCCTTTCTATAGAATCCACATAATATCGGTCTCAAATTGTCGAAAATTTCGTGCGTTATCCATCATTACAAAACTTTTGTCTCCATCTTGAATAGAGTCGGGGCTAAATTCAACGGTATGTGCTCTTGTGTTCGTTCATTTGAGGAAATTTTCATTTCGCTTTAAACTGGGATATCAGTCATACTTCACTTGTTTATAACTTTTTTCCAGTAAAAGAAATCTATTCAAAATTGGTATCAAATTGTGTGCATTTTTTCGTTTAGTCAATGTTTACAGGGATTTTTCATTTGGTCAGATAGTAAAAATTACAGCTTTCACCATGTGCGTGGTATGTCGTCTGACAATTTACAGCGTCCGAAATCGAGTGTGCACAAGAAGACTGCATTTCTAATTATTCCTTTCTATAGAATCCACATAATATCGGTGTCAAATTGTCGAGAATTTCGTGCGTTATTCATAATTACAAAACTTTTGTCTCCATCTTGAATAGAGTCGGGGCTAAATTCAACGGTATGTGCTCTTGTGTTCGTTCATTTGAGAAAATTTTCATTTCGCTTTAAACTGGCATATCAGTCATACTTCACTTTTTTATAACTTTTTTCCAGTAAAAGAAATCTATTCAAAATTGGTATCAAATTGTGTGCATTTTTTCGTTTAGTCAATGTTTACAGGGATTTTTCATTTGGTCAGATAGTAAAAATTACAGCTTTCACCATGTGCACGGTATGTTGTCTGACAATTTACAGCGTCCGAAATCCAGTGTGCACAAGAAGACTGCATTTCTAATTATTCCTTTCTATAGAATCCACATAATATCGGTCTCAAATTGTCGAAAATTTCGTGCGTTATCCATAATTACAAAACTTTTGTCTCCATCTTGAATAGAGTCGGGGCTAAATTCAACGGTATGTGCTCTTGTGTTCGTTCATTTGAGGAAATTTTCATTTCGCTTTAAACTGGGAATTCAGTCATACTTCACTGTTTATAACTTTTTTCCAGTAAAAGTAAACTTTTCAAAATTGTTATCAAATTGTGTGCATTTTTCGTTTAGTCAATGTTTACAGGGATTTTTCATTTGGTCAGATAGTAAAAATTACAGCTTTCACCATGTGCACGGTATGTTGTCTGACAATTTACAGCGTCCGAAATCCAGTGTGCACAAGAAGACTGCATTTCTAATTATTCCTTTCTATAGAATCCACATAATATCGGTCTCAAATTGTCGAAAATTTCGTGCGTTATCCATAATTACAAAACTTTTGTCTCCATCTTGAATAGAGTCGGGGCTAAATTCAACGGTATGTGCTCTTGTGTTCGTTCATTTGAGAAAATTTTCATTTCGCTTTAAACTGGGATATCAGTCATACTTCACTTGTTTATAACTTTTTTCCAGTAAAAGAAATCTATTCAAAATTGGTATCAAATTGTGTGCATTTTTTCGTTTAGTCAATGTTTACAGGGATTTTTCATTTGGTCAGATAGTAGAAATTACAGCTTTCACCATGTGCACGGTATGTTGTCTGACAATTTACAGCGTCCGAAATCCAGTGTGCACAAGAAGACTGCATTTCTAATTATTCCTTTCTATAGAATCCACATAATATCGGTCTCAAGTTGTCGAAAATTTCGTGCGTTATCCATAATTACAAAACTTTTGTCTCCATCTTGAATAGAGTCGGGGCTAAATTCAACGGTATGTGCTCTTGTGTTCGTTCATTTGAGAAAATTTTCATTTCGCTTTAAACTGGGATATCAGTCATACTTCACTTGTTTATAACTTTTTTCCAGTAAAAGAAATCTATTCAAAATTGGTATCAAATTGTGTGCATTTTTTCGTTTAGTCAATGTTTACAGGGATTTTTCATTTGGTCAGATAGTAAAAATTACAGCTTTCACCATGTGCGTGGTATGTCGTCTGACAATTTACAGCGTCCGAAATCGAGTGTGCACAAGAAGACTGCATTTCTAATTATTCCTTACTATAGAATCCACATAATATCGGTGTCAAATTGTCGAGAATTTCGTGCGTTATTCATAATTACAAAACTTTTGTCTCCATCTTGAATAGAGTCGGGGCTAAATTCAACGGTATGTGCTCTTGTGTTCGTTCATTTGAGGAAAGTTTCATTTGGCTTTAAACTGGGATATCAGTCATACTTCACTTGTTTATAACTTTTTTCCAGTAAAAGTAAACTTTTCAAAATTGTTATCAAATTGTGTGCATTTTTTCGTTTAGTCAATGTTTACAGGGATTTTTCATTTGGTCAGATAGTAAAAATTACAGCTTTCACCATGTGCGCGGTATGTTGTCTGACAATTTACAGCGTCCGAAATCCAGTGTGCACAAGAAGAATGCATTTCTAATTATTCCTTTCTATAGAATCCACATAATATCGGTGTCAAATTGACGAAAGTTTCGTGCGTTATCCATAATTACCAACCTTTTGTCTCCATCTTGAATAGAGTCGGTGCTAAATTCAACGGTATGTGGTCTTGTGTTCGTTCATTTGTGGAAATTTTCATGCGGCCCTAAACTGGGAGATCAGTCATACTTCACTTGTTTATAACTTATTTCCAGTAAAAGAAATCTTTTCAAAATTGATATCAAATTGTGTTCATTTTTTCCTTTAGTCCATGTTTACAGGGATTTTTCATTTGGTCAGATAGTAAAAATTACAGCTTTCACCATGTGCGTAGTATGTCGTCTGATAATTTACAGCGTCTGAAATCCAGTGTGCACAAGAAGACTGCATTTCTAATTATTCCTTTCTATAGAATCCACATAATATCGGTGTCAAATTGTTGAAAATTTCGTGCATTATCCATAATTACAAAACTTTTGTCTCCATCTTGAATAGAGTTAGGGCTAAATTCAACGGTATGTGCTCTTGTGTTCGTTCATTTCAGGAAATTTTCATTCGGCTTTAAACTGGGAGATCAGTCATACTTCACTTGTTTATAACTTTTTTCCAGTAAAAGAAATCTTTTCAAAATTGTTATCAAATTGTGTGCATTTTTTCTTTTAGTCAATGTTTACAGGGATTTTTCATTTGGTCAGATAGTAAAAATTACAGCTTTCACCATGTGCGCGGTATGTTGTCTGACAATTTACAGCGTCCGAAATCCAGTGTGGACAAGAAGACTGCATTTCTAATTATTCCTTTCTATAGAATCCACATAATATCGGTGTCAAATTGTCGTGAATTTCGTGCGTTATCCATAATTACAAAACTTTTGTCTCCATCTTGAATAGTGTCGGGGCTAAATTCAACGGTATGTGGTCTTGTGTTCGTTCATTTGAAGAAATTTTCATGCGGCCCTAAACTGGGAGATCAGTCATACTTCACTTGTTTATAACTTTTTCCCAATAAAAGAAAACTTTTCAAAATTGGTATCAAATTGTGTGCATTTTTTCGTTTAGTCAATGTTTACAGGGATTTTTCATTTGGTCAGATAGTAAAAATTACAGCTTTCACCATGTGCGTGGTATGTCGTCTGACAATTTACAGCGTCCGAAATCGAGTGTGCACAAGAAGACTGCATTTCTAATTATTCCTTTCTATAGAATCCACATAATATCGGTGTCAAATTGTCGCGAATTTCGTGCGTTATCCATAATTACAAAACTTTTGTCTCCATCTTGAATAGAGTCGGGGCTAAATTCATCGGTATGCTGTCTTGTGTTCGTTCATTTGAGGAAATTTTCATGCGGCCCTAAACTGGGAGATCAGTCATACTTCACTTGTTTATAACTTTTTTCCAGTAAAAGAAATCTATTCAAAATTGGTATCAAAATGTGTGCATTTTTTCGTTTAGTCAATGTTTACAGGGATTTTTCATTTGGTCAGATAGTAAAAATTACAGCTTTCACCATGTGCGTGGTATGTTGTCTGACAATTTACAGCGTCCGAAATCCAGTGTGCACAAGAAGATTGCATTTCTAATTATTCCTTTCTATAGAATCCACATAATATCGGTCTCAAATTGTCGAAAATTTCGTGCGTTATCCATAATTACAAAACTTTTGTCTCCATCTTGAATAGTGTCGGGGCTAAATTCAACGGTATGTGGTCTTGTGTTCTTTCATTTGAAGAAATTTTCAGGCGGCCCTAAACTGGGAGATCAGACATACTTCACTTGTTTATAACTTTTTCCCAATAAAAGAAAACTTTTCAAAATTGGTATCAAATTGTGTGCATTTTTTCGTTTAGTCCATGTTTACAGGGATTTTTCATTTGGTCAGATAGTAAAAATTACAGCTTTCACCATGTGCGTGGTATGTCGTCTGACAATTTACAGCGTCCGAAATCCAATGTGCACAAAATGACTGCATTTCTAATTATTCCTTTCTCTAGAATCCACATAATATCGGTGTCAAATTGTCGTGAATTTCGTGCGTTATGCATAATTACAAAACTTTTGTCTCCATCTTGAATAGAGTCGGGGCTAAATTCAACGGTATGTGCTCTTGTGTTCGTTCATTTGAGGAAATTTTCATTTGGCTTCAAACTGGGATATCAGTCATACTTCACTTGTTTATAACTGTTTTCCAGTAAAAGTAAACTTTTCAAAATTGTTATCAAATTGTGTGCATTTTTTCGTTTAGTCAATATTTACAGGGATTTTTCATTTGGTCAGATAGTAAAAATTGCAGCTTTCACCATGTGCGTGGTATGACGTCTGACAATTTACAGCGTCCGAAATCGAGTGTGCACAAGAAGACTGCATTTCTAATTATTCCTTTCTATAGAATCCACATAATATCGGTGTCAAATTGCCGAGAATTTCGTGCGTTATCCATAATTACAAAACTTTTGTCTCCATCTTGAATAGTGTCGGTGCTAAATTCAACGGTATGTGCTCTTGTGTTCGTTGATTTGAGGAAATTTTCATGCGGCCCTGAACTTGGAGATCAGTCATACTTCACTTGTTTATAACTTTTTTCCAGTAAAAGAAATCTATTCAAAATTGGTATCAAATTGTGTGCATTTTTTCGTTTAGTCAATGTTTACAGGGATTTTTCATTTGGTCAGATAGTAAAAATTACAGCTTTCACCATGTGCACGGTATGTTGTCTGACAATTTACAGCGTCCGAAATCCAGTGTGCACAAGAAGACTGCATTTCTAATTATTCCTTTCTATAGAATCCACATAATATCGGTCTCAAATTGTCGAAAATTTCGTGCGTTATCCATAATTACAAAACTTTTGTCTCCATCTTGAATAGAGTCGGGGCTAAATTCAACGGTATGTGCTCTTGTGTTCGTTCATTTGAGGAAATTTTCATTTCGCTTTAAACTGGGATATCAGTCATACTTCACTTGTTTATAACTTTTTTCCAGTAAAAGAAATCTATTCAAAATTGGTATCAAATTGTGTGCATTTTTTCGTTTAGTCAATGTTTACAGGGATTTTTCATTTGGTCAGATAGTAAAAATTACAGCTTTCACCATGTGCGTGGTATGTCGTCTGACAATTTACAGCGTCCGAAATCGAGTGTGCACAAGAAGACTGCATTTCTAATTATTCCTTTCTATGGAATCCACATAATATCGGTGTCAAATTGTCGTGAATTCCGTGCGTTATTCATAATTACAAAACTTTTGTCTCCATCTTGAATAGTGTCGGGGCTAAATTCAACGGTATGTGCTCTTGTGTTCGTTCATTTGAGGAAATTTTCATGCGGCCCTGAACTTGCAGATCAGTCATAATTCACTTGTTTATAAATTTTTTCCAGTAAAAGAAATCTATTCAAAATTGGTATCAAATTGTGTGCATTTTTTCGTTTAGTCAATGTTTACAGGGATTTTTCATTTGGTCAGATAGTAAAAATTACAGCTTTCACCATGTGCACGGTATGTTGTCTGACAATTTACAGCGTCCGAAATCCAGTGTGCACAAGAAGACTGCATTTCTAATTATTCCTTTCTATAGAATCCACATAATATCGGTCTCAAATTGTCGAAAATTTCGTGCGTTATCCATCATTACAAAACTTTTGTCTCCATCTTGAATAGAGTCGGGGCTAAATTCAACGGTATGTGCTCTTGTGTTCGTTCATTTGAGGAAATTTTCATTTCGCTTTAAACTGGGATATCAGTCATACTTCACTTGTTTATAACTTTTTTCCAGTAAAAGAAATCTATTCAAAATTGGTATCAAATTGTGTGCATTTTTTCGTTTAGTCAATGTTTACAGGGATTTTTCATTTGGTCAGATAGTAAAAATTACAGCTTTCACCATGTGCGTGGTATGTCGTCTGACAATTTACAGCGTCCGAAATCGAGTGTGCACAAGAAGACTGCATTTCTAATTATTCCTTTCTATAGAATCCACATAATATCGGTGTCAAATTGTCGAGAATTTCGTGCGTTATTCATAATTACAAAACTTTTGTCTCCATCTTGAATAGAGTCGGGGCTAAATTCAACGGTATGTGCTCTTGTGTTCGTTCATTTGAGAAAATTTTCATTTCGCTTTAAACTGGCATATCAGTCATACTTCACTTTTTTATAACTTTTTTCCAGTAAAAGAAATCTATTCAAAATTGGTATCAAATTGTGTGCATTTTTTCGTTTAGTCAATGTTTACAGGGATTTTTCATTTGGTCAGATAGTAAAAATTACAGCTTTCACCATGTGCACGGTATGTTGTCTGACAATTTACAGCGTCCGAAATCCAGTGTGCACAAGAAGACTGCATTTCTAATTATTCCTTTCTATAGAATCCACATAATATCGGTCTCAAATTGTCGAAAATTTCGTGCGTTATCCATAATTACAAAACTTTTGTCTCCATCTTGAATAGAGTCGGGGCTAAATTCAACGGTATGTGCTCTTGTGTTCGTTCATTTGAGGAAATTTTCATTTCGCTTTAAACTGGGAATTCAGTCATACTTCACTGTTTATAACTTTTTTCCAGTAAAAGTAAACTTTTCAAAATTGTTATCAAATTGTGTGCATTTTTCGTTTAGTCAATGTTTACAGGGATTTTTCATTTGGTCAGATAGTAAAAATTACAGCTTTCACCATGTGCACGGTATGTTGTCTGACAATTTACAGCGTCCGAAATCCAGTGTGCACAAGAAGACTGCATTTCTAATTATTCCTTTCTATAGAATCCACATAATATCGGTCTCAAATTGTCGAAAATTTCGTGCGTTATCCATAATTACAAAACTTTTGTCTCCATCTTGAATAGAGTCGGGGCTAAATTCAACGGTATGTGCTCTTGTGTTCGTTCATTTGAGAAAATTTTCATTTCGCTTTAAACTGGGATATCAGTCATACTTCACTTGTTTATAACTTTTTTCCAGTAAAAGAAATCTATTCAAAATTGGTATCAAATTGTGTGCATTTTTTCGTTTAGTCAATGTTTACAGGGATTTTTCATTTGGTCAGATAGTAGAAATTACAGCTTTCACCATGTGCGCGGTATGTTGTCTGACAATTTACAGCGTCCGAAATCCAGTGTGCACAAGAAGACTGCATTTCTAATTATTCCTTTCTATAGAATCCACATAATATCGGTCTCAAGTTGTCGAAAATTTCGTGCGTTATCCATAATTACAAAACTTTTGTCTCCATCTTGAATAGAGTCGGTGCTAAATTCAACGGTATGTGGTCTTGTGTTCGTTCATTTGTGGAAATTTTCATGCGGCCCTAAACTGGGAGATCAGTCATACTTCACTTGTTTATAACTTATTTCCAGTAAAAGAAATCTTTTCAAAATTGATATCAAATTGTGTTCATTTTTTCCTTTAGTCCATGTTTACAGGGATTTTTCATTTGGTCAGATAGTAAAAATTACAGCTTTCACCATGTGCGTAGTATGTCGTCTGATAATTTACAGCGTCTGAAATCCAGTGTGCACAAGAAGACTGCATTTCTAATTATTCCTTTCTATAGAATCCACATAATATCGGTGTCAAATTGTTGAAAATTTCGTGCATTATCCATAATTACAAAACTTTTGTCTCCATCTTGAATAGAGTCGGGGCTAAATTCAACGGTATGTGCTCTTGTGTTCGTTCATTTGAGAAAATTTTCATTTCGCTTTAAACTGGGATATCAGTCATATTTCACTTGTTTATAACTTTTTTCCAGTAAAAGAAATCTATTCAAAATTGTTATCAAATTGTGTGAATTTTTCGTTTAGTCAATGTTTACAGGGATTTTTCATTTGGTCAGATAGTAAAAATTACAGCTTTCACCATGTGCGTGGTATGTCGTCTGACAATTTACAGCGTCCGAAATCGAGTGTGCACAAGAAGACTGCATTTCTAATTATTCCTTTCTATAGAATCCACATAATATCGCTGTCAAATTATCCAGAATTTCGTCCGTTATCCATAATTACAAAACATTTGTCTCCATCTTGAATAGTGTCGGGACTAAATTCAACGGTATATGGTCTTGTGTTCGTTCATTTGAGGAAATTTTCATTTGGCTTCAAACTGTGATATCAGTCATACTTCACTTGTTTATAACTTTTTTCCAGTAAAAGTAAACTTTTCAAAATTGTTATCAAATTGTGTGCATTTTTTCGTTTAGTCAATGTTTACAGGGATTTTTCATTTGGTCAGATAGTAAAAATTACAGCTTTCACCATGTGCGTGGTATGTCGTCTGACAATTTACAGCGTCCGAAATCGAGTGTGCACAAGAAGACTGCATTTCTAATTATTCCTTTCTCTAGAATCCACATAATATCGGTGTCAAATTGTCGAGAATTTCGTGCGTTATGCATAATTACAAAACTTTTGTCTCCATCTTGAATAGAATCGGGGCTAAATTCAACAGTAGGTGCTCTTGTGTACGTTCATTTGAGGAAATTTTCATGCGGCCCTAAACTGGGAGATCAGTCATACTTCACTTGTTTATAACTTTTTTCCAGTAAAAGAAATCTATTCAAAATTGGTATCAAATTGTGTGCATTTTTTCGTTTAGTCAATGTTTACAGGGATTTTTCATTTGGTCAGATAGTAAAAATTACAGTTTTCACCATGTGCGTGGTATGTCGTCTGACAATTTACAGCGTCCGAAATCGAGTGTGCACAAGAAGACTGCATTTCTAATTATTCCTTTCAATAGAATCCACATAATATCGGTGTCAAATTGTCGAGAATTTCGTGCGTTATCCATAATTACAAAACTTTTGTCTCCATCTTGAATAGTGTCGGGGCTAAATTCAACGGTATGTGGTCTTGTGTTCTTTCATTTGAAGAAATTTTCAGGCGGCCCTAAACTGGGAGATCAGTCATACTTGTTTATAACTTTTTTCCAGTAAAAGAAATCTATTCAAAATTGGTATCAAATTGTGTGCATTTTTTCGTTTAGTCCATGTTTACCGGGATTTTTCATTTGGTCAGATAGTAAAAATTACAGCTTTCACCATGTGCATGGTATGTTGTCTGACAATTTACAGCGTCCGAAATCCAGTGTGCACAAGAAGACTGCATTTCTAATTATTCCTTTCTATAGAATCCACATAATATCGGTCTCAAATTGTCGAAAATTTCGTGCGCTATCCATAATTACAAAACTTTTATCTCCATCTTGAATAGAATCGGGGCTAAATTCAACGGTATGTGCTATTGTGTTCGTTCATTTGAGGAAATTTTCATGCGGCCCTAAACTGGGAGATCAGACATACTTCACTTGTTTATAACTTTTTTCCAGTAAAAGACAACTTTTCAAAATTGGTATCAAATTGTGTGCATTTTTTCGTTTAGTCAATGTTTACAGGGATTTTTCATCTGGTCATATAGTAAAAATTACAGCTTTCACCATGTGCGCGGTATGTTGTCTGACAATTTACAGCGTCCGAAATCCAGTGTGCACAAGAAGACTGCATTTCTAATTATTCCTTTCTATAGAATCCACATAATATCGGTCTCAAATTGTCGAAAATTTCTTGCGTTATCCATAATTACAAAACTTTTGTCTCCATCTTGAATAGTGTCGGGGCTAAATTCAACGGTATGTGGTCTTGTGTTCGTTCATTTGAAGAAATTTTCATGCGGCCCTAAACTGGGAGATCAGACATACTTCAATTGTTTATAACTTTTTTCCAGTAAAAGAAAACTTTTCAAAATTGGTATCAAATTGTGTGCATTTTTTCGTTTAGTCAATGTTTACAGGGATTTTTCATTTGGTCAGATAGTAAAAATTACAGCTTTCACCATGTGCGTGGTATGTCGTCTTACAATTTACATCGTCCGAAATCGAGTGTGCACAAGAAGACTGCATTTCTAATTATTCCTTTCTATAGAATCCACATAATATCGGTGTCAAATTGTCGAGAATTTCGTGCGTTATGCATAATTACAAAACTTTTGTCTCCATCTTGAATAGAGTCGGGGCTAAATTCAACGGTATGTGCTCTTGTGTTCGTTCATTTGAGGAAATTTTCATGCGGCTTTAAACTGGGATATCAGTCATACTTCACTTGTTTATAACTTTTTTCCAGCAAAATAAACTTTTCAAAATTGTTATCAAATTGTGTGCATTTTTTCGTTTAGTCAATGTTTACAGGGATTTTTCATTTGGTCAGATAGTAAAAATTACAGCTTTCACCATGTGCGCGGTACGTTGTCTGACAATTTACAGCGTCCGAAATCCAGTGTGCACAAGAAGACTGCATTTCTAATTATTCCTTTCTATAGAATCCACATAATATCGGTGTCAAATTGTCGAGAATTTCGTGCGTTATTCATAATTACAAAACTTTTGTCTCCATCTTGAATAGAGTCGGGGCTAAATTCAACGGTATGTGCTCTTGTGTTCGTTCATTTGAAGAAATTTTCATGCGGCCCTAAACTGGGAGATCAGTCATACTTGTTTACAACTTTTTTCCAGTAAAAGAAATCTATTCAAAATTGGTATCAAATTGTGTGCATTTTTTCGTTTAGTCCATGTTTACCGGGATTTTTCATTTGGTCAGATAGTAAAAATTACAGCTTTCACCATGTGCGTGGTATGTCGTCTGACAATTTACAGTATCCGAAATCGAGTGTGCACAAGAAGACTGCATTTCTAATTATTCCTTTCTATAGAATCCACATAATATCGGTGTCAAATTGTCGAGAATTTCGTGCGTTATGCATAATTACAAAACTTTTGTCTCCATCTTGAATAGAGTCGGGGCTAAATTCAACGGTATGTGCTCTTGTGTTCGTTCATTTGAGGAAATTTTCATTTGGCTTCAAAGTGGGATATCAGTCATACTTCACTTGTTTATAACTTTTTTCCAGTAAAAGTAAACTTTTCAAAATTGTTATCAAATTGTGTGCATTTTTCGTTTAGTCAATGTTTACAGGGATTTTTCATTTGGTCAGATAGTAAAAATTACAGCTTTCACCATGTGCACGGTATGTTGTCTGACAATTTACAGCGTCCGAAATCCAGTGTGCAGAAGAAGACTGCATTTCTAATTATTCCTTTCTATAGAATCCACATAATATCGGTCTCAAATTGTCGAAAATTTCGTGCGTTATCCATAATTACAAAACTTTTGTCTCCATCTTGAATAGAGTCGGGGCTAAATTCAACGGTATGTGGTCTTGTGTTCGTTCATTTGAGGAAATTTTCATGCGGCCCTAAACTGGGAGATCAGTCATACTTCACTTGTTTATAACTTTTTTCCAGTAAAAGAAATCTATTCAAAATTGGTATCAAATTGTGTGCATTTTTTCGTTTAGTCCATGTTTACCGGGATTTTTCATTTGGTCAGATAGTAAAATTTACAGCTTTCACCATGTGCGTGGTATGTCGTCTGACAATTTACAGCGTCCGAAATCGAGTGTGCACAAGAAGACTGCATTTCTAATTATTCCTTTCTATAGAATCCACATAATATCGGTCACAAATTGTCGAAAATTTCATGCGTTATCCATAATTACAAAACTTTTGTCTCCATCTTGAATAGTGTCGGGGTTAAATTCAACGGTATGTGGTCTTGTGTTCTTTCATTTGAAGAAATTTTCAGGCGGCCCTAAACTGGGAGATCAGTCATACTTGTTTATAACTTTTTTCCAGTAAAAGAAATCTATTCAAAATTGGTATCAAATTGTGTGCATTTTTTCGTTTAGTCCATGTTTACCGGGATTTTTCATTTGGTCAGATAGTAAAAATTACAGCTTTCACCATGTGCGTGGTATGTCGTCTGACAATTTACAGTGTCCGAAATCGAGTGTGCACAAGAAGACTGCATTTCTAATTATTCCTTTCTATAGAATCCACATAATATCGGTGTCAAATTGTCGAGAATTTCGTGCGTTATGCATAATTACAAAACGTTTGTCTCTATCTTGAATAGAGTCGGGGCTAAATTCAACGGTATGTGCTCTTGTGTTCGTTCATTTGAGGAAATTTTCATTTGGCTTCAAACTGGGATATCAGTCATACTTCACTTGTTTATAACTTTTTTCCAGTAAAAGTAAACTTTTCAAAATTGTTATCAAATTGTGTGCATTTTTCGTTTAGTCAATGTTTACAGGGATTTTTCATTTGGTCAGATAGTAAAAATTACAGCTTTCACCATGTGCGTGGTATGTCGTCTGACAATTTACAGCGTCCGAAATCGAGTGTGCACAAGAAGACTGCATTTCGACTTATTCCTTTCTATAGAATCCACATAATATCGGTGTCAAATTGTCGAGAATTTCGTGCGTTATGCATAATTACAAAACTTTTGTCTCCAACTTGAATAGTGTCGGGGCTAAATTCAACGGTATGTTGTCTTGTGTTCGTTCATTTGAAGAAATTTTCATGCGGCCCTAAACTGGGAGATCAGTCATATTTCACTTGTTTATAACTTTTTTCCAGTGAAAGAAAACTTTTCAAAATTGGTATCAAATTGTGTGCATTTTTTCTTTTAGTCAATGTTTACAGGGATATTTCATTTGGTCAGATAGTAAAAATTACAGCTTTCACCATGTGCGTGGTATGTCGTCTGACAATTTACAGCGTCCGAAATCGAGTGTGCACAAGAAGACTGCATTTCTAATTATTCCTTTCTATAGAATCCACATAATATCGGTGTCAAATTGTCGAGAGTTTCGTGCGTTATGCATAATTACAAAACTTTTGTCTCCATCTTGAATAGAGTCGGGGCTAAATTCAACGGTATGTGGTCTTGTGTTCGTTCATTTGAGGAAATTTTCATTTGGCTTCAAACTGGGAGATCTGTCATACTTCACTTGTTTATAACTTTTTTGCAGTAAAAGTAAACTTTTCAAAATTGTTATCAAATTGTGTGCATTTTTCGTTTAGTCAATGTTTACAGGGATTTTTCATTTGGTCAGATAGTAAAAATTACAGCTTTCACCATGTGCACGGTATGTTGTCTGACAATTTACAGCGTCCGAAATCCAGTGTGCACAAGAAGACTGCATTTCTAATTATTCCTTTCTATAGAATCCACATAATATCGGTCTCAAATTGTCGAAAATTTCGTGCGTTATCCATAATTACAAAACTTTTGTCTCCATCTTGAATAGAGTCGGGGCTAAATTCAACGGTATGTGGTCTTGTGTTCGTTCATTTGAGGAAATTTTCATGCGGCCCTAAACTGGGAGATCTGTCATATTTCACTTGTTTATAACTTTTTTCCAGTAAAAGAAATCTATTCAAAATTGGTATCAAATTGTGTGCATTTTTTCGTTTAGTCCATGTTTACCGGGATTTTTCATTTGGTCAGATAGTAAAAATTACAGCTTTCACCATGTGCGTGGTATGTCGTCTGACAATTTACAGCGTCCGAAATCGAGTGTGCACAAGAAGACTGCATTTCGACTTATTCCTTTCTATAGAATCCACATAATATCGGTGTCAAATTGTCGAGAATTTCGTGCGTTATGCATAATTACAAAACTTTTGTCTCCAACTTGAATAGTGTCGGGGCTAAATTCAACGGTATGTTGTTTTGTGTTCGTTCATTTGAAGAAATTTTCATGCGGCCCTAAACTGGGAGATCAGTCATATTTCACTTGTTTATAACTTTTTTCCAGTGAAAGAAAACTTTTCAAAATTGGTATCAAATTGTGTGCATTTTTTCGTTTAGTCAATGTTTACAGGGATTTTTCATCTGGTCATATAGTAAAAATTACAGCTTTCACCATGTGCGCGGTATGTTGTCTGACAATTTACAGCGTCCGAAATCCAGTGTGCACAAGAAGACTGCATTTCTAATTATTTCTTTCGATAGAATCCACATAATATCGGTCTCAAATTGTCGAAAATTTCTTGCGTTATCCATAATTACAAAACTTTTGTCTCCATCTTGAATAGTGTCGGGGCTAAATTCAACGGTATGTGGTCTTGTGTTCGTTCATTTGAAGAAATTTTCATGCGGCCCTAAACTGGGAGATCAGACATACTTCACTTGTTTATAACTTTTTTCCAGTAAAAGAAAACTTTTCAAAATTGGTATCAAATTGTGTGCATTTTTTCGTTTAGTCAATGTTTACAGGGATTTTTCATTTGGTCAGATAGTAAAAATTACAGCTTTCACCATGTGCGTGGTATGTCGTCTGACAATTTACAGCGTCCGAAATCGAGTGTGCACAAGAAGACTGCATTTCTAATTATTCCTTTCTATAGAATCCACATAATATCGGTGTCAAATTGTCGAGAATTTCGTGCGTTATTCACAATTACAAAACTTTTGTCTCCATCTTGAATGGAGTCGGGGCTAAATTCAACGGTATGTGCTCTTGTGTTCGTTCATTTGAGGAAATTTTCATTTGGCTTTAAACTGGGATATCAGTCATACTTCACTTGTTTATAACTTTTTTCCAGTAAAAGTAAACTTTTCAAAATTGTTATCAAATTGTGTGCATTTTTTCGTTTAGTCAATTTTTACAGGGATTTTTCATTTGGTCAGATAGTAAAAATTACAGCTTTCACCATGTGCGTGGTATGTCGACTGACAATTTACAGCGTCCGAAATCGAGTGTGCACAAGAAGTCTGCATTTCTAATTATTCCTTTCTATAGAATCCACATAATATCGGTCTCAAATAGTCGAAAATTTCGTGCGTTATCCATAATTACAAAACTTTTGTCTCCATCTTGAATAGAGTCGGGGCTAAATTCAACGGTATGTGGTCTTGTGTTCGTTCATTTGAGGAAATTTTCATGTGGCCCTAAACTGGGAGATCAGTCATACTTCACTTGTTTATAACTTTTTTCCAGTAAAAGAAATCTTTTCAAAATTGGTATCAAATTGTGTGCATTTTTTCGTTTAGTCCATGTTTACAGGGATCTTTCATTTGGTCAGATAGTAAAAATTACAGCTTTCACCATGTGCGTGGTATGTCGTCTGACAATTTACAGCGTCCGAAATCGAGTGTGCACAAAAAGACTGCATTTCTAATTATTCCTTTCTATAGAATCCACATAATATCGGTGTCAAATTGCCGAAAATTTCGTGCGTTATCCATAATTACAAAACTTTTGTCTCAATCTTGAATAGAGTCGGGGCTAAATTCAATGGTATGTGTTCTTGTGTTCGTTCATTTGAGGAAATTTTCATGCGGCTTTAAACTGGAAGATCAGTCATACTTCACTTGTTTATAACTTTTTTCCAGTAAAAGAAAACATTTCAAAATTGTTATCAAACTGTGTGCATTTTTTCGTTTAGTCCATGTTTACAGGGATTTTTCATTTGGTCAGATAGTAAAAATACAGCTTTCCCCATGTAAGTGGTATGTCGTCTGACAATTTACAGCGTCCGAAATCCAGTGTGCACAAGTAGATTGCATTTCTAATTATTCCTTTCTATAGAATCCACATAATATCGGTCTCAAATTGTCGAAAATTTCGTGCGTTATCCATAATTACAAAACTTTTGTCTCCATCTTGAATAGAGTCGGGGCTAAATTCAACTGTATGTGGTCTTGAGTTCGTTCATTTGAGGAAATTTTCATGCGGCCCTAAACTGGGAGATCATTAATATTCACTTGTTTATAACTTTTTTCTAGTAAAAGAAAACTTTTCAAAATTGGTATCAAATTGTGTGCATTTTTTCGTTTAGTCCTTGTTTACAGGGATTTTTCATTTGGCCAGATAGTAAAAATTACAGCTTTCACCATGTGCGTGGTATGTCGTCTGACAATTTACAGCGTCCGAAATCAAGTGTGCACAAGAAGACTGCATTTCTAATTATTCCTTTCTATAGAATCCCCATAATATCGGTCACAAATTGTCGAGAATTTCGTGCGTTATCCATAATTACAAAACTTTTGTCTCCATCTTGAATAGAGTCGGGGCTAAATTCAACGGTATGTGGTCTTGTGTTCGTTCATTTGAGGAAATTTTCATTTGGCTTTAAACTGGGATATCAGTCATACTTCACTTGTTTAAAACTTTTTTCCAGGAAAAGTAAACTTTTCAAAATTGGTATCAAATTGTGTGCATTTTTCGTTTAGTCAATGTTTACAGGGATTTTTCATTTGGTCAGATAGTAAAAATTACAGCTTTCACCATGTGCACGGTATGTTGTCAGACAATTTACAGCGTCCGAAATCCAGTGTGCACAAGAAGACTGCATTTCTAATTATTCCTTTCTATAGAATCCACATAATATCGGTCTCAAATTGTCGAAAATTTCGTGCGTTATCCATAATTACAAAACTTTTGTCTCCATCTTGAATAGAGTCGGGGCTAAATTCAACGGTATGTGGTCTTGTGTTCGTTCATTTGAGGAAATATTCATGCGGCCCTAAACTGGGAGATCAGTCATACTTCACTTGTTTATAACTTTTTTCCAGTAAAAGAAATCTATTCAAAATTGGTATCAAATTGTGTGCATTTTTTCGTTTAGTCAATGTTTACAGGGATTTTTCATTTGGTCAGATAGTAAAAATTACAGCTTTCACCATGTGCGTGGTATGTCGTCTGACAATTTACAGCGTCCGAAATCGAGTGTGCACAAGAAGACTGCATTTCTAATTATTCCTTTCTATAGAATCCACATAATATCGGTGTCAAATTGTCGAGAAATTCGTGCGTTATTCATAATTACAAAACTTTTGTCTCCATCTTGAATAGAGTCGGGGCTAAATTCAACGGTATGTGCTCTTGTGTTCGTTCATTTGAGAAAATTTTCATTTCGCTTTAAACTGGCATATCAGTCATACTTCACTTGTTTATAACTTTTTTCCAGTAAAAGAAATCTATTCAAAATTGGTATCAAATTGTGTGCATTTTTTCGTTTAGTCAATGTTTACAGGGATTTTTCATTTGGTCAGATAGTAAAAATTACAGCTTTCACCATGTGCACTGTATGTTGTCTGACAATTTACAGCGTCCGAAATCCAGTGTGCAGAAGAAGACTGCATTTCTAATTATTCCTTTCTATAGAATCCACATAATATCGGTCTCAAATTGTCGAAAATTTCGTGCGTTATCCATAATTACAAAACTTTTGTCTCCATCTTGAATAGAGTCGGGGCTAAATTCAACGGTATGTGCTCTTGTGTTCGTTCATTTGAGGAAATTTTCATTTCGCTTTAAACTGGGATATCAGTCATACTTCACTTGTTTATAATTTTTTCCAGTAAAAGAAATCTATTCAAAATTGGTATCAAATTGTGTGCATTTTTTCGTTTAGTCAATGTTTACAGGGATTTTTCATTTGGTCAGATAGTAAAAATTACAGCTTTCACCATGTGCGTGGTATGTCGTCTGACAATTTACAGCGTCCGAAATCGAGTGTGCACAAGAAGACTGCATTTCTAATTATTCCTTTCTATAGAATCCACATAATATCGGTGTCAAATTGTCGAGAATTTCGTGCGTTATTCATAATTACAAAACTTTTGTCTCCATCTTGAATAGAGTCGGGGCTAAATTCAACGGTATGTGCTCTTGTGTTCGTTCATTTGAGAAAATTTTCATTTCGGTTTAAACTGGCATATCAGTCATACTTCACTTGTTTATAACTTTTTTCCAGTAAAAGAAATCTATTCAAAATTGGTATCAAATTGTGTGCATTTTTTCGTTTAGTCAATGTTTACAGGGATTTTTCATTTGGTCAGATAGTAAAAATTACAGCTTTCACCATGTGCACGGTATGTTGTCTGACAATTTACAGCGTCCGAAATCCAGTGTGCACAAGAAGACTGCATTTCTAATTATTCCTTTCTATAGAATCCACATAATATCGGTCTCAAATTGTCGAAAATTTCGTGCGTTATCCATAATTACAAAACTTTTGTCTCCATCTTGAATAGAGTCGGGGCTAAATTCAACGGTATGTGGTCTTGTGTTCGTTCATTTGAGGAAATTTTCATGCGTCCCTAAACTGGGAGATCAGTCATACTTCACTTGTTTATAACTTTTTTCCAGTAAAAGAAATCTATTCAAAATTGGTATCAAATTGTGTGCATTTTTTCGTTTAGTCAATGTTTACAGGGATTTTTCATTTGGTCAGATAGTAAAAATTACAGCTTTCACCATGTGCACGGTATGTTGTCTGACAATTTACAGCGTCCGAGATCCAGTGTGCAGAAGAAGACTGCATTTCTAATTATTCCTTTCTATAGAATCCACATAATATCGGTCTCAAATTGTCGAAAATTTCGTGCGTTATCCATAATTACAAAACTTTTGTCTCCATCTTGAATAGAGTCGGGGCTAAATTCAACGGTATGTGCTCTTGTGTTCGTTCATTTGAGGAAATTTTCATTTCGCTTTAAACTGGGATATCAGTCATACTTCACTTGTTTATAATTTTTTCCAGTAAAAGAAATCTATTCAAAATTGGTATCAAATTGTGTGCATTTTTTCGTTTAGTCAATGTTTACAGGGATTTTTCATTTGGTCAGATAGTAAAAATTACAGCTTTCACCATGTGCGTGGTATGTCGTCTGACAATTTACAGCGTCCGAAATCGAGTGTGCACAAGAAGACTGCATTTCTAATTATTCCTTTCTATAGAATCCACATAATATCGGTGTCAAATTGTCGAGAATTTCCTGCGTTATTCATAATTACAAAACTTTTGTCTCCATCTTGAATAGAGTCGGGGCTAAATTCAACGGTATGTGCTCTTGTGTTCGTTCATTTGAGAAAATTTTCATTTCGCTTTAAACTGGCATATCAGTCATACTTCACTTGTTTATAACTTTTTTCCAGTAAAAGAAATCTATTCAAAATTGGTATCAAATTGTGTGCATTTTTTCGTTTAGTCAATGTTTACAGGGATTTTTCATTTGGTCAGATAGTAAAAATTACAGCTTTCACCATGTGCACGGTATGTTGTCTGACAATTTACAGCGTCCGAAATCCAGTGTGCACAAGAAGACTGCATTTCTAATTATTCCTTTCTATAGAATCCACATAATATCGGTCTCAAATTGTCGAAAATTTCGTGCGTTATCCATAATTACAAAACTTTTGTCTCCATCTTGAATAGAGTCGGGGCTAAATTCAACGGTATGTGGTCTTGTGTTCGTTCATTTGAGGAAATTTTCATGCGGCCCTAAACTGGGAGATCAGTCATACTTCACTTGTTTATAACTTTTTTCCAGTAAAAGAAATCTATTCAAAATTGGTATCAAATTGTGTGCATTTTTTCGTTTAGTCAATGTTTACAGGGATTTTTCATTTGGTCAGATAGTAAAAATTACAGCTTTCACCATGTGCGTGGTATGTCGTCTGACAATTTACAGCGTCCGAAATCGAGTGTGCACAAGAAGACTGCATTTCTAATTATTCCTTTCTATAGAATCCACATAATATCGGTGTCAAATTGTCGAGAATTTCGTGCGTTATTCATAATTACAAAACTTTTGTCTCCATCTTGAATAGAGTCGGGGCTAAATTCAACGGTATGTGCTCTTGTGTTCGTTCATTTGAGGAAATTTTCATGCGGCCCTGAACTTGGAGATCAGTCATACTTCACTTGTTTATAACTTTTTTCCAGTAAAAGAAATCTATTCAAAATTGGTATCAAATTGTGTGCATTTTTTCGTTTAGTCAATGTTTACAGGGATTTTTCATTTGGTCAGATAGTAAAAATTACAGCTTTCACCATGTGCACGGTATGTTGTCTGACAATTTACAGCGTCCGAAATCCAGAGTGCACAAGAAGACTGCATTTCTAATTATTCCTTTCTATAGAATCCACATAATATCGGTCTCAAATTGTCGAAAATTTCGTGCGTTATCCATAATTACAAAACTTTTGTCTCCATCTTGAATAGAGTCGGGGCTAAATTCAACGGTATGTGCTCTTGTGTTCGTTCATTTGAGGCAATTTTCATGCGGCCCTGAACTTGGAGATCAGTCATACTTCACTTGTTTATAACTTTTTTCCAGTAAAAGAAATCTATTCAAAATTGGTATCAAATTGTGTGCATTTTTTCGTTTAGTCAATGTTTACAGGGATTTTTCATTTGGTCAGATAGTAAAAATTACAGCTTTCACCATGTGCAGGGTATGTTGTCTGACAATTTACAGCGTCCGAAATCCAGTGTGCACAAGAAGACTGCATTTCTAATAATTCCTTTCTATAGAATCCACATAATATCGGTCTCAAATTGTCGAAAATCTCGTGCGTTATCCATAATTACAAAACTTTTGTCTCCATCTTGAATAGAGTCGGGGCTAAATTCAACGGTATGTGCTCTTGTGTTCGTTCATTTGAGGAAATTTTCATTTCGCTTTAAACTGGGATATCAGTCATACTTCACTTGTTTATAACTTTTTTCCAGTAAAAGAAATCTATTCAAAATTGGTATCAAATTGTGTGCATTTTTTCGTTTAGTCAATGTTTACAGGGATTTTTCATTTGGTCAGATAGTAAAAATTACAGCTTTCACCATGTGCGTGGTATGTCGTCTGACAATTTACAGCGTCCGAAATCGAGTGTGCACAAGAAGACTGCATTTCTAATTATTCCTTTCTATAGAATCCACATAATATCGGTGTCAAATTGTCGTGAATTTCGTGCGTTATTCATAATTACAAAACTTTTGTCTCCATCTTGAATAGAGTCGGGGCTAAATTCAACAGTATGTGCTCTTGTCTTCGTTCATTTGAGAAAATTTTCATTTCGCTTTAAACTGGCATATCAGTCATACTTCACTTGTTTATAACTTTTTTCCAGTAAAAGAAATCTATTCAAAATTGGTATCAAATTGTGTGCATTTTTTCGTTTAATCAATGTTTACAGGGATGTTTCATTTGGTTAGATAGTAAAAATTACAGCTTTCACCATGTGCACGGTATGTTGTCTGACAATTTACAGCGTCCGAAATCCAGTGTGCACAAGAAGACTGCATTTCTAATTATTCCTTTCTATAGAATCCACATAATATCGGTCTCAAATTGTCGAAAATTTCGTGCGTTATCCATAATTACAAAACTTTTGTCTCCATCTTGAATAGAGTCGGGGCTAAATTCAAAGGTATGTGCTCTTGTCTTCGTTCATTTGAGAAAATTTTCATTTCGCTTTAAACTGGCATATCAGTCATACTTCACTTGTTTATAACTTTTTTCCAGTAAAAGAAATCTATTCAAAATTGGTATCAAATTGTGTGCATTTTTTCGTTTAGTCAATGTTTACAGGGATTTTTCATTTGGTCAGATAGTAAAAATTACAGCTTTCACCATGTGCACGGTATGTTGTCTGACAATTTACAGCGTCCGAAATCCAGAGTGCACAAGAAGACTGCATTTCTAATTATTCCTTTCTATAGAATCCACATAATATCGGTCTCAAATTGTCGAAAATTTCGTGCGTTATCCATAATTACAAAACTTTTGTCTCCATCTTGAATAGAGTCGGGGCTAAATTCAACGGTATGTGCTCTTGTGTTCGTTCATTTGAGGAAATTTTCATTTCGCTTTAAACTGGGATATCAGTCATACTTCACTTGTTTATAATTTTTTCCAGTAAAAGAAATCTATTCAAAATTGGTATCAAATTGTGTGCATTTTTTCGTTTAGTCAATGTTTACAGGGATTTTTCATTTGGTCAGATAGTAAAAATTACAGCTTTCACCATGTGCGTGGTATGTCGTCTGACAATTTACAGCGTCCGAAATCGAGTGTGCACAAGAAGACTGCATTTCTAATTATTCCTTTCTATAGAATCCACATAATATCGGTGTCAAATTGTCGAGAATTTCGTGCGTTATTCATAATTACAAAACTTTTGTCTCCATCTTGAATAGAGTCGGGGCTAAATTCAACGGTATGTGCTCTTGTGTTCGTTCATTTGAGGCAATTTTCATGCGGCCCTGAACTTGGAGATCAGTCATACTTCACTTGTTTATAACTTTTTTCCAGTAAAAGAAATCTATTCAAAATTGGTATCAAATTGTGTGCATTTTTTCGTTTAGTCAATGTTTACAGGGATTTTTCATTTGGTCAGATAGTAAAAATTACAGCTTTCACCATGTGCAGGGTATGTTGTCTGACAATTTACAGCGTCCGAAATCCAGTGTGCACAAGAAGACTGCATTTCTAATAATTCCTTTCTATAGAATCCACATAATATCGGTCTCAAATTGTCGAAAATCTCGTGCGTTATCCATAATTACAAAACTTTTGTCTCCATCTTGAATAGAGTCGGGGCTAAATTCAACGGTATGTGCTCTTGTGTTCGTTCATTTGAGGAAATTTTCATTTCGCTTTAAACTGGGATATCAGTCATACTTCACTTGTTTATAACTTTTTTCCAGTAAAAGAAATCTATTCAAAATTGGTATCAAATTGTGTGCATTTTTTCGTTTAGTCAATGTTTACAGGGATTTTTCATTTGGTCAGATAGTAAAAATTACAGCTTTCACCATGTGCGTGGTATGTCGTCTGACAATTTACAGCGTCCGAAATCGAGTGTGCACAAGAAGACTGCATTTCTAATTATTCCTTTCTATAGAATCCACATAATATCGGTGTCAAATTGTCGTGAATTTCGTGCGTTATTCATAATTACAAAACTTTTGTCTCCATCTTGAATAGAGTCGGGGCTAAATTCAACAGTATGTGCTCTTGTCTTCGTTCATTTGAGAAAATTTTCATTTCGCTTTAAACTGGCATATCAGTCATACTTCACTTGTTTATAACTTTTTTCCAGTAAAAGAAATCTATTCAAAATTGGTATCAAATTGTGTGCATTTTTTCGTTTAATCAATGTTTACAGGGATGTTTCATTTGGTTAGATAGTAAAAATTACAGCTTTCACCATGTGCACGGTATGTTGTCTGACAATTTACAGCGTCCGAAATCCAGTGTGCACAAGAAGACTGCATTTCTAATTATTCCTTTCTATAGAATCCACATAATATCGGTCTCAAATTGTCGAAAATTTCGTGCGTTATCCATAATTACAAAACTTTTGTCTCCATCTTGAATAGAGTCGGGGCTAAATTCAAAGGTATGTGCTCTTGTCTTCGTTCATTTGAGAAAATTTTCATTTCGCTTTAAACTGGCATATCAGTCATACTTCACTTGTTTATAACTTTTTTCCAGTAAAAGAAATCTATTCAAAATTGGTATCAAATTGTGTGCATTTTTTCGTTTAGTCAATGTTTACAGGGATTTTTCATTTGGTCAGATAGTAAAAATTACAGCTTTCACCATGTGCACGGTATGTTGTCTGACAATTTACAGCGTCCGAAATCCAGAGTGCACAAGAAGACTGCATTTCTAATTATTCCTTTCTATAGAATCCACATAATATCGGTCTCAAATTGTCGAAAATTTCGTGCGTTATCCATAATTACAAAACTTTTGTCTCCATCTTGAATAGAGTCGGGGCTAAATTCAACGGTATGTGCTCTTGTGTTCGTTCATTTGAGGAAATTTTCATTTCGCTTTAAACTGGGATATCAGTCATACTTCACTTGTTTATAACTTTTTTCCAGTAAAAGAAATCTATTCAAAATTGGTATCAAATTGTGTGCATTTTTTCGTTTAGTCAATGTTTACAGGGATTTTTCATTTGGTCAGATAGTAAAAATTACAGCTTTCACCATGTGCGTGGTATGTCGTCTGACAATTTACAGCGTCCGAAATCGAGTGTGCACAAGAAGACTGCATTTCTAATTATTCCTTTCTATAGAATCCACATAATATCGGTGTCAAATTGTCGTGAATTTCGTGCGTTATTCATAATTACAAAACTTTTGTCTCCATCTTGAATAGAGTCGGGGCTAAATTCAACAGTATGTGCTCTTGTCTTCGTTCATTTGAGAAAATTTTCATTTCGCTTTAAACTGGCATATCAGTCATACTTCACTTGTTTATAACTTTTTTCCAGTAAAAGAAATCTATTCAAAATTGGTATCAAATTGTGTGCATTTTTTCGTTTAATCAATGTTTACAGGGATGTTTCATTTGGTTAGATAGTAAAAATTACAGCTTTCACCATGTGCACGGTATGTTGTCTGACAATTTACAGCGTCCGAAATCCAGTGTGCACAAGAAGACTGCATTTCTAATTATTCCTTTCTATAGAATCCACATAATATCGTTCTCAAATTGTCGAAAATTTCGTGCGTTATCCATAATTACAAAACTTTTGTCTCCATCTTGAATAGAGTCGGGGCTAAATTCAAAGGTATGTGCTCTTGTCTTCGTTCATTTGAGAAAATTTTCATTTCGCTTTAAACTGGCATATCAGTCATACTTCACTTGTTTATAACTTTTTTCCAGTAAAAGTAATTTTTTCAATATTGGTATCAAATTTTGTCCATTTTTCGTTTAGTCCATGTTTACAGGGATTTTTCATTTGGTCAGATAGGAAAAATTACAGCTTTCTCCATGTACGTGGTATGTCGTCTGACAATTTACAGCGTTCGAAATCCAGTGTGCACAAGAAGACTGAATTTCTAATTATTCCTTTCTATAGAATCCACATAATATCGGTGTCAAATTGTCGTGAATTACGTGCGTTATGCATAATTACAAAACTTTTGTCTCCATCTTAAATAGAGTTAGGGCTAAATTCAACGGTATGTGCTCTTGTGTTCGTTCATTTCAGGAAATTTTCATTCGGCTTTAAACTGGGAGATCAGTCATACTTCACTTGTTTATAACTTTTTTCCAGTAAAAGAAATCTTTTCAAAATTGTTATCAAATTGTGTGCATTTTTTCTTTTAGTCAATGTTTGCAGGGATTTTTCATTTGGTCAGATAGTAAAAATTACAGCTTTCACCATGTGCGTGGTATGTCGTCTGACAATTTACAGCGTCCGAAATCGAGTGTGCACAAGAAGACTGCATTTCTAATTATTCCTTTCTATAGAATCCACATAATATCGGTCTCAAATAGTCGAAAGTTTCGTGCGTTATCCATAATTACAAAACTTTTGTCTCCATCTTGAATAGAGTCGGGGCTAAATTCAACGGTATGTGGTCTTGTGTTCGTTCATTTGAGGAAATTTTCATGCGGCCCTAAACTGGGAGATCAGTTATACTTCACTTGTTTATAACTTTTTTCCAGTAAAAGACAACTTTTCAAAATTGGTATCAAATTGTGTGCATTTTTTCGTTTAGTCAATGTTTACAGGGATTTTTCATTTGGTCAGATAGTAAAAATTACAGGTTTCACCATGTGCGTGGTATGTCGTCTGACAATTTACAGCGTCCGAAATCCAATGTGCACAAGAAGACTGGATTTCTAATTATTCCTTTCTCTAGAATCCACATAATATCGGTGTCAAATTGTCGAGAATTTCGTGCGTTATGCATAATTACAAAACTTTTGTCTCCATCTTGAATAGAGTCGGGGCTAAATTCAACGGTATGTGGTCTTGTGTTCGTTCATTTGAGGAAATTTTCATGCGGCCCTAAACTGGGAGATCAGTTATACTTCACTTGTTTATAACTTTTTTCCAGTAAAAGTAAACTTTTCAAAATTGGTATCAAATTGTGTGCATTTTTTCGTTTAGTCAATGTTTACAGGGATTTTTCATTTGGTCAGATAGTAAAAATTACAGGTTTCACCATGTGCGTGGTATGTCGTCTGACAATTTACAGCGTCCGAAATCCAATGTGCACAAGAAGACTGGATTTCTAATTATTCCTTTCTCTAGAATCCACATAATATCGGTGTCAAATTGTCGAGAATTTCGTGCGTTATGCATAATTACAAAACTTTTGTCTCCATCTTGAATAGAGTCGGGGCTAAATTCAACGGTATGTGCTCTTGTGTTCGTTCATTTGAAGAAATTTTCATGCGGCCCTAAACTGGGAGATCAGTCATACTTCACTTGTTTATAACTTTTTTCCAGTAAAAGTAAACTTTTCAAAATTGTTATCAAATTGTGTGCATTTTTTCGTTTAGTCAATGTTTACAGGGATTTTTCATTTGGTCAGATAGTAAAAATTACAGCTTTCACCATGTGCGCGGTATGTTGTCTGACAATTTACAGCGTCCGAAATCCAGTGTGCACAAGAAGACTGCATTTCTAATTATTCCTTTCTATAGAATCCACATAATATCGGTGTCAAATTGCCCAGAATTTCGTGCGTTATCCATCATTACAAAACTTTTGTCTCCATCTTGAATAGTGTCGGGGCTAAATTCAACGGTATGTGGTCTTCTGTTCGTTCATTTGAAGAAATTTTCATGCGGCCCTAAACTGGGAGATCAGACATACTTCACTTGTTTATAACTTTTTTCCAGTAAAAGAAAACTTTTCAAAATTGGTATCAAATTGTGTGCATTTTTTCGTTTAGTCAATGTTTACAGGGATTTTTCATTTGGTCAGATAGTAAAAATTACAGTTTTCACCATGTGCGTGGTATGTCGTCTGACAATTTACAGCGTCCGAAATCCAATGTGCACAAGAAGACTGCATTTCTAATTATTCCTTTCTCTAGAATCCACATAATATCGGTGTCAAATGGTTGAGAATTTCGTGCGTTATGCATAATTACAAAACTTTTGTCTCCATCTTGAATAGAGTCGGGGCTAAATTCAACGGTATGTGCTCTTGTGTTCGTTCATTTGAGGAAATTTTCATTTGGCTTTAAACTGGGTTATCAGTCATACTTCACTTGTTTATAACTTTTTCCCAGTAAAAGTAAACTTTTCAAAATTGTTATCAAATTGTGTGCATTTTTTCGTTTAGTCAATGTTTACATGGATTTTTCATTTGGTCAGATAGTAAAAATTACAGCTTTCACCATGTGCGCGGTATGTTGTCTGACAATTTACAGCGTCCGAAATCCAGTGTGCACAAGAAGACTGCATTTCTAATTATTCCTTTCTATAGAATCCACATAATATCGGTGTCAAATTGCCCAGAATTTCGTGCGTTATCCATCATTACAAAACTTTTGTCTCCATCTTGAATAGTGTCGGGGCTAAATTCAACGGTATGTGGTCTTCTGTTCGTTCATTTGAAGAAATTTTCATGCGGCCCTAAACTGGGAGATCAGACATACTTCACTTGTTTATAACTTTTTTCCAGTAAAAGAAAACTTTTCAAAATTGGTATCAAATTGTGTGCATTTTTTCGTTTAGTCAATGTTTACAGGGATTTTTCATTTGGTCAGATAGTAAAAATTACAGTTTTCACCATGTGCGTGGTATGTCGTCTGACAATTTACAGCGTCCGAAATCGAGTGTGCACAAGAAGAAGGCATTTCTAATTATTCCTTTCTATAGAATCCACATAATATCGGTGTCAAATTGTCCAGAATTTCGAGCGTTATGCATAATTACAAAACTTTTGTCTCCATCTTGAATAGAGTCGGGGCTAAATTCAACGGTATGTGCTCTTGTGTTCGTTCATTTGAGGAAATTTTCGTGCGCCCCTAAACTGGGAGATCAGTCATACTTCACTTGTTTATAACTTTTTTCCAGTAAAAGAAATCTTTTCAAAATTGATATCAAATTGTGTGCATTTTTTCGTTTAGTCCATGTTTATAGGAATTTTTCATTTGGTCAGATAGTAAAAATTACAGCTTTCACCCTGTGCGCGGTATGTTGTCTGACAATTTACAGCGTCCGAAATCCAGTGTGCACAAGAAGACTGCATTTCTAATTATTCCTTTCTATAGAATCCACATAATATCGGTGTCAAATTGTCGAGAGTTTCTTGCGTTATCCATAATTACAAAACTTTTGTCTCCATCATGAATTGAGTCGGGGCTAAATTAAACGGTATGTGGTCTTGTGTTCGTTCATTTGAGGAAATTTGCATCCGGCCCTAAACTGGGAGATCAGTCATACTTCATTGTTTATAACTTATTTCCAGTAAAAGAAATCTTTTCAAAATTGATATCAAATTGTTTTCATTTTTTCCTTTAGTCCATGTTTACAGGGATTTTTCATTTGGTCAGATAGTAAAAATTACAGCTTTCACCATGTGGGTGGTATGTCGTCTGACAATTTAGAGCGTCCGAAATCGAGTGTGCACAAGAAGACTGGTTTTCTAATTATTCCTTTCTATAGAATCCACATAATATCGGTGTCAAATTGCCGAGAATTTCGAGCGTTATCCATAATTACAAAACTTTTGTCTCCATCTGGAATAGTGTCGGGGCTAAATTCAACGGTATGTGGTCTTGTGTTCGTTCATTTGAAGAAATTTTCATGCGGCCCTAAACTGGGAGATCAGACATACTTCACTTGTTTATAACATTTTTCCAGTAAAAGAAATCTATTCAAAATTGGTATCAAATTTTGTGCATTTTTTCGTTTAGTCAATGTTTACAGGGATTTTTCATTTGGTCAGATAGTAAAAATTACAGCTTTCACCATGTGCGTGGTATGACGTCTGACAATTTACAGCGTCCGAAATCGGGTGTGCACAAGAAGACTGGATTTCTAATTATTCCTTTCTATAGAATCCACATAATATCGGTGTCAAATTGCCGAGAATTTCGTGCGTTATCCATAATTACAAAACTTTTGTCTCCATCTTGAATAGTGTCGGGGCTAAATTCAACGGTATGTGCTCTTGTGTTTGTTCATTTGAGGAAATTTTCATTTCGCTTTAAACTGGGATATCAGTCATACTTCACTTGTTTATAACCTTTTTCCAGTAAAAGTAAACTTTTCAAAATTGTTATCAAATTGTGTGCATTTTTCGTTTAGTCAATGTTTACAGGGATTTTTCATTTGGTCAGATAGTAAAATTTACAGCTTTCACCATGTGCACGGAATGTTGTCTGACAATTTACAGCGTCCGAAATCCAGTGTGCACAAGAAGACTGCATTTCTAATTATTCCTTTCTATAGAATCCACATAATATCGGTCTCAAATTGTCGAAAATTTCGTCCGTTATCCATAATTACAAAACATTTGTCTCCATCTTGAATAGAGTCGGGGCTAAATTCAACGGTATGTGGTCTTGTGTTCGTTCATTTGTGGATATTTTCATGCGGCCCTAAACTGGGAGATCAGTCATACTTCACTTGTTTATAACTTTTTTCCAGTAAAAGAAATCTATTCAAAATTGGTATCAAATTGTCTGCATTTTTTCGTTTAGTCAATGTTTACAGGGATTTTTCATTTGGTCAGATAGTAAAAATTACAGCTTTCAACATGTGCGTGGTATGTCGTCTGACAATTTACAGCGTCCGAAATCGAGTGTGCACAAGAAGACTGCATTTCTAATTATTCCTTTCTATAGAATCCACATAATATCGGTGTCAACTTGTCGAGAATTTCGTGCGTTATTCATAATTACAAAACTTTTGTCTCCATCTTGAATAGAGTCGGGGCTAAATTCAACGGTATGTGCTCTTGTGTTCGTTCATTTGAGGAAATTTTCCTTTCGCTTTAAACTGGGATATCAGTCATACTTCACTTGTTTATAACTTTTTTCCAGTAAAAGTAAACTTTTCAAAATTTTTATCAAATTGTGTGCATTTTTCGTTTAGTCAATGTTTACAGGGATTTTTCATTTGGTCAGATAGTAAAAATTACAGCTTTCACCATGTGCACGGTATGTTGTCTGACAATTTACAGCGTCCGAAATCCAGTGTGCACAAGAAGACTGCATTTCTAATTATTCATTTCTATAGAATCCACATAATATCGGTCTCAAATTGTCGAAAATTTCGTGCGTTATCCATAATTACAAAACTTTTGTCTCCATCTTGAATAGAGTCGGGGCTAAATTCAACGGTATGTGGTCTTGTGTTCGTTCATTTGAGGGAATTTTCCTTTCGCTTTAAACTGGGATATCAGTCATACTTCACTTGTTTATAACTTTTTTCCAGTAAAAGAAATCTATTCAAAATTGGTATCAAATTGTGTGTATTTTTTCGTTTAGTCAATGTTTACAGGGATTTTTCATTTGGTCAGATAGTAAAAATTACAGCTTTCACCATGTGCACGGTATGTTGTCTGACAATTTACAGCGTCCGAAATCCAGTGTGCACAAGAAGACTGCATTTTTAATTTTTCCTTTCTATAGAATCCACATAATATCGGTCTCAAATTCTCGAAAATTTCGTGCGTTATCCTTAATTACAAAACTTTTGTCTCCATCTTGAATAGAGTCGGGGCTAAATTCAACGGTATGTGGTCTTGTGTTCGTTCATTTGAGGAAATTTGCATGCGGCCCTAAACTGGGAGATCAGTCATACTTCACTTGTTTATAACTTTTTTCCAGTAAAAGAAATCTATTCAAAATTGGTATCAAATTGTGTGCATTTTTTCGTTTAGTCAACGTTTACAGGGATTTTTCATTTGGTCAGATAGTAAAAATTACAGCTTTCACCATGTGCGTGGTATGTTGTCTGACAATTTACAGCGTCCGAAATCCAGTGTGCACAAGAAGACTGCATTTCTAATTATTCCTCTCTATAGAATCCACATAATATCGGTCTCAAATTGTCGAAAATTTCGTGCGTTATCCATAATTACAAAACTTTTGTCTCCATCTTGAATAGAGTCGGGGCTAAATTCAACGGTATGTGGTCTTGTGTTCGTTCATTTGAGAAAATTTTCATCTCGCTTTAAACTGGGATATCAGTCATACTTCACTTGTTTATAACTTTTTTCCAGTAAAAGAAATCTATTCAGAATTGGTATCATATTGTGTGCATTTTTTCGTTTAGTCAATGTTTACAGGGATTTTTCATTTGGTCAGATAGTAAAAATTACAGCTATCACCATGTGCGTGGTATGTCGTCTGACAATTTACAGCGTCCGAAATCGAGTGTGCACAAGAAGACTGCATTTCGAATTATTCCTTTCTATAGAATCCACATAATATCGGTGTCAAATTGTCCAGAATTTCGTCCGTTATTCATAATTACAAAACTTTTGACTCCATCTTGAATAGAGTCAGGGCTAAATTCAACGGTATGTGCTCTTGTGTTCGTTCATTTGAGGAAATTTTCATTTCGCTTTAAACTGGGATATCAGTCATACTTCACTTGTTTATAACTTTTTTCCAGTAAAAGTAAACTTTTCAAAATTGTTATCAAATTGTGTGCATTTTTCGTTTAGTGAATGTTTACAGGGATTTTTCATTTGGTCAGATAGTAAAAATTACAGCTTTCACCATGTGCACGGTATGTTGTCTGACAATTTACAGCGTCCGAAATCCAGTGTTCACAAGAAGACTGCATTTCTAATTATTCCTTTCTATAGAATCCACATAATATCGGTCTCAAATTGACGAAAATTTCGTGCGTTATCCATAATTACAAAACTTTTGTCTCCATCTTGAATAGAGTCGGGGCTAAATTCAACGGTATGTGGTCTTGTGTTCGTTCATTTGAGGAAATTTTCACGCGGCCCTAAACTGGGAGATCAGTCATATTTCACTTGTTTATAACTTTTTTCCAGTAAAAGAAATCTATTCAAAATTGGTATCAAATTGTGTGCATTTTTTCGTTTAGTCCATGTTTACCGGGATTTTTCATTTGGTCAGATAGTAAAAATTACAGCTTTCACCATGTGCACGGTATGTTGTCTGACAATTTACAGCGTCCGAAATCCAGTGTGCACAAGAAGACTGCATTTTTAATTTTTCCTTTCTATAGAATCCACATAATATCGGTCTCAAATTGTCGAAAATTTCGTGCGTTATCCATAATTACAAGACTTTTGTCTCCATCTTGAATAGAGTCGGGGCTAAATTCAACGGTATGTGGTCTTGTGTTCGTTCATTTGAGGAAATTTTCATGCGGCCCTAAACTGGGATATCAGTCATACTTCACTTGTTTATAACTTTTTTCCAGTAAAAGAAATCTATTCAAAATTGGTATCAAATTGTGTGCATTTTTTCGTTTAGTCAATGTTTACAGGGATTTTTCATTTGGTCAGATAGTAAAAATTACAGCTTTCACCATGTGCGTGGTATGTCGTCTGACAATTTACAGCGTCCGAAATCCAGTGTGCACAAGAAGACTGCATTTCTAATTATTCCTTTCTATAGAATCCACATAATATCGGTGTCAAATTGTCGAGAATTTCGTGCGTTATGCATAATTACAAAACTTTTGTCTGCATCTTGAATAGTGTCGGGGCTAAATTCAACGGTATGTGGTCTTGTGTTCGTTCATTTGAAGAAATTTTCATGCGGCCCTAAACTGGGAGATCAGTCATACTTCACTTGTTTATAACTTTTTTCCAGTAAAAGTAAACTTTTCAAAATTGTTATCAAAGTGTGTGCATTTTTTCGTTTAGTCAATGTTTACAGGGATTTTTCATTTGGTCAGATAGTAAAAATTACAGCTTTCACCATGTGCGCGGTATGTTGTCTGACAATTTACAGCGTCCGAAATCCAATGTGCACAAAATGACTGCATTTCTAATTATTCCTTTCTCTAGAATCCACATAATATCGGTGTCAAATTGTCGAGAATTTCGTGCGTTATTCATAATTACAAAACATTTGTCTCCATCTTGAATAGAGTCGGGGCTAAATTCAACGGTATGTGCTCTTGTGTTCGTTCATTTGAGGAAATTTTCATTTCGCTTTAAACTGGGATATCAGTCATACTTCACTTGTTTATAACTTTTTTCCAGTAATAGTAAACTTTTCAAAATTGTTATCAAATTGTTTGCATTTTTCGTTTAGTCAATGTTTACAGGGATTTTTCATTTGGTCAGATAGTAAAAATTACAGCTTTCACCATGTGCAGGGTATGTTGTCTGACAATTTACAGCGTCCGAAATCCAGTGTGCACAAGAAGACTGCATTTCTAATTATTCCTTTCTATAGAATCCACATAATATCGGTCTCAAATTGTCGAAAATTTCGTGCGTTATCCATAATTACAAAACTTTTGTCTCCATCTTGAATAGAGTCGGGGCTAAATTCAACGGTATGTGGTCTTGTGTTCGTTCATTTAAGGAAATTTTCATGCGGCCCTAAACTGGGAGATCAGTCATACTTCACTTGTTTATAACTTTTTTCCAGTAAAAGAAATCTATTCAAAATTGGTATCAAATTGTGTGCATTTTTTCGTTTAGTCAATGTTTACAGGGATTTTTCATTTGGTCAGATAGTAAAACTTACAGCTTTCACCATGTGCGTGGTATGTCGTCTGACAATTTACAGCGTCCGAAATCGTGTGTGCACAAGAAGACTGCATTTCTAATTATTCCTTTCTATAGAATCCACATAATATCGGTGTCAAATTGTCGAGAATTTCGTGCGTTATTCATAATTACAAAACTTTTGTCTACATCTTGAATAGAGTCGGGGCTAAATTCAACGGTATGTGCTCTTGTGTTCGTTCATTTGAGAAAATTTTCATTTCGCTTTAAACTGGCATATCAGTCATATTCACTTGTTTATAACTTTTTTCCAGTAAAAGTAATCTATTCACAATTGGTATCAAATTGTGTGCATTTTTTCGTTTAGTCAATGTTTACAGGGATTTTTCATTTGGTCAGATAGTAAAAATTACAGCTTTCACCATGTGCACGGTATGTTGTCTGACAATTTACAGCGTCCGAAATCCAGTGTGCACAAGAAGACTGCATTTCTAATTATTCCTTTCTATAGAATCCACATAATATCGGTCTCAAATTGTCGAAAATTTCGTGCGTTATCCATAATTACAAAACTTTTGTCTCCATCTTGAATAGAGTCGGGGCTAAATTCAACGGTATGTGCTCTTGTGTTCGTTCATTTGAGGAAATTTTCATGCGGCCCTAAACTGGGATATCAGTCATACTTCACTTGTTTATAACTTTTTTCCAGTAAAAGAAATCTATTCAAAATTGGTATCAAATTGTGTGCATTTTTTCGTTTAGTCAATGTTTACAGGGATTTTTCATTTGGTCAGATAGTAAAAATTACAGCTTTCACCATGTGCGTGGTATGTCGTCTGACAATTTACAGCGTCCGAAATCGAGTGTGCACAAGAAGACTGCATTTCTAATTATTCCTTTCTATAGAATCCACATAATATCGGTGTCAAATTGTCGAGAATTTCGTGCGTTATGCATAATTACAAAACTTTTGTCTCCATCTTGAATAGTGTCGGGGCTAAATTCAACGGTATGTGGTCTTGTGTTCGTTCATTTGAAGAAATTTTCATGCGGCCCTAAACTGGGAGATCAGTCATACTTCACTTGTTTATAACTTTTTTCCAGTAAAAGTAAACTTTTCAAAATTGTTATCAAAGTGTGTGCATTTTTTCGTTTAGTCAATGTTTACAGGGATTTTTCATTTGGTCAGATAGTAAAAATTACAGCTTTCACCATGTGCGTGGTATGTCGTCTGACAATTTACAGCGTCCGAAATCCAATGTGCACAAAATGACTGCATTTCTAATTATTCCTTTCTATAGAATCCACATAATATCGGTGTCAAATTGTCGAGAATTTCGTGCGTTATGCATAATTACAAAACTTTTGTCTCCATCTTGAATAGACTCGGGGCTAAATTCAACGGTATGTGCTCTTGTGTTCGTTCATTTGAGGAAATTTTCATTTGGCTTTAAACTGGGATATCAGTCATACTTCACTTGTTTATAACTTTTTTCCAGTAAAAGTAAACTTTTCAAAATTGTTATCAAATTATGTGCATTTTTTCGTTTAGTCAATGTTTACAGGGATTTTTCATTTGGTCAGATAGTAAAAATTACAGCTTTCACCATGTGCGCGGTATGTTGTCTGACAATTTACAGCGTGTGAAATCCAGTGTGCACAAGAAGACTGCATTTCTAATTATTCCTTTCTATAGAATCCACATAATATCGGTCTCAAATTGTCGAAAATTTCGTGCGTTATCCATAATTACAAAACTTTTGTCTCCATCTTGAATAGAGTCGGGGCTAAATTCAACGGTATGTGCTCTAGGTGTTCGTTCATTTGAAGAAGTTTTAATGCGACCCTAAATTTAGAGATCAGTCATATTTCACTTGTTTATAACTTTTTTCCAGTAAAAGAAATCTATTCAAAATTGGTATGAAATTGTGTGCATTTTTTCGTTTAGTCAATGCTTACAGGGATTTTCATTTGGTCAGATAGTAAAAATTACAGCTTTCACCATGTGCGTGGTATGTCGTCTGACAATTTACAGCGTCCGAAATCGAGTGTGCACAAGAAGACTGCATTTCTAATTATTCCTTTCTATAGAATCCACATAATATCGGTGTCTAATTGTCGAGAATTTCGTGCGTTATTCATAATTACAAAACTTTTGTCTCCATCTTGAATAGAGTCGGGGCTAAATTCAACGGTATGTGCTCTTGTGTTCGTTCATTTGAGGAAATTTTCATTTGGCTTTAAACTGGGATATCAGTCATACTTCACTTGTTTATAACTTTTTTCCAGTAAAAGTGAACTTTTCAAAATTGTTATCAAATTATGTGCATTTTTTCGTTTAGTCAATGTTTACAGGGATTTTTCATTTGGTCACATAGTAAAAATTACAGCTTTCACCATGTGCGTGGTATGTTGTCTGACAATTTACAGCGTCCGAAATCCAGTGTGCACAAGAAGACTGGATTTCTAATTATTCCTTTCTATAGAATCCACATAATATCGGTGTCAAATTGCCGAGAATTTCTTGCGTTATCCATAATTACAAAACTTTTGTCTCCATCTTGAATAGTGTCGGGGCTAAATTCAACGGTATGTGGTCTTCTGTTCGTTCATTTGAGGAAATTTTCATGCGGCCCTAAACTGGGAGATCAGTCATACTTCACTTGTTTATAACTTTTTTCCAGTAAAAGAAATCTATTCAAAATTGGTATCAAATTGTGTGCATTTTTTCGTTTAGTCCATGTTTACAGGGATTTTTCATTTGGTCAGATAGTAAAAATTACAGCTTTCACCATGTGCGTGGTATGTCGTCTGACAATTTACAGCGTCCGAAATCAAGTGTGGACAAGAAGACTTCATTTCTAATTATTCCTTTCTATAGAATCCACATAATATCGGTGTCAAATTGCCGAGAATTTCGTGCGTTATCTATAATTACAAAACTTTTGTCTCCATCTTGAATAGAGTCGGGGCTAAATTCAACGGTATGTGCTCTTGTGTTCGTTCATTTGAGGAAATTTTCATTTGGCTTTAAACTGGGATATCAGTCATACTTCACTTGTTTATAACTTTTTTCCAGTAAAAGTAAACTTTTCAAAATTGTTATCAAATTATGTGCATTTTTCGTTTAGTCAATGTTTACAGGGATTTTTCATTTGGTCAGATAGTAAAAATTACAGCTTTCACCATGTGCGTGGTATGTCGTCTGACAATTTACAGCGTCCGAAATCGAGTGTGCACCAGAAGACTGGATTTCTAATTATTCCTTTCTATAGAATCCACATAATATTGGTGTCAAATTGCCGAGAATTTCGTGCGTGCTCCATAATTACAAAATTTTGTCTCCATCTTGAATAGTGTCGGGGCTAAATTCAACGGTATGTGGTCTTGTGTTCGTTCATTTGAAGAAATTTTCATGCGGCCCTAAACTGGGAGATCAGACATACTTCACTTGTTTATAAATTTTTCCCAATAAAAGAAAACTTTTCAAAATTGGTATCAAATTGTGTGCATTTTTTCGTTTAGTCAATGTTTACAGGGATTTTTCATTTGGTCAGATAGTAAAAATTACAGCTTTCACCATGTGCGTGGTATGTCGTCTGACAATTTACAGCGTCCGAAATCGAGTGTGCACAAGAAGACTGCATTTCGAATTATTCCTTTCTATAGAATCCACATAATATCGGTGTCAAATTGTCGAGAATTTCGTGCGTTATGCATAATTACAAAACTTTTGTCTCCATCTTGAATCGTGTCGGGGCTAAATTCAACGGTATGTGGTCTTCTGTTCGTTCATTTGAGGAAATTTTCATGCGGCCCTAAACTGGGAGATCAGTCATACTTCACTTGTTTATAACTTTTTTCCAGTAAAAGAAATCTATTCAAAATTGGTATCAAATTGTGTGCATTTTTTCGTTTAGTCCATGTTTACAGGGATTTTTCATTTGGTCAGATAGTAAAAATTACAGCTTTCACCATGTGCGTGGTATGTCGTCTGACAATTTACAGCGTCCGAAATCAAGTGTGGACAAGAAGACTTCATTTCTAATTATTCCTTTCTATAGAATCCACATAATATCGGTGTCAAATTGCCGAGAATTTCGTGCGTTATCTATAATTACAAAACTTTTGTCTCCATCTTGAATAGAGTCGGGGCTAAATTCAACGGTATGTGCTCTTGTGTTCGTTCATTTGAGGAAATTTTCATTTGGCTTTAAACTGGGATATCAGTCATACTTCACTTGTTTATAACTTTTTTCCAGTAAAAGTAAACTTTTCAAAATTGTTATCAAATTATGTGCATTTTTCGTTTAGTCAATGTTTACAGGGATTTTTCATTTGGTCAGATAGTAAAAATTACAGCTTTCACCATGTGCGTGGTATGTCGTCTGACAATTTACAGCGTCCGAAATCGAGTGTGCACCAGAAGACTGGATTTCTAATTATTCCTTTCTATAGAATCCACATAATATTGGTGTCAAATTGCCGAGAATTTCGTGCGTGCTCCATAATTACAAAATTTTGTCTCCATCTTGAATAGTGTCGGGGCTAAATTCAACGGTATGTGGTCTTGTGTTCGTTCATTTGAAGAAATTTTCATGCGGCCCTAAACTGGGAGATCAGACATACTTCACTTGTTTATAAATTTTTCCCAATAAAAGAAAACTTTTCAAAATTGGTATCAAATTGTGTGCATTTTTTCGTTTAGTCAATGTTTACAGGGATTTTTCATTTGGTCAGATAGTAAAAATTACAGCTTTCACCATGTGCGTGGTATGTCGTCTGACAATTTACAGCGTCCGAAATCGAGTGTGCACAAGAAGACTGCATTTCGAATTATTCCTTTCTATAGAATCCACATAATATCGGTGTCAAATTGTCGAGAATTTCGTGCGTTATGCATAATTACAAAACTTTTGTCTCCATCTTGAATCGTGTCGGGGCTAAATTCAACGGTATGTGGTCTTGTGTTCGTTCATTTGAAGAAATTTTCATGCGGCACTAAACTGGGAGATCAGTCATATTTCACTTGTTTATAAATTTTTCCAGTGAAAGAAAACTTTTCAAAATTGGTATCAAATTGTGTGCATTTTTTCGTTTAGTCAATGTTTACAGGGATTTTTCATTAGGTCAGATAGTAAAAATTACAGCTTTCACCATGTGCGTGCTATGTTATCTGACAATTTACAGCGTCCGAAATCCAGTGTGCACAAGAAGACTGCATTTCTAATTATTCCATTCTATAGAATCCACATAATATCCGTCTCAAATTGTCGAAAATTTCGTGCGTTATCCATAATTACAAAACTTTTGTCTCCATCTTGAATAGAATCGGGGCTAAATTCAACGGTATGTGCCATTGTGTTCGTTCATTTGAGGAAATTTTCATGCGGCCCTAAACTGGGAGATCAAACATATTCACTTGTTTATAACTTTTTTCCAGTAAAAGAAAACTTTTCAAAATTGGTATCAAATTGTGTGCATTTTTTCGTTTAGTCAATGTTTACAGGGATTTTTCATTTAGTCAGATAGTAAAAATTACAGCTTTCACCATGTGCGTGGTATGTCGTCTGACAATTTACAGCGTCCGAAATCGAGTGTGCACAAGAAGTCTGCATTTCTAATTATTCCTTTCTATAGAATCCACATAATATCGGTGTCAAATTGTCGAGAATTTCGTGCGTTATCCATAATTACAAAACTTTTGTCTCCATCTTGAATAGAGTCGGGGCTAAATTCAACGGTATGTGCTCTTGTGTTCGTTCATTTGAGGAAATTTTCATTTGGCTTTAAACTGGGATATCAGTCATACTTCACTTGTTTATAACTTTTTTCCAGTAAAAGTAAACTTTTCAAAATTGTTATCAAATTGTGTGCATTTTTCGTTTAGTCAATGTTTACATGGATTTTCATTTGGTCAGATAGTAAAAATTACAGCTTTCACCATGTGCGCGGTATGTTGTCTGACAATTTACAGCGTCCGAAATCCAGTGTGCACAAGAAGACTGCATTTCTAATTATTCCTTTCTATAGAATCCACAAAATATCGGCCTCAAATTGTCGAAAATTTCGTGCGTTATCCATAATTACAAAACTTTTGTCTCCATCTTGAATAGAGTCGGGGCTAAATTCAACGGTATGTGCTATTGTGTTCGTTCATTTGAGGAAATTTTCATGCGGCCCTAAACTGAGAGATCAGTCATAATTCACTTGTTTATAACTTTTTTCCAGTAAAAGAAATCTTTTCAAAATTGGTATCAAATTGTGTGCATTTTTTCGTTTAGTCAGTGTTTACAGGGATTTTTCATTTGGTCAGATAGTAAAAATTACAGCTTTCACCATGTGCGTGGTATGTCGTCTGACAATTTACAGCGTCCGAAATCGAGTGTGCACAAGAAGACTGGATTTCTAATTATTCCTTTCTATAGAATCCACATAATATCGGTGTCAAATTGCCGAGAATTTCGTGCGTTATGCATAATTACAAAACTTTTGTCTCCATCTTGAATAGAGTCGGGGCTAAATTCGACGGTATGTGCTCTTGTGTTTGTTCATTTGAGGAAATTTTCATGCGGCCCTAAACTGGGAGATCAGTCATACTTCACTTGTTTATAACTTTTTTCAGTAAAAGAAAACTTTTCAAAATTGGTATGAAATTGTGTGCATTTTTTCGTTTAGTCCATGTTTACAGGGATTTTTCATTTGGTCAGATAGTAAAAATTACAGCCTTCACCATGTGCGTGGTATGTCGTCTGACAATTTACAGCGTCCGAAATCGAGTGTGCACAAGAAGACTGCATTTCTAATTATTGCTGTCTATAGAATACACATAATATCGGTGTCAAATTGTCGAAGATTTCGTGCGTTATTCATAATTACAAAACTTCTGTCTCCATCTTGAATAGAGTCGGGGCTAAATTCAACGGTATGTGGTCTTGTGTTCGTTAGTTTGAGGAAATGTTCATGCGGCCCTAAACTGGGAGATCAGTCATACTTCAGTTGTTTATAATTTATTTCCAGTAAAAGAAATCTTTTCAAAATTGATATCAAATTGTGTTCATGTTTTCCTTTAGTCCATGTTTACAGGGATTTTTCATTTGGTCAGATAGTAAAAATTACAGCTTTCACCATGTGAGTTGTATGTCGTCTGACAATTTACAGGGTCCGAAATCAAGTGTGGACAAGAAGACTTCATTTCTAATTATTCCTTTCTATAGAATCCACATAATATCGGTGTCAAATTGCCGAGAATTTCGTGCGTTATCTATAATTACAAAACTTTTGTCTCCATCTTGAATAGAGTCGGGGCTAAATTCAACGGTATGTGGTCTTGTGTTCGTTCATTTGAGGAAATTTTCATTTGGCTTTAAACTGGGATATCAGTCATACTTCACTTGTTTATAACTTTTTTCCAGTAAAAGTAAACTTTTCAAAATTGTTATCAAATTATGTGCATTTTTCGTTTAGTCAATGTTTACAGGGATTTTTCATTTGGTCAGATAGTAAAAATTACAGCTTTCACCATGTGCGTGGTATGTCGTCTGACAATTTACAGCGTCCGAAATCGAGTGTGCACCAGAAGACTGGATTTCTAATTATTCCTTTCTATAGAATCCACATAATATCGGTGTCAAATTGCCGAGAATTTCGTGCGTGCTCCATAATTACAAAATTTTGTCTCCATCTTGAATAGTGTCGGGGCTAAATTCAACGGTATGTGGTCTTGTGTTCGTTCATTTGAAGAAATTTTCATGCGGCACTAAACTGGGAGATCAGTCATATTTCACTTGTTTATAAATTTTTCCAGTGAAAGAAAACTTTTCAAAATTGGTATCAAATTGTGTGCATTTTTTCGTTTAGTCAATGTTTACAGGGATTTTTCATTAGGTCAGATAGTAAAAATTACAGCTTTCACCATGTGCGTGCTATGTTATCTGACAATTTACAGCGTCCGAAATCCAGTGTGCACAAGAAGACTGCATTTCTAATTATTCCATTCTATAGAATCCACATAATATCCGTCTCAAATTGTCGAAAATTTCGTGCGTTATCCATAATTACAAAACTTTTGTCTCCATCTTGAATAGAATCGGGGCTAAATTCAACGGTATGTGCCATTGTGTTCGTTCATTTGAGGAAATTTTCATGCGGCCCTAAACTGGGAGATCAAACATACTTCACTTGTTTATAACTTTTTTCCAGTAAAAGAAAACTTTTCAAAATTGGTATCAAATTGTGTGCATTTTTTCGTTTAGTCAATGTTTACAGGGATTTTTCATTTAGTCAGATAGTAAAAATTACAGCTTTCACCATGTGCGTGGTATGTCGTCTGACAATTTACAGCGTCCGAAATCGAGTGTGCACAAGAAGTCTGCATTTCTAATTATTCCTTTCTATAGAATCCACATAATATCGGTGTCAAGTTGTCGAGAATTTCGTGCGTTATCCATAATTACAAAACTTTTGTCTCCATCTTGAATAGAGTCGGGGCTAAATTCAACGGTATGTGCTCTTGTGTTCGTTCATTTGAGGAAATTTTCATTTGGCTTTAAACTGGGATATCAGTCATACTTCACTTGTTTATAACTTTTTTCCAGTAAAAGTAAACTTTTCAAAATTGTTATCAAATTGTGTGCATTTTTCGTTTAGTCAATGTTTACATGGATTTTCATTTGGTCAGATAGTAAAAATTACAGCTTTCACCATGTGCGCGGTATGTTGTCTGACAATTTACAGCGTCCGAAATCCAGTGTGCACAAGAAGACTGCATTTCTAATTATTCCTTTCTATAGAATCCACATAATATCGGTCTCAAATTGTCGAAAATTTCGTGCGTTATCCATAATTACAAAACTTTTGTCTCCATCTTGAATAGAGTCGGGGCTAAATTCAACGGTATGTGCTATTGTGTTCGTTCATTTGAGGAAATTTTCATGCGGCCCTAAACTGAGAGATCAGTCATACTTCACTTGTTTATAACTTTTTTCCAGTAAAAGAAATCTATTCAAAATTGGTATCAAATTGTGTGCATTTTTTCGTTTAGTCAGTGTTTACAGGGATTTTTCATTTGGTCAGATAGTAAAAATTACAGCTTTCACCATGTGCGTGGTATGTCGTCTGACAATTTACAGCGTCCGAAATCGAGTGTGCACAAGAAGACTGGATTTCTAATTATTCCTTTCTATAGAATCCACATAATATCGGTGTCAAATTGCCGAGAATTTCGTGCGTTATCCATAATTACAAAACTTTTGTCTCCATCTTGAATAGAATCGGGGCTAAATTCAACGGTATGTGCTATTGTGTTCGTTCATTTGAGGAAATTTTCATGCGGCCCTAAACTGGGAGATCAGACATACTTCACTTGTTTATAACTTTTTTCCAGTAAAAGAAAACTTTTCAAAATTGGTATCAAATTGTGTGCATTTTTTCGTTTAGTCAATGTTTACAGGGATTTTTCATTTCGTCAGATAGTAAAAATTACAGCTTTCACCATGTGCGTGGTATGTCGTCTGACAATTTACAGCGTCCGAAATCGAGTGTGCACAAGAAGACTGCATTTCTAATTATTCCTTTCTATAGAATCCACATAATATCGGTGTCAAATAGTCGAGAATTTCGTGCGTTATTCATAATTACAAAACTTTTGTCTCCATCTTGAATAGAGTCGGGGCTAAATTCAACGGTATGTGCTCTTGTGTTCGTTCATTTGAGGAAATTTTCAATTGGCTTTAAACTGGGATATCAGTCATACTTCACTTGTTTATAACTTTTTTCCAGTAAAAGTAAACTTTTCAAAATTATTATCAAATTGTGTGCATTTTTCGTTTAGTCAATGTTTACATGGATTTTTCATTTGGTCAGATAGTAAAAATTACAGCTTTCACCATGTGCGCGGTATGTTGTCTGACAATTTACAGCGTCCGAAATCCAGTGTGCACAAGAAGACTGCATTTCTAATTATTCCTTTCTATAGAATCCACATAATATCGGTCTCAAATTGTCGAAAATTTCGTGCGTTATCCATAATTACAAAACTTTTGTCTCCATCTTGAATAGAGTCGGGGCTAAATTCAACGGTATGTGCTATTGTGTTCGTTCATTTGAGGAAATTTTCATGCGGCCCTAAACTGAGAGATCAGTCATACTTCACTTGTTTATAACTTTTTTCCAGTAAAAGAAATCTATTCAAAATTGGTATGAAATTGTGTGCATTTTTTCGTTTAGTCAGTGTTTACAGGGATTTTTCATTTGGTCAGATAGTAAAAATTACAGCTTTCACCATGTGCGTGGTATGTCGTCTGACAATTTACAGCGTCCGAAATCGAGTGTGCACAAGAAGACTGGATTTCTAATTATTCCTTTCTATAGAATCCACATAATATCGGTGTCAAATTGCCGAGAATTTCGTGCGTTATCCATAATTACAAAACTTTTGTCTCCATCTTGAATAGAATCGGGGCTAAATTCAACGGTATGTGCTATTGTGTTCGTTCATTTGAGGAAATTTTCATTTCGCTTTAAACTGGGATATCAGTCATACTTCACTTGTTTATAACTTTTTTCCAGTAAAAGAAAACTTTTCAAAATTGGTATCAAATTGTGTGCATTTTTTCGTTTATTCAATGTTTACAGGGATATTTCATTTCGTCAGATAGTAAAAATTACAGCTTTCACCATGTGCGTGGTATGTCGTCTGACAATTTACAGCGTCCGAAATCGAGTGTGCACAAGAAGACTGCATTTCTAATTATTCCTTTCTATAGAATCCACATAATATCGGTGTCAAATTGTCGAGAATTTCGTGTGTTATTCATAATTACAAAACTTTTGTCTCCATCTTGAATAGAGTCGGGGCTAAATTCAACGGTATGTGCTCTTGTGTTCGTTCATTTGAGGAAATTTTCAATTGGCTTTAAACTGGGATATCAGTCATACTTCACTTGTTTATAACTTTTTTCCAGTAAAAGTAAACTTTTCAAAATTGTTATCAAATTGTGTGCATTTTTCGTTTAGTCAATGTTTACATGGATTTTTCATTTGGTCAGATAGTAAAAATTACAGCTTTCACCATGTGCGTGGCATGTCGTCTTACAATTTACATCGTCCGAAATCGAGTGTGCACAAGAAGACTGCATTTCTAATTATTCCTTTCTATAGAATCCACATAATATCGGTGTCAAATTGTCGAGAATTTCGTGCGTTATGCATAATTACAAAACTTTTGTCTCCATCTTGAATAGAGTCGGGGCTAAATTCAACGGTATGTGCTCTTGTGTTCGTTCATTTGAGGAAATTTTCATGCGGCTTTAAACTGGGATATCAGTCATACTTCACTTGTTTATAACTTTTTTCCAGTAAAATAAACTTTTCAAAATTGTTATCAAATTGTGTGCATTTTTTCGTTTAGTCAATGTTTACAGGGATTTTTCATTTGGTCAGATAGTAAAAATTACAGCTTTCACCATGTGCGCGGTATGTTGTCTGACAATTTACAGCGTCCGAAATCCAGTATGCACAAGAAGACTGCATTTCTAATTATTCCTTTCTATAGAATCCACATAATATCGGTGTCAAATTGTCGAAAATTTCGTGCGTTATCCATAATTACAAAACTTTTGTCTACATCTTGAATAGAATCGGGGCTAAATTCAACGGTATGTGCTCTTGTGTTCGTTCATTTGAGGAAATTTTCATTTGGCTTCAAACTGGGATATCAGTCATACTTCACTTGTTTATAACTTTTTTCCAGTAAAAGTAAACTTTTTAAAATTGGTATCAAATTGTGTGCATTTTTTCGTTTAGTCAATGTTTACAGGGATTTTTCATTTGGACAGATAGTAAAAATTACAGCTTTCACCATGTGCGCGGTATGTTGTCTGACAATTTACAACGTCCGAAATCCAGTGTGCACAAGAAGACTGCATTTCTAATTATTCCTTTCTATAGAATCCACATAATAACGGTCTCAAATTGTCGAAAATTTCGTGCGTTATCTATAATTACAAAACTTTTGTCTCCATCTTGAATAGAATCGGGGCTAAATTCAACGGTATGTGCTATTGTGATCGTTCATTTGAGGAAATTTTCATGCGGCCCTAAACTGGGAGATCAGACATACTTCACTTGTTTATAACTTTTTTCCAGTAAAAGAAAACTTTTCAAAATTGGTATCAAATTGTGTGCATTTTTTCGTTTAGTCAATGTTTACAGGGATTTTTCATTTGGTCAGATAGTAAAAATTACAGCTATCACCATGTGCGCGGTATGTTGTCTGACAATTTACAGCGTCCGAAATCCAGTGTGCACAAGAAGACTGCATTTCTAATTATTCCTTTCTATAGAATCCACATAATATCGGTCTCAAATTGTCGAAAATTTCGTGCGTTATCCATAATTACAAAACTTTTGTCTCCATCTTGAATAGTGTCGGGGCTAAATTCAAAGGTATGTGGTCTTGTGTTCGTTCATTTGAAGAAATTTTCATGCGGCCCTAAACTGGGAGATCAGACATACTTCACTTGTTTATAACATTTTTCCAGTAAAAGAAAACTTTTCAAAATTGGTATCAAATTGTGTGCCTTTTTTTCGTTTAATCAATGTTTACAGGGATTTTTCATTTGGTCAGATAGTAAAAATTACAGCTTTCACCATGTGCGTGGTATGTCGTCTGACAATTTACAGGGTCCGAAATCCAGTGTGCACAAGAAGACTGCATTTCTAATTATTACTTTCTATAGAATCCACATAATATCGGTGTCAAATTGCCGAAAATTTCGTGCGTTATCCATAATTACAAAACTTTTGTCGCCATCTTGAATAGAGTCGGGGCTAAATTCAATGGTATGTGGTCTGGTGTTCGTTCATTTGAGGAAATTTTCATGCGGCTTTAAACTGGAAGATCAGTCATACTTCACTTGTTTATAACTTTTTTCCAGTAAAATAAAACTTTTCAAAATTCGTATCAAATTGTGTGCATTTTTTCGTTTAGTCAATGTTTACAGGGATTTTTCATTTGGTCAGATAGTAAAAATTACAGCTTTCACCATGTGCGTGGTATGTCGTCTGACAATTTACAGCGTCCGAAATCCAGTGTGCACAAGAAGACTGCATTTCTAATTATTCCTTTGATAGAATCCACATAATATCGGTGTCAAATTGCCGAGAATTTCGTGCGTTATCCATAATTACAAAACTTTTGTCTCCATCTTGAATAGTGTCGGGGCTAAATTCAACGGTATGTGTTCTTGTGTTCGTTCATTTGAGGAAATTTTCATGCGGCTTTAAACTGGGATATCAGTCATACTTCACTTGTTTATAACTTTTTTCCAGTAAAATAAACTTTTCAAAATTGTTATCAAATTGTGTGCATTTTTTCGTTTAGTCAATGTTTACAGGGATTTTTCATTTGGTCAGATAGTAAAAATTACAGCTTTCACCATGTGCGCGGTAAGTTGTCTGACAATTTACAGCGTCCGAAATCCAGTGTGCACAAGAAGACTGCATTTCTAATTATTCCTTTCTATAGAATCCACATAATATCGGTCTCAAATTGTCGAAAATTTCGTGTGTTATCCATAATTACAAAACTTTTGTCTCCATCTTGAATAGAATCGGGGCTAAATTCAACGGTATGTGCTATTGTGTTCGTTCATTTGAGGAAATTTTCATGCGGCCCTAAACTGGGAGATCAGTCATACTTCACTTGTTTATAACTTTTTTCCAGTAAAAGAAATCTATTCAAAATTGTTATCAAATTGTGTGCATTTTTTCGTTTAGTCCATGTTTACCGGGATTTTTCATTTGGTCAGATAGTAAAAATTACAGCTTTCACCATGTGCACGGTATGTTGTCTGACAATTTACAGCGTCCGAAATCCAGTGTGCACAAGAAGACTGCATTTCTAATTATTCCTTTCTATAGAATCCACATAATATCGGTCTCAAATTGTCGAAAATTTCGTGCGTTATCCATAATTACAAAACTTTTGTCTCCATCTTGAATAGAGTCGGGGCTAAATTCAACGGTATGTGCTCTTGTGTTCGTTCATTTGAGGAAATTTTCATGCGGCCCTAAACTGGGAGATCAGTCATACTTCACTTGTTTAGAACTTTTTTCCAGTAAAAGAAATCTATTCAAAATTGGTATCAAATTGTGTGCATTTTTTCGTTTAGTCCATGTTTACCGGGATTTTTCATTTGGTCAGATAGTAAAAATTACAGCTTTCACCATGTGCGTGGTATGTCGTCTGACAATTTACAGCGTCCGAAATCGAGTATGCACAAGAAGACTGCATTTCTAATTATTCCTTTCTATAGAATCCACATAATATCGGTCTCAAATTGTCGAAAATTTCATGCGTTATCCATAATTACAAAACTTTTGTCTCCATCTTGAATAGAGTCAGGGCTAAATTCAACGGTGTTTGCTCTTGTGTTCGTTCATTTGAGAAAATTTTCATTTCGCTTTAAACTGGGATATCAGTCATACTTCACTTGTTTATAACTTTTTTCCAGTAAAAGAAATCTATTCAAAATTGGTATCTAATTGTATGCATTTTTTCGTTTAGTCAATGTTTACAGGGATTTTTCATTTGGTCAGATAGTAAAAATTACAGCTTTCACCATGTGCGTGGTATGTCGTCTGACAATTTACAGCGTCCGAAATCGAGTGTGCACAAGAAGACTGCATTTCTAATTATTCCTTTCTATAGAATCCACATAATATCGGTGTCAAATTGTCGAGAATTTCGTGCGTTATTCATAATTACAAAACTTTTGTCTCCATCTTGAATAGAGTCGGGGCTAAATTCAACGGTATGTGCTCTTGTGTTCGTTCATTTGAGAAAATTTTCATTTCGCTTTAAACTGGGATATCAGTCATACTTCACTTGTTTATAACTTTTTTCCAGTAAAAGAAATCTATTCAAAATTGGTATCATATTGTGTGCATTTTTTCGTTTAGTCAATGTTTACAGGGATTTTTCATTTGGTCAGATAGTAAAAAGTACAGCTTTCACCATGTGCGTGGTATGTCGTCTGACAATTTACAGCGTCCGAAATCGAGTGTGCACAAGAAGACTGCATTTCTAATTATTCCTTTCTATAGAATCCACATAATATCGGTGTCAAATTGTCGAGAATTTCGTCCGTTATTCATAATTACAAAACATTTGTCTCCATCTTGAATAGAGTCGGGGCTAAATTCAACGGTATGTGCTCTTGTGTTCGTTCATTTGAGGAAATTTTCATTTCGCTTTAAACTGGGATATCAGTCATACTTCACTTGTTTATAACTTTTTTCCAGTAAAAGTAAACTTTTCAAAATTGTTATCAAATTGTGTGCATTTTTCGTTTAGTGAATGTTTACAGGGATTTTTCATTTGGTCAGATAGTAAAAATTACAGCTTTCACCATGTGCACGGTATGTTGTCTGACAATTTACAGCGTCCGAAATCCAGTGTGCACAAGAAGACTGCATTTCTAATTATTCCTTTCTATAGAATCCACATAATATCGGTCTCAAATTGTCGAAAATTTCGTGCGTTATCCATAATTACAAAACTTTTGTCTCCATCTTGAATAGAGTCGGGGCTAAATTCAACGGTATGTGCTCTTGTGTTCGTTCATTTGAGGAAATTTTCATGCGGCCCTAAACTGGGAGATCAGTCATACTTCACTTGTTTAGAACTTTTTTCCAGTAAAAGAAATCTATTCAAAATTGGTATCAAATTGTGTGCATTTTTTCGTTTAGTCCATGTTTACCGGGATTTTTCATTTGGTCAGATAGTAAAAATTACAGCTTTCACCATGTGCGTGGTATGTCGTCTGACAATTTACAGCGTCCGAAATCGAGTATGCACAAGAAGACTGCATTTCTAATTATTCCTTTCTATAGAATCCACATAATATCGGTCTCAAATTGTCGAAAATTTCATGCGTTATCCATAATTACAAAACTTTTGTCTCCATCTTGAATAGAGTCGGGGCTAAATTCAACGGTATGTGCTCTTGTGTTCGTTCATTTGAGAAAATTTTCATTTCGCTTTAAACTGGGATATCAGTCATGCTTCACTTGTTTATAACTTTTTTCCAGTAAAAGAAATCTATTCAAAATTGGTATCATATTGTGTGCATTTTTTCGTTTAGTCAATGTTTACAGGGATATTTCATTTGGTCAGATAGTAAAAATTACAGCTTTCACCATGTGCGTGGTATGTCGTCTGACAATTTACAGCGTCCGAAATCGAGTGTGCACAAGAAGACTGCATTTCTAATTATTCCTTTCTATAGAATCCACATAATATCGGTGTCAAATTGTCGAGAATTTCGTCCGTTATTCATAATTACAAAACATTTGTCTCCATCTTGAATAGAGTCGGGGCTAAATTCAACGGTATGTGGTCTTGTGTTCGTTCATTTGAAGAAATTTTCATGCGGCCCTAAACTGGGAGATCAGACATATTTCACTTGTTTATAACTTTTTTCCAGTAAAAGAAAACTTTTCAAAATTGGTATCAAATTGTGTGCATTTTTTCGTTTAGTCAATGTTTACAGGGATTTTTCATTTGGTCAGATAGTAAAAATTACAGCTTTCACCATGTTCGTGGTATGTCGTCTGACAATTAACAGCGTCCGAAATCCAGTGTGCCCAAGAAGACTGCATTTCTAATTATTACTTTCTATAGAATCCACATAATATCGGTGTCAAATTGCCGAAAATTTCGTGCGTTATCCATAATTACAAAACTTTTGTCGCCATCTTGAATAGAGTCGGGGCTAAATTCAATGGTATGTGGTCTTGTGTTCGTTCATTTGAGGAAATTTTCATGCGGCTTTAAACTGGAAGATCAGTCATACTTCACTTGTTTATAACTTTTTTCCAGTAAAATAAAACTTTTCAAAATTCGTATCAAATTGTGTGCATTTTTTCGTTTAGTCAATGTTTACAGGGATTTTTCATTTGGTCAGATAGTAAAAATTACAGCTTTCACCATGTGCGTGGTATGTCGTCTGACAATTTACAGCGTCCGAAATCCAGTGTGCACAAGAAGACTGCATTTCTAATTATTCCTTTGATAGAATCCACATAATATCGGTCTCAAATTGCCGAGAATTTCGTGCGTTATCCATAATTACAAAACTTTTGTCTCCATCTTGAATAGTGTCGGGGCTAAATTCAACGGTATGTGGTCTTGTGTTCGTTCATTTGAGGAAATTTTCATGCGGCTTTAAACTGGGATATCAGTCATACTTCACTTGTTTATAACTTTTTTCCAGTAAAATAAACTTTTCAAAATTGTTATCAAATTGTGTGCATTTTTTCGTTTAGTCAATGTTTACAGGGATTTTTCATTTGGTCAGATAGTAAAAATTACAGCTTTCACCATGTGCGCGGTAAGTTGTCTGACAATTTACAGCGTCCGAAATCCAGTGTGCACAAGAAGACTGCATTTCTAATTATTCCTTTCTATAGAATCCACATAATATCGGTCTCAAATTGTCGAAAATTTCGTGAGTTATCCATAATTACAAAACTTTTGTCTCCATCTTGAATAGAATCGGGGCTAAATTCAACGGAATGTGCTATTGTGTTCGTTCATTTGAGGAAATTTTCATGCGGCCCTAAACTGGGAGATCAGTCATACTTCACTTGTTTATAACTTTTTTCCAGTAAAAGAAATCTATTCAAAATTGTTATCAAATTGTGTGCATTTTTTCGTTTAGTCCATGTTTACCGGGATTTTTCATTTGGTCAGATAGTAAAAATTACAGCTTTCACCATGTGCACGGTATGTTGTCTGACAATTTACAGCGTCCGAAATCCAGTGTGCACAAGAAGACTGCATTTCTAATTATTCCTTTCTATAGAATCCACATAATATCGGTCTCAAATTGTCGAAAATTTCGTGCGTTATCCATAATTACAAAACTTTTGTCTCCATCTTGAATAGAGTCGGGGCTAAATTCAACGGTATGTGCTCTTGTGTTCGTTCATTTGAGGAAATTTTCATGCGGCCCTAAACTGGGAGATCAGTCATACTTCACTTGTTTAGAACTTTTTTCCAGTAAAAGAAATCTATTCAAAATTGGTATCAAATTGTGTGCATTTTTTCGTTTAGTCCATGTTTACCGGGATTTTTCATTTGGTCAGATAGTAAAAATTACAGCTTTCACCATGTGCGTGGTATGTCGTCTGACAATTTACAGCGTCCGAAATCGAGTATGCACAAGAAGACTGCATTTCTAATTATTCCTTTCTATAGAATCCACATAATATCGGTCTCAAATTGTCGAAAATTTCATGCGTTATCCATAATTACAAAACTTTTGTCTCCATCTTGAATAGAGTCGGGGCTAAATTCAACGGTGTTTGCTCTTGTGTTCGTTCATTTGAGAAAATTTTCATTTCGCTTTAAACTGGGATATCAGTCATACTTCACTTGTTTATAACTTTTTTCCAGTAAAAGAAATCTATTCAAAATTGGTATCTAATTGTATGCATTTTTTCGTTTAGTCAATGTTTACAGGGATTTTTCATTTGGTCAGATAGTAAAAATTACAGCTTTCACCATGTGCGTGGTATGTCGTCTGACAATTTACAGCGTCCGAAATCGAGTGTGCACAAGAAGACTGCATTTCTAATTATTCCTTTCTATAGAATCCACATAATATCGGTGTCAAATTGTCGAGAATTTCGTGCGTTATTCATAATTACAAAACTTTTGTCTCCATCTTGAATAGAGTCGGGGCTAAATTCAACGGTATGTGCTCTTGTGTTCGTTCATTTGAGAAAATTTTCATTTCGCTTTAAACTGGGATATCAGTCATACTTCACTTGTTTATAACTTTTTTCCAGTAAAAGAAATCTATTCAAAATTGGTATCATATTGTGTGCATTTTTTCGTTTAGTCAATGTTTACAGGGATTTTTCATTTGGTCAGATAGTAAAAATTACAGCTTTCACCATGTGCGTGGTATGTCGTCTGACAATTTACAGCGTCCGAAATCGAGTGTGCACAAGAAGACTGCATTTCTAATTATTCCTTTCTATAGAATCCACATAATATCGGTGTCAAATTGTCGAGAATTTCGTCCGTTATTCATAATTACAAAACATTTGTCTCCATCTTGAATAGAGTCGGGGCAAAATTCAACGGTATGTGCTCTTGTGTTCGTTCATTTGAGGAAATTTTCATTTCGCTTTAAACTGGGATATCAGTCATACTTCACTTGTTTATAACTTTTTTCCAGTAAAAGTAAACTTTTCAAAATTGTTATCAAATTGTGTGCATTTTTCGTTTAGTGAATGTTTACAGGGATTTTTCATTTGGTCAGATAGTAAAAATTACAGCTTTCACCATGTGCACGGTATGTTGTCTGACAATTTACAGCGTCCGAAATCCAGTGTGCACAAGAAGACTGCATTTCTAATTATTCCTTTCTATAGAATCCACATAATATCGGTCTCAAATTGTCGAAAATTTCGTGCGTTATCCATAATTACAAAACTTTTGTCTCCATCTTGAATAGAGTCGGGGCTAAATTCAACGGTATGTGCTCTTGTGTTCGTTCATTTGAGGAAATTTTCATGCGGCCCTAAACTGGGAGATCAGTCATACTTCACTTGTTTAGAACTTTTTTCCAGTAAAAGAAATCTATTCAAAATTGGTATCAAATTGTGTGCATTTTTTCGTTTAGTCCATGTTTACCGGGATTTTTCATTTGGTCAGATAGTAAAAATTACAGCTTTCACCATGTGCGTGGTATGTCGTCTGACAATTTACAGCGTCCGAAATCGAGTATGCACAAGAAGACTGCATTTCTAATTATTCCTTTCTATAGAATCCACATAATATCGGTCTCAAATTGTCGAAAATTCATGCGTTATCCATAATTACAAAACTTTTGTCTCCATCTTGAATAGAGTCGGGGCTAAATTCAACGGTGTTTGCTCTTGTGTTCGTTCATTTGAGAAAATTTTCATTTCGCTTTAAACTGGGATATCAGTCATACTTCACTTGTTTATAACTTTTTTCCAGTAAAAGAAATCTATTCAAAATTGGTATCTAATTGTATGCATTTTTTCGTTTAGTCAATGTTTACAGGGATTTTTCATTTGGTCAGATAGTAAAAATTACAGCTTTCACCATGTGCGTGGTATGTCGTCTGACAATTTACAGCGTCCGAAATCGAGTGTGCACAAGAAGACTGCATTTCTAATTATTCCTTTCTATAGAATCCACATAATATCGGTGTCAAATTGTCGAGAATTTCGTCCGTTATTCATAATTACAAAACATTTGTCTCCATCTTGAATAGAGTCGGGGCTAAATTCAACGGTATGTGCTCTTGTGTTCGTTCATTTGAGGAAATTTTCATTTCGCTTTAAACTGGGATATCAGTCATACTTCACTTGTTTATAACTTTTTTCCAGTAAAAGTAAACTTTTCAAAATTGTTATCAAATTGTGTGCATTTTTCGTTTAGTGAATGTTTACAGGGATTTTTCATTTGGTCAGATAGTAAAAATTACAGCTTTCACCATGTGCACGGTATGTTGTCTGACAATTTACAGCGTCCGAAATCCAGTGTGCACAAGAAGACTGCATTTCTAATTATTCCTTTCTATAGAATCCACATAATATCGGTCTCAAATTGTCGAAAATTTCGTGCGTTATCCATAATTACAAAACTTTTGTCTCCATCTTGAATAGAGTCGGGGCTAAATTCAACGGTATGTGCTCTTGTGTTCGTTCATTTGAGGAAATTTTCATGCGGCCCTAAACTGGGAGATCAGTCATAATTCACTTGTTTATAACTTTTTTCCAGTAAAAGAAATCTATTCAAAATTGGTATCAAATTGTGTGCATTTTTTCGTTTAGTCCATGTTTACCGGGATTTTTCATTTGGTCAGATAGTAAAAATTACAGCTTTCACCATGTGCGTGGTATGTCGTCTGACAATTTACAGCGTCCGAAATCGAGTATGCACAAGAAGACTGCATTTCTAATTATTCCTTTCTATAGAATCCACATAATATCGGTCTCAAATTGTCGAAAATTTCATGCGTTATCCATAATTACAAAACTTTTGTCTCCATCTTGAATAGAGTCGGGGCTAAATTCAACGGTATGTGGTCTTGTGTTCGTTCATTTGAGGAAATTTTCATGCGGCCCTAAACTGGGAGATCAGTCATACTTCACTTGTTTATAACTTTTTTCCAGTAAAAGAAATCTATTCAAAATTGGTATCAAATTGTGTGCATTTTTTCGTTTAGTCAATGTTTACAGGGATTTTTCATTTGGTCAGATAGTAAAAATTACAGCTTTCACCATGTGCGTGGTATGTTGTCTGACAATTTACAGCGTCCGAAATCGAGTGTGCACAAGATGACTGCATTTCTAATTATTCCTTTCTATAGAATCCACATAATATCCGTGTCAAATTGTCGAGAATTTCGTGCGTTATTCATAATTACAAAACTTTTGTCTCCATCTTGAATAGAGTCGGGGCTAAATTCAACAGTATGTGCTCTTGTGTTCGTTCATTTGAGAAAATTTTCATTTCGGTTTAAACTGGCATATCAGTCATACTTCACTTGTTTATAACTTTTTTCCAGTAAAAGAAATCTATTCAAAATTGGTATCAAATTGTGTGCATTTTTTCGTTTAGTCAATGTTTACAGGGATTTTTCATTTGGTCAGATAGTAAAAATTACAGCTTTCACCATGTGCGTGGTATGTCGTCTGACAATTTACAGCGTCCGAAATCGAGTGTGCACAAGAAGACTGCATTTCTAATTATTCCTTTCTATAGAATCCACATAATATCGGTCTCAAATTGTCGAAAGTTTCGTGCGTTATCCATAATTACAAAACTTTTGTCTCCATCTTGAATAGAGTCGGGTCTAAATTCAACGGTATGTGGTCTTGTGTTCGTTCATTTGAGGAAATTTTCATGCGGCCCTAAACTGGGAGATCAGTCATACTTCACTTGTTTAGAACTTTTTTCCAGTAAAAGAAATCTATTCAAAATTGGTATCAAATTGTGTGCATTTTTTCGTTTAGTCCATGTTTACCGGGATTTTTCATTTGGTCAGATAGTAAAAATTACAGCTTTCACCATGTGCGTGGTATGTCGTCTGACAATTTACAGCGTCCGAAATCGAGTGTGCACAAGAAGACTGCATTTCTAATTATTCCTTTCTATAGAATCCACATAATATCGGTCTCAAATTGTCGAAAGTTTCGTGCGTTATCCATAATTACAAAACTTTTGTCTCCATCTTGAATAGAGTCGGGTCTAAATTCAACGGTATGTGGTCTTGTGTTCGTTCATTTGAGGAAATTTTCATGCGGCCCTAAACTGGGAGATCAGTCATACTTCACTTGTTTAGAACTTTTTTCCAGTAAAAGAAATCTATTCAAAATTGGTATCAAATTGTGTGCATTTTTTCGTTTAGTCCATGTTTACCGGGATTTTTCATTTGGTCAGATAGTAAAAATTACAGCTTTCACCATGTGCGTGGTATGTCGTCTGACAATTTACAGCGTCCGAAATCGAGTATGCACAAGAAGACTGCATTTCTAATTATTCCTTTCTATAGAATCCACATAATATCGGTCTCAAATTGTCGAAAATTTCATGCGTTATCCATAATTACAAAACTTTTGTCTCCATCTTGAATAGAGTCGGGGCTAAATTCAACGGTGTGTGCTCTTGTGTTCGTTCATTTGAGAAAATTTTCATTTCGCTTTAAACTGGGATATCAGTCATACTTCACTTGTTTATAACTTTTTTCCAGTAAAAGAAATCTATTCAAAATTGGTATCTAATTGTGTGCATTTTTTCGTTTAGTCAATGTTTACAGGGATTTTTCATTTGGTCAGATAGTAAAAATTACAGCTTTCACCATGTGCGTGGTATGTCGTCTGACAATTTACAGCGTCCGAAATCGAGTGTGCACAAGAAGACTGCATTTCTAATTATTCCTTTCTATAGAATCCACATAATATCGGTGTCAAATTGTCGAGAATTTCGTGCGTTATTCATAATTACAAAACTTTTGTCTCCATCTTGAATAGAGTCGGGGCTAAATTCAACGGTATGTGCTCTTGTGTTCGTTCATTTGAGAAAATTTTCATTTCGCTTTAAACTGGGATATCAGTCATACTTCACTTGTTTATAACTTTTTTCCAGTAAAAGTAAACTTTTCAAAATTGTTATCAAATTGTGTGCATTTTTCGTTTAGTGAATGTTTACAGGGATTTTTCATTTGGTCAGATAGTAAAAATTACAGTTTTCACCATGTGCACGGTATGTTGTCTGACAATTTACAGCGTCCGAAATCCAGTGTGCACAAGAAGACTGCATTTCTAATTATTCCTTTCTATAGAATCCACATAATATCGGTCTCAAATTGTCGAAAATTTCGTGCGTTATCCATAATTACAAAACTTTTGTCTCCATCTTGAATAGAGTCGGGGCTAAATTCAACGGTATGTGCTCTTGTGTTCGTTCATTTGAGGAAATTTTCATTTCGTTTTAAACTGGGATATCAGTCATACTTCACTTGTTTATAACTTTTTTCCAGTAAAAGTAAACTTTTCAAAATTGTTATCAAATTGTGTGCATTTTTCGTTTAGTCAATGTTTACAGGGATTTTTCATTTGGTCAGATAGTAAAAATTACAGCTTTCACCATGTGCACGGTATGTTGTCTGACAATTTACAGCGTCCGAAATCCAGTGTGCACAAGAAGACTGCATTTCTAATTATTCCTTTCTATAGAATCCACATAATATCGGTCTCAAATTGTCGAAAATTTCGTGCGTTATCCATAATTACAAAACTTTTGTCTCCATCTTGAATAGAGTCGGGGCTAAATTCAACGGTATGTGGTCTTGTGTTCGTTCATTTGAGGAAATTTTCATGAGGCCCTAAACTGGGAGATCAGTCATACTTCACTTGTTTATAACTTTTTTCCAGTAAAAGAAATCTATTCAAAATTGGTATCAAATTGTGTGCATTTTTTCGTTTAGTCAATGTTTACAGGGATTTTTCATTTGGTCAGATAGTAAAAATTACTGCTTTCACCATGTGCGTGGTATGTCGTCTGACAATTTACAGCGTCCGAAATCGTGTGTGCACAAGAAGACTGCATTTCTAATTATTCCTTTCTATAGAATCCACATAATATCGGTGTCAAATTGTCGCGAATTTCGTGCGTTATTCATAATTACAAAACTTTTGTCTACATCTTGAATAGAGTCGGGGCTAAATTCAACGGTATGTGCTCTTGTGTTCGTTGATTTGAGAAAATTTTCATTTCGCTTTAAACTGGCATATCAGTCATACTTCACTTCTTTATTACTTTTTTCCAGTAAAAGAAATCTATTCAAAATTGGTATCAAATTGTGTGCATTTTTTCGTTTAGTCAATGTTTACAGGGATTTTTCATTTGGTCAGATAGTAAAAATTACAGCTTTCACCATGTGCGTGGTATGTCGTCTGACAATTTACAGCGTCCGAAATCGAGTGTGCACAAGAAGACTGCATTTCTAATTATTCCTTTCTATAGAATCCACATAATATCGGTCTCAAATTGTCGAAAGTTTCGTGCGTTATCCATAATTACAAAACTTTTGTCTCCATCTTGAATAGAGTCGGGGCTAAATTCAACGGTATGTGGTCTTGTGTTCGTTCATTTGAGGAAATTTTCATGCGGCCCTAAACTGGGAGATCAGTCATACTTCACTTGTTTAGAACTTTTTTCCAGTAAAAGAAATCTATTCAAAATTGGTATCAAATTGTGTGCATTTTTTCGTTTAGTCCATGTTTACCGGGATTTTTCATTTGGTCAGATAGTAAAAATTACAGCTTTCACCATGTGCGTGGTATGTCGTCTGACAATTTACAGCGTCCGAAATCGAGTATGCACAAGAAGACTGCATTTCTAATTATTCCTTTCTATAGAATCCACATAATATCGGTCTCAAATTGTCGAAAGTTTCATGCGTTATCCATAATTACAAAACTTTTGTCTCCATCTTGAATAGAGTCGGGGCTAAATTCAACGGTGTGTGCTCTTGTGTTCGTTCATTTGAGAAAATTTTCATTTCGCTTTAAACTGGGATATCAGTCATACTTCACTTGTTTATAACTTTTTTCCAGTAAAAGGAATCTATTCAAAATTGGTATCATATTGTGTGCATTTTTTCGTTTAGTCAATGTTTACAGGGATTTTTCATTTGGTCAGATAGTAAAAATTACTGCTTTCACCATGTGCGTGGTATGTCGTCTGACAATTTACAGCGTCCGAAATCGAGTGTGCACAAGAAGACTGCATTTCTAATTATTCCTTTCTATAGACTCCACATAATATCGGTGTCAAATTGTCGAGAATTTCGTCCGTTATTCATAATTACAAAACATTTGTCTCCATCTTGAATAGAGTCGGGGCTAAATTCAACGATATGTGCTCTTGTGTTCGTTCATTTGAGGACATTTTCATTTCGCTTTAAACTGGGATATCAGTCATACTTCACTTGTTTATAACTTTTTTCCAGTAAAAGTAAACTTTTCAAAATTGTTATCAAATTGTGTGCATTTTTCGTTTAGTGAATGTTTACAGGGATTTTTCATTTGGTCAGATAGTAAAACTTACAGCTTTCACCATGTGCACGGTATGTTGTCTGACAATTTACAGCGTCCGAAATCCAGTGTGCACAAGAAGACTGCATTTCTAATTATTCCTTTCTATAGAATCCACATAATATCGGTCTCAAATTGTCGAAAATTTCGTGCGTTATCCATCATTACAAAACTTTTGTCTCCATCTTGAATAGAGTCGGGGCTAAATTCAACGGTATGTGCTCTTGTGTTCGTTCATTTGAGGAAATTTTCATTTCGCTTTAAACTGGGATATCAGTCATACTTCACTTGTTTATAACTTTTTTCCAGTAAAAGTAAACTTTTCAAAATTGTTATCAAATTGTGTGCATTTTTCGTTTAGTCAATGTTTACAGGGATTTTTCATTTGGTCAGATAGTAAAAATTACAGCTTTCACCATGTGCACGGTATGTTGTCCGACAATTTACAGCGTCCGAAATCCAGTGTGCACAAGAAGACTGCATTTCTAATTATTCCTTTCTATAGAATCCACATAATATCGGTCTCAAATTGTCGAAAATTTCGTGCGTTATCCATAATTACAAAACTTTTCTCTCCATCTTGAATAGAGTCGGGGCTAAATTCAACGGTATGTGCTCTTGTGTTCGTTCATTTGAGGAAATTTTCATGCGGCCCTAAACTGGGAGATCAGTCATACTTCACTTGTTTATAACTTTTTTCCAGTAAAAGAAATCTATTCAAAATTGGTATCAAATTGTGTGCATTTTTTCGTTTAGTCAATGTTTACAGGGATTTTTCATTTGGTCAGATAGTAAAAATTACTGCTTTCACCATGTGCGTGGTATGTCGTCTGACAATTTACAGCGTCCGAAATCGTGTGTGCACAAGAAGACTGCATTTCTAATTATTCCTTTCTATAGAATCCACATAATATCGGTGTCAAATTGTCGAGAATTTCGTGCGTTATTCATAATTACAAAACTTTTGTCTACATCTTGAATAGAGTCGGGGCTAAATTCAACGGTATGTGCTCTTGTGTTCGTTCATTTTAGAAAATTTTCATTTCGCTTTAAACTGGCATATCAGTCATACTTCACTTGTTTATAACTTTTTTCCAGTAAAAGTAATCTATTCACAATTGGTAGCAAATTGTGTGCATTTTTTCGTTTAGTCAATGTTTACAGGGATTTTTCATTTGGTCAGATAGTAAAAATTACAGCTTTCACCATGTGCACGGTATGTTGTCTGACAATTTACAGCGTCCGAAATCCAGTGTGCACAAGAAGACTGCATTTCTAATTATTCCTTTCTATAGAATCCACATAATATCGGTCTCAAATTGTCGAAAATTTCGTGCGTTATCCATAATTACAAAACTTTTGTCTCCATCTTGAATAGAGTCGGGGCTAAATTCAACGGTATGTGGTCTTGTGTTCGTTCATTTGAGGAAATTTTCATGCGGCCCTAAACTGGGATATCAGTCATACTTCACTTGTTTATAACTTTTTTCCAGTAAAAGAAATCTATTCAAAATTGGTATCAAATTGTGTGCATTTTTTCGTTTAGTCAATGTTTACAGGGATTTTTCATTTGGTCAGATAGTAAAAATTACAGCTTTCACCATGTGCGTGGTATGTCGTCTGACAATTTACAGCGTCCGAAATCGAGTGTGCACAAGAAGACTGCATTTCTAATTATTCCTTTCTATAGAATCCACATAATATCGGTGTCAAATTGTCGAGAATTTCGTGCGTTATCCATAATTACAAAACGTTTGTCTCCATCTTCAATAGTGTCGGGGCTAAATTCAACGGTATGTGGTCTTGTGTTCGTTCATTTGAAGAAATTTTCATGCGGCCCTAAACTGGGATATCAGTCATACTTCACTTGTTTATAACTTTTTTCCAGTAAAAGAAAACTTTTAAAAATTGGTATCAAATTGTGTGCATTTTTTCGTTTAGTCAATGTTTACATGGATTTTTCATTTGGTCAGATAGTAAAAATTACAGCTTTCACCATGTGCGCGGTATGTTGTCTGACAATTTACAGCGTCCGAAATCCAGTGTGCACAAGAAGACTGCATTTCTAATTATTCCTTTCTATAGAATCCACATAATATCGTTCTCAAATTGTCGAAAATGTCGTGCGTTATCCATAATTACAAAACTTTTGTCTCCATCTTGAATAGAGTCAGGGCTAAATTCAACGGTATGTGATCTTGTGTTCGTTCATTTGAGGAAATTTTCATGCGGCCCTAAACTGGGAGATCAGTCATACTTCACTTGTTTATAACTTTTTTCCAGTAAAAGAAAACTTTTAAAAATTGGTATCAAATTGTGTGCATTTTTTCGTTTAGTCAATGTTTACAGGGATTTTTCATTTGGTCAGATAGTAAAAATTACAGTTTTCACCATGTGCGTGGTATGTCGTCTGACAATTTACAGCGTCCGAAATCCAATGTGCACAAGAAGACTGCATTTCTAATTATTCCTTTCTCTAGAATCCACATAATATCGGTGTCAAATTGTCGAGAATTTCGTGCGTTATGCATAATTACAAAACTTTTGTCTCCATCTTGAATAGAGTCGGGGCTAAATTCAACGGTATGTGCTCTTGTGTTCGTTCATTTGAGGAAATTTTCATTTGGCTTTAAACTGGGTTATCAGTCATACTTCACTTGTTTATAACTTTTTTCCAGTAAAAGTAAACTTTTCAAAATTGTTATCAAATTGTGTGCATTTTTTCGTTTAGTCAATGTTTACAGGGATTTTTCATTTGGTCAGATAGTAAAAATTACAGCTTTCACCATGTGCGCGGTATGTTGTCTGACAATTTACAGCGTCCGAAATCCAGTGTGCACAAGAAAACTGCATTTCTGATTATTCCTTTCTATAGAATCCACATAATATCGGTGTCAAATTGCCGAGAATTTCGTGCGTTATCCATCATTACAAAACTTTTGTCTCCATCTTGAATAGTGTCGGGGCTAAATTCAACGGTATGTGGTCTTCTGTTCGTTCATTTGAAGAAATTTTCATGCGGCCCTAAACTGGGAGATCAGACATACTTCACTTGTTTATAACCTTTTTTCCAGTAAAAGAAATCTTTTCAAAATTGGTATCAAATTGTGTGCATTTTTTCGTTTAGTCAATGTTTACAGGGATTTTTCATTTGGTCAGATAGTAAAAATTACAGCTTTCACCATGTGCGTGGTATGTCGTCTGACAATTTACAGCGTCCGAAATCGAGTGTGCACAAGAAGACTGCATTTCTAATTATTCCTTTCTATAGAATCCACATAATATCGGTTTCAAATTGTCGAGAATGTCGTGCGATATCCATAATTACAAAACTTTTGTCTCCATCTTGAATAGTGTCGGGGCTAAATTCAACGGTATGTGGTCTTGTGTTCGTTCATTTGAAGAAATTTTCATGCGGCCCTAAACTGGGAGATCAGTCATACTTCACTTGTTTATAAATTTTTTCCAGTAAAAGAAAACTTTTCAAAATTGGTATCAAATTGTGTGCATTTTTTCGTTTAGTCAATGTTTACAGGGATTTTTCATTTGGTCAGATAGTAAAAATTACAGCTTTCACCATGTACGTGGTATGTCGTTTGACAATTTACAGCGTCCGAAATCGAGTGTGCACAAGAAGACTGCATTTCTAATTATTCCTTTCGATAGAATCCACATAGTATCGGTGTCAAATTGTCGAGAGTTTCGTGCGTTATCCATAATTACAAAAGTTTTGTCTCCATCTTGAATAGAGTCGGGGCTAAATTCAACGGTATGTGGTCTTGTGTTCGTTCATTTGAGGAAATTTTCATGCGGCACTAAATTGGGAGATCAGTCATATTTCACTTGTTTATAAATTTTTTCCAGTGAAAGAAAACTTTTCAAAATTGGTATCAAATTGTGTGCATTTTTTCGTTTAGTCAATGTTTACAGGGATTTTTCATTTGGTCAGATAGTAAAAATTACAGTTTTCACCATGTGCGTGGTATGTCGTCTGACAATTTACAGCGTCCGAAATCCAATGTGCACAAGAAGACTGCATTTCTAATTATTCCTTTCTCTAGAATCCACATAATATCGGTGTCAAATTGTCGAGAATTTCGTGCGTTATGCATAATTACAAAACTTTTGTCTCCATCTTGAATAGTGTCGGGGCTAAATTCAACGGTATGTGCTCTTGTGTTCGTTCATTTGAGGAAATTTTCATTTGGCTTGAAACTGGGTTATCAGTCATACTTCACTTGTTTATAACTTTTTTCCAGTAAAAGTAAACTTTTCAAAATTGTTATCAAATTGTGTGCATTTTTTCGTTTAGTCAATGTTTACAGGGATTTTTCATTTGGTCAGATAGTAAAAATTACGGCTTTCACCATGTGCGCGGTATGTTGTCTGACAATTTACAGCGTCCGAAATCCAGTGTGCACAAGAAGACTGCATTTCTAATTATTCCTTTCTATAGAATCCACATAATATCGGTCTCAAATTGTCGAAAATTTCGTGCGTTATCCATAATTACAAAACTTTTGTCTCCATCTTGAATAGAGTCGGGGCTAAATTCAACGGTATGTGGTCTTGTGTTCGTTCATTTGAGGAAATTTTCATGAGGCCCTAAACTGGGAGATCAGTCATACTTCACTTGTTTATAACTTTTTTCCAGTAAAAGAAATCTATTCAAAATTGGTATCAAATTGTGTGCATTTTTTCGTTTAGTCCATGTTTACCGGGATTTTTCATTTGGTCAGATTGTTAAAATTACAGCTTTCACCATGGGCGTGGTATGTCGTCTGACAATTTACAGCGTCCGAAATTGAGTGTGCACAAGAAGACTGCATTTCTAATTATTCCTTTCTATAGAATCCACATAATATCGGTGTCAAATTGTCGAGAATTTGGTGCGTTATCCATAATTACAAAACTTTTGTCTCCATCTTGAATAGAGTCGGGGCTAAATTCAACGGTATGTGGTCTTGTGTTCGTTCATTTGAGGAAATTTTCATTCGGCCCTAAACTGGGTGATCAGTCATACTTCACTTGTTTATAACTTTTTTCCAGTAAAAGTAAACTTTTCAAAATTGTTATCAAATTGTGTGCATTTTTTCGTTTAGTCAATGTTTACATGGATTTTTCATTTGGTCAGATAGTAAAAATTACAGCTTTCACCATGTGCGTGGTATGTCGTCTGACAATTTACAGCGTCCGAAATCCAATGTGCACAAGAAGACTGCATTTCTAATTATTCCTTTCTATAGAATCCACTTAATATCGGTGTTAAATTGTCGAGATTTTCGTGCGTTATGCATAATTACAAAACTTTTGTCTCCATCTTGAATAGAGTCGGGGCTAAATTCAACGGTATGTGCTCTTGTGTTCGTTCATTTGAGGAAATTTTCATGCGGCCCTAAACTGGGAGATCAGTCATACTTCACTTGTTTATAACTTTTTTCCAGTAAAAGAAATCTATTCAAAATTGGTATCAAATTGTGTGCATTTTTTCGTTTAGTCCATGTTTACCGGGATTTTTCATTTGGTCAGATTGTTAAAATTACAGCTTTCACCATGGGCGTGGTATGTCGTCTGACAATTTACAGCGTCCGAAATTGAGTGTGCACAAGAAGACTGCATTTCTAATTATTCCTTTCTATAGAATCCACATAATATCGGTGTCAAATTGTCGAGAATTTGGTGCGTTATCCATAATTACAAAACTTTTGTCTCCATCTTGAATAGAGTCGGGGCTAAATTCAACGGTATGTGGTCTTGTGTTCGTTCATTTGAGGAAATTTTCATTCGGCCCTAAACTGGGTGATCAGTCATACTTCACTTGTTTATAACTTTTTTCCAGTAAAAGTAAACTTTTCAAAATTGTTATCAAATTGTGTGCATTTTTTCGTTTAGTCAATGTTTACATGGATTTTTCATTTGGTCAGATAGTAAAAATTACAGCTTTCACCATGTGCGTGGTATGTCGTCTGACAATTTACAGCGTCCGAAATCCAATGTGCACAAGAAGACTGCATTTCTAATTATTCCTTTCTATAGAATCCACTTAATATCGGTGTCAAATTGTCGAGAGTTTCGTGCGTTATCCATAATTACAAAACTTTTGTCTCCATCTTGAATAGAGTCGGGGCTAAATTCAACGGTATGTTCTTTTGTGTTCGTTCATTTGAGGAAATTTTCATTCGGCTTTAAACTGGGAGATCACTCAAACCTCACTTGTTTATAACTTTTTTCCAGTAAAAGTAAACTTTTCAAAATTGGTATCAAATTGTGTGCATTTTTTTGTTTAGTCAATGTTTACAGGGATTTTTCATTTGGTCAGATAGTAAAAATTACAGCTTTCACCATGTGCGTGGTATGTCGTCTGACAATTTACAGCGTCCGAAATCGAGTGTGCACAAGAAGACTGCATTTCTAATTATTCCTTTCTATAGAATCCACATAATATCGGTCTCAAATTGTCGAAAATTTCGTGCGTTATCCATAATTACAAAACTTTTGTCTCCATCTTGAATAGAGTCGGGGCTAAATTCAACGGTATGTGGTCTTGTGTTCGTTCATTTGAGGAAATTTTCATGCGGCCCTAAACTGGGAGATCAGTCATACTTCACTTGTTTATAACTTTTTTCCAGTAAAAGAAATCTATTCAAAATTGGTATCAAATTGTGTGCATTTTTTCGTTTAGTCCATGTTTACCGGGATTTTTCATTTGGTCAGATAGTAAAAATTACAGCTTTCACCATGTGCGTGGTATGTCGTCTGACAATTTACAGCGTCCGAAATCGAGTGTGCACAAGAAGACTGCATTTCTAATTATTCCTTTCTATAGAATCCACATAATATCGGTGTCAAATTGTCCAGAATTTCGTCCGTTATTCATAATTACAAAACTTTTGTCTCCATCTTGAATAGAGTCGGGGCTAAATTCAACGGTATGTGCTCTTGTGTTCGTTCATTTGAGGAAATTTTCATTTCGCTTTAAACTGGGATATCAGTCATACTTCACTTGTTTATAACTTTTTTCCAGTAAAAGTAAACTTTTCAAAATTGTTATCAAATTGTGTGCATTTTTCGTTTAGTGAATGTTTACAGGGATTTTTCATTTGGTCAGATAGTAAAAATTACAGCTTTCACCATGTGCACGGTATGTTGTCTGACAATTTACAGCGTCCAAAATCCAGTGTGCACAAGAAGACTGCATTTCTAATTATTCCTTTCTATAGAATCCACATAATATCGGTCTCAAATTGTCGAAAATTTCGTGCGTTATCCATAATTACAAAACTTTTGTCTCCATCTTGAATAGAGTCGGGGCTAAATTCAACGGTATGTGGTCTTGTGTTCGTTCATTTGAGGAAATTTTCATGCGGCCCTAAACTGGGAGATCAGTCATACTTCACTTGTTTATAACTTTTTTCCAGTAAAAGAAATCTATTCAAAATTGGTATCAAATTGTGTGCATTTTTTCGTTTAGTCCATGTTTACCGGGATTTTTCATTTGGTCAGATAGTAAAAATTACAGCTTTCACCATGTGCGTGGTATGTCGTCTGACAATTTACAGCGTCCGAAATCGAGTATGCACAAGAAGACTGCATTTCTAATTATTCCTTTCTATAGAATCCACATAATATCGGTATCAAATGTCGAAAATTTCATGCGTTATCCATAATTACAAAACTTTTGTCTACATCTTGAATAGAGTCGGGGCTAAATTCAACGGTATGTGCTCTTGTGTTCGTTCATTTGAGAAAATTTTCATTTCGCTTTAAACTGGGATATCAGTCATACTTCACTTGTTTATAACTTTTTTCCAGTAAAAGAAATCTATTCAAAATTGGTATCAAATGGTGTGCATTTTTTCGTTTAGTCAATGTTTACAGGGATTTTTCATTTGGTCAGATAGTAAAAATTACAGCTTTCACCATGTGCGTGGTATGTCGTCTGACAATTTACAGCGTCCGAAATCGAGTGTGCACAAGAAGACTGCATTTCTAATTATTCCTTTCTATAGAATCCACATAATATCGGTGTCAACTTGTCGAGAATTTCGTGCGTTATTCATAATTACAAAACTTTTGTCTCCATCTTGAATAGAGTCGGGGCTAAATTCAACGGTATGTGCTCTTGTGTTCGTTCATTTGAGAAAATTTTCATATCGCTTTAAACTGGCATATCAGTCATACTTCACTTGTTTATAACTTTTTTCCAGTAAAAGAAATCTATTCAAAATTGGTATCAAATTGTGTGCATTTTTTCGTTTAGTCAATGTTTACAGGGATTTTTCATTTGGTCAGATAGTAAAAATTACAGCTTTCACCATGTGCGTGGTATGTCGTCTGACAATTTACAGCGTCCGAAATCGTGTGTGCACAAGAAGACTGCATTTCTAATTATTCCTTTCTATAGAATCCACATAATATCGGTGTCAAATTGTCGAGAATTTCGTGCGTTATTCATAATTACAAAACATTTGTCTCCATCTTGAATAGAGTCGGGGCTAAATTCAACGGTATGTGCTCTTGTGTTCGATCATTTGAGGAAATTTTCATGCGGCCCTGAACTGGGAGATCAGTCATACTTCACTTGTTTATAACTTTTTTCCAGTAAAAGAAATCTATTCAAAATTGGTATCAAATTGTGTGCATTTTTTCGTTTAGTCAATGTTTACAGGGATTTTTCATTTGGTCAGATAGCAAAAATTACAGCTTTCACCATGTGCACGGTATGTTGTCTGACAATTTACAGCGTCCGAAATCCAGTGTGCACAAGAAGACTGCATTTCTAATTATTCCTTTCTATAGAATCCACATAATATCGGTCTCAAATTGTCGAAAATTTCGTGCGTTATCCATAATTACAAAACTTTTGTCACCATCTTGAATAGAGTCGGGGCTAAATTCAACGGTATGTGCTCTTGTGTTCGTTCATTTGAGAAAATTTTCATTTCGCTTTAAACTGGGATATCAGTCATACTTCACTTGTTTATAACTTTTTTCCAGTAAAAGAAATCTATTCAAAATTGGTATCAAATTGTGTGCATTTTTTCGTTTAGTCAATGTTTACAGGGATTTTTCATTTGGTCAGATAGTAAAAATTACAGGTTTCACCATGTGCGTGGTATGTCGTCTGACAATTTACAGCGTCCGAAATCGAGTGTGCACAAGAAGACTGCATTTCTAATCATTCCTTTCTATAGAATCCACATAATATCGGTGTCAAATTGTCCAGATTTTCGTGCGTTATTCATAATTACAAAACTTTTGTCTCCATCTTGAATAGAGTCGGGGCTAAATTCAACGGTATGTGCTCTTGTGTTCGTTCATTTGAGGAAATTTTCATTTCGCTTTAAACTGGCATATCAGTCATACTTCACTTGTTTATAACTTTTTTCCAGTAAAAGAAATCTATTCAAAATTGGTATCAAATTGTGTGCATTTTTTCGTTTAGTCAATGTTTACAGGGATTTTTCATTTGGTCAGATAGTAAAGATTACAGCTTTCACCATGTGCACGGTATGTTGTCTGACAATTTACAGCGTCCGAAATCCAGTGTGCACAAGAAGACTGCATTTCTAATTATTCCTTTCTATAGAATCCACATAATATCGGTCTCAAATTGTCGAAAATTTCGTGCGTTATCCATAATTACAAAACTTTTGTCTCCATCTTGAATAGAGTCGGGGCTAAATTCAACGGTATTTGCTCTTGTGTTCGTTCATTTGAGGAAATTTTCATTTCGCTTTAAACTGGGATATCAGTCATACTTCACTTGTTTATAACTTTTTTCCAGTAAAAGAAATCTATTCAAAATTGGTATCAAATTGTGTGCATTTTTTCGTTTAGTCAATGTTTACAGGGATTTTTCATTTGGTCAGATAGTAAAAATTACAGCTTTCACCATGTGCGTGGTATGTCGTCTGTCAATTTACAGCGCCCGAAATCGAGTGTGCACAAGAAGACTGCATTTCTAATTATTCCTTTCTATAGAATCCACATAATATCGGTGTCAAATTGTCGAGAATTTCGTGCGTTATTCATAATTACGAAACTTTTGTCTCCATCTTGAATAGTGTCGGGGCTAAATTCAACGGTATGTGCTCTTGTGTTCGTTCATTTGAGGAAATTTTCATGCGGCCCTGAACTTGGAGATCAGTCATACTTCACTTGTTTATAACTTTTTTCCAGTAAAAGAAATCTATTCAAAATTGGTATCAAATTGTGTGCATTTTTTCGTTTAGTCAATGTTTACAGGGATTTTTCATTTGGTCAGATAGTAAAAATTACAGCTTTCACCATGTGCACGGTATGTTGTCTGACAATTTACAGCGTCCGAATTCCAGTGTGCACAAGAAGACTGCATTTCTAATTATTCCTTTCTATAGAATCCACATAATATCGGTCTCAAATTGTCGAAAATTTCGTGCGTTATCCATAATTACAAAACTTTTGTCTCCATCTTGAATAGAGTCGGGGCTAAATTCAACAGTATGTGCTCTTGTGTTCGTTCATTTGAGAAAATTTTCATTTCGCTTTAAACTGGCATATCAGTCATACTTCACTTGTTTATAACTTTTTTCCAGTAAAAGAAATCTATTCAAAATTGGTATCAAATTGTGTGCATTTTTTCGTTTAGTCAGTGTTTACAGGGATTTTTCATTTGGTCAGATAGTAAAGATTACAGCTTTCACCATGTGCACGGTATGTTGTCTGACAATTTACAGCGTCCGAAATCCAGTGTGCACAAGAAGACTGCATTTCTAATTATTCCTTTCTATAGAATCCACATAATATCGGTCTCAAATTGTCGAAAATTTCGTGCGTTATCCATAATTACAAAACTTTTGTCTCCATCTTGAATAGAGTCGGGGCTAAATTCAACGGTATGTGCTCTTGTGTTCGTTCATTTGAGGAAATTTTCATTTCGCTTTAAACTGGGATATCAGTCATACTTCACTTGTTTATAACATTTTCCAGTAAAAGAAATCTATTCAAAATTGGTATCAAATTGTGTGCATTTTTTCGTTTAGTCAATGTTTACAGGGATTTTTCATTTGGTCAGATAGTAAAAATTACAGCTTTCACCATGTGCGTGGTATGTCGTCTGTCAATTTACAGCGTCCGAAATCGAGTGTGCACAAGAAGACTGCATTTCTAATTATTCCTTTCTATAGAATCCACATAATATCGGTGTCAAATTGTCGAGAATTTCGTGCGTTATTCATAATTACAAAACTTTTGTCTCCATCTTGAATAGTGTCGGGGCTAAATTCAACGGTATGTGCTCTTGTGTTCGTTCATTTGAGGAAATTTTCATGCGGCCCTGAACTTGGAGATTAGTCATACTTCACTTGTTTATAACTTTTTTCCAGTAAAAGAAATCTATTCAAAATTGGTATCAAATTGTGTGCATTTTTTCGTTTAGTCAATGTTTACAGGGATTTTTCATTTGGTCAGATAGTAAAAATTACAGCTTTCACCATGTGCGCGGTATGTTGTCTGACAATTTACAGCGTCCGAAATCCAGTGTGCACAAGAAGACTGCATTTCTAATTATTCCTTTCTATAGAATCCACATAATATCGGTCTCAAATTGTCGAAAATTTCGTGCGTTATCCATAATTACAAAACTTTTGTCTCCATCTTGAATAGAGTCGGGGCTAAATTCAACGGTATGTGCTCTTGTGTTCGTTCATTTCAGGAAATTTTCCTTTCGCTTTAAACTGGGATATCAGTCATACTTCACTTGTTTATAACTTTTTTCCAGTAAAAGTAAACTTTTCAAAATTGTTATCATATTGTGTGCATTTTTTCGTTTAGTCAATGTTTACATGGATTTTTCATTTGGTCAGATAGTAAAAATTACTGCTTTCACCATGTGCGCGGTATGTTGTCTGACAATTTACAGCGTCCGAAATCCTGTGTGCACAAGAAGACTGCATTTCTAATTATTCCTTTCTATAGAATCCACATAATATCGGTCTCAAATTGTCGAAAATTTCGTGCGTTGTCCATAATTACAAAACTTTTGTCTCCATCTTGAATAGAGTCGGGGCTAAATTCAACGGTATGTGGTCTTGTGTTCGTTCATTTGAGAAAATTTTCATGCGGCCCTAAACTGGGAGATCAGTCATACTTCACTTGTTTATAACTTTTTTCCAGTAAAAGGAAACTTTTCAAAATTGGTATCAAATTGTGTGCATTTTTTCGTTTAGTCAATGTTTACAGGGATTTTTCATTTGGACAGATAGTAAAAATTACAGTTTTCACCATGTGCCTGGTATGTCGTCTGACAATTTACAGCGTCCGAAATCCAATGTGCACAAGAAGACTGCATTTCTAATTATTCCTTTCTCTAGAATCCACATAATATCGGTGTCAAATTGTCGAGAATTTCGTGCGTTATGCATAATTACAAAACTTTTGTCTCCATCTTGAATAGAGTCGGGGCTAAATTCAACGGTATGTGCTCTTGTGTTCGTTCATTTGAGGAAATTTTCATTTGGCTTTAAACTGGGTTATCAGTCATACTTCACTTGTTTATAACTTTTTTCCAGTAAAAGTAAACTTTTCAAAATTGTTATCAAATTGTGTGCATTTTTTCGTTTAGTCAATGTTTACAGGGATTTTTCATTTGGTCAGATAGTACAAATTACAGCTTTCACCATGTGCGTGGTATGTCGTCTGACAATTTACAGCGTCCGAAATCCACTGTGCACAAGAAGACTGGATTTCTAATTATTCCTTTCTATAGAATCCACATAATATCGGTGTCAAATTGCCGAGAATTTCGTGCGTTATCCATATTTACAAAACTTTTGTCTCCATCTTGAATAGTGTCGGGGCTAAATTCAACGGTATGTGGTCTTGTGTTCGTTCATTTGAGGAAATTTTCATTTGGCTTTAAACTGGGTTATCAGTCATACTTCACTTGTTTATAACTTTTTTCCAGTAAAAGTAAACTTTTCAAAATTGGTATCAAATTGTGTGCATTTTTTCGTTTAGTCAATGTTTACAGGGATTTTTCATTTGGTCAGATAGTACAAATTACAGCTTTCACGATGTGCGTGGTATGTCGTCTGACAATTTACAGCGTCCGAAATCCACTGTGCACAAGAAGACTGGATTTCTAATTATTCCTTTCTATAGAATCCACATAATATCGGTGTCAAATTGCCGAGAATTTCGTGCGTTATCCATATTTACAAAACTTTTGTCTCCATCTTGAATAGTGTCGGGGCTAAATTCAACGGTATGTGGTCTTGTGTTCGTTCATTTGAAGAAATTTTCATGCGGCCCTAAATTGGGAGATCAGTCATATTTCACTTGTTTATAACTTTTTTCCAGTGAAAGAAAACTTTTAAAAATTGGTATCAAATTGTGTGCATTTTTTCGTTTAGTCAATGTTTACAGGGATTTTTCATTTGGTCAGATAGTAAAAATTACAGTTTTCACCATGTGCGTGGTATGTCGTCTGACAATTTACAGCGTCCGAAATCCAATGTGCACAAGAAGACTGCATTTCTAATTATTCCTTTCTCTAGAATCCACATAATATCGGTGTCAAATTGTCGAGAATTTCGTGCGTTATGCATAATTACAAAACTTTTGTCTCCATCTTGAATAGAGTCGGGGCTAAATTCAACGGTATGTGCTCTTGTGTTCGTTCATTTGAGGAAATTTTCATTTCGCTTTAAACTGGGTTATCAGTCATACTTCACTTGTTTATAACTTTTTTCCAGTAAAAGTTAACTTTTCAAAATTGTTATCAAATTGTGTGCATTTTTTCGTTTAGTCAATGTTTACAGGGATTTTTCATTTGGTCAGATAGTAAAAATTACAGCTTTCACCATGTCCGCGGTATGTTGTCTGACAATTTACAGCGTCCGAAATCCAGTGTGCACAAGAAGACTGCATTTCTAATTATTCCTTTCTATAGAATCCACATAATATCGGTGTCAAATTGCCGAGAATTTCGTGCGTTATCCATCATTACAAAACTTTTGTCTCCATCTTGAATAGTGTCGGGGCTAAATTCAACGGTATGTGGTCTTCTGTTCGTTCATTTGAAGAAATTTTCATGCGGCCCTAAACTGGGAGATCAGTCATACTTCACTTGTTTATAACTTTTTTCCAGTAAAAGAAAACTTTTCAAAATTGGTATCAAATTGTGTGCATTTTTTCGTTTAGTCAATGTTTACAGGGATTTTCATTTGGTCAGATAGTAAAAATTACAGCTTTCACCATGTGCGTGGTATGTCGTTTGACAATTTACAGCGTCCGAAATCGAGTGTGCACAAGAAGACTGCATTTCTAATTATTCCTTTCGATAGAATCCACATAGTATCGGTGTCAAATTGTCGAGAGTTTCGTGCGTTATCCATAATTACAAAACTTTTGTCTCCATCTTGAATAGAGTCGGGGCTAAATTCAACGGTATGTGGTCTTGTGTTCGTTCATTTGAGGAAATTTTCATGCGGCCCTAAACTGGGTGATCAGTCATACTTCACTTGTTTATAACTTTTTTCCAGTAAAAGTAAACTTTTCAAAATTGTTATCATATTGTGTGCATTTTTTCGTTTAGTCAATGTTTACATGGATTTTTCATTTGGTCAGATAGTAAAAATTACAGCTTTCACCATGTGCGCGGTATGTTGTCTGACAATTTACAGCGTCCGAAATCCTGTGTGCACAAGAAGACTGCATTTCTAATTATTCCTTTCTATAGAATCCACATAATATCGGTCTCAAATTGTCGAAAATTTCGTGCGTTGTCCATAATTACAAAACTTTTGTCTCCATCTTGAATAGAGTCGGGGCTAAATTCAACGGTATGTGGTCTTGTGTTCGTTCATTTGAGAAAATTTTCATGCGGCCCTAAACTGGGAGATCAGTCATACTTCACTTGTTTATAACTTTTTTCCAGTAAAAGAAAACTTTTCAAAATTGGTATCAAATTGTGTGCATTTTTTCGTTTAGTCAATGTTTACAGGGATTTTTCATTTGGACAGATAGTAAAAATTACAGTTTTCACCATGTGCCTGGTATGTCGTCTGACAATTTACAGCATCCGAAATCCAATGTGCACAAGAAGACTGCATTTCTAATTATTCCTTTCTCTAGAATCCACATAATATCGGTGTCAAATTGTCGAGAATTTCGTGCGTTATGCATAATTACAAAACTTTTGTCTCCATCTTGAATAGAGTCGGGGCTAAATTCAACGGTATGTGCTCTTGTGTTCGTTCATTTGAGGAAATTTTCATTTGGCTTTAAACTGGGTTATCAGTCATACTTCACTTGTTTATAACTTTTTTCCAGTAAAAGTAAACTTTTCAAAATTGTTATCAAATTGTGTGCATTTTTTCGTTTAGTCAATGTTTACAGGGATTTTTCATTTGGTCAGATAGTACAAATTACAGCTTTCACCATGTGCGTGGTATGTCGTCTGACAATTTACAGCGTCCGAAATCCACTGTGCACAAGAAGACTGGATTTCTAATTATTCCTTTCTATAGAATCCACATAATATCGGTGTCAAATTGCCGAGAATTTCGTGCGTTATCCATATTTACAAAACTTTTGTCTCCATCTTGAATAGTGTCGGGGCTAAATTCAACGGTATGTGGTCTTGTGTTCGTTCATTTGAAGAAATTTTCATGCGGCCCTAAATTGGGAGATCAGTCATATTTCACTTGTTTATAACTTTTTTCCAGTGAAAGAAAACTTTTCAAAATTGGTATCAAATTGTGTGCATTTTTTCGTTTAGTCAATGTTTACAGGGATATTTCATTTGGTCAGATAGTAAAAATTACAGCTTTCACCGTGTGCGTGGTATGTCGTCTGACAATTTACAGCGTCCGAAATCCAATGTGCACAAGAAGACTGCATTTCTAATTATTCCTTTCTCTAGAATCCACATAATATCGGTGTCAAATTGTCGAGAATTTCGTGCGTTATGCATAATTACAAAACTTTTGTCTCCATCTTGAATAGAGTCGGGGCTAAATTCAACGGTATGTGCTCTTATGTTCGTTCATTTGAGGAAATTTTCATTTGGCTTTAAACTGGGATATCAGTCATACTTCACTTGTTTATAACTTTTTTCCAGTAAAAGTAAACTTTTCAAAATTGTTATCAAATTGTGTGCATTTTTTCGTTTAGTCAATGTTTACAGGGATTTTTCATTTGGTCAGATAGTAAAAATTACAGCTTTCACCATGTGCGTGGTATGTCGTCTGACAATTTACAGCGTCCGAAATCGAGTGTGCACAAGAAGACTGGATTTCTAATTATTCCTTACTATAGAATCCACATAATATCGGTGTCAAATTGCCGAGAATTTCGTGCGTTATCCATAATTACAAAACTTTTGTCTCCATCTTGAATAGTGTCGGGGCTAAATTCAACGGTATGTGGTTTTGTGTTCGTTCATTTGAAGAAATTTTCATGCGGCCCTAAACTGGGAGATCAGACATACTTCACTTGTTTATAACTTTTTTCCAGTAAAAGAAATCTTTTCAAAATTGGTATCAAATTGTGTGCATTTTTTCGTTTAGTCAATGTTTACAGGGATTTTTCATTTGGTCAGGTTGTAAAAATTACAGCTTTCACCATGTGCGTGGTATGTCGTCTGACAATTTATAGCGTCCGAAATCGAGTGTGCACAAGAAGACTGCATTTCTAATTATTCCTTTCTATAGAATCCACATAATATCGGTGTCAAATTGTCGGGAATTTCGTGCGTTATCCATAATTACAAAACATTTGTCTCCATCTTGAATAGTGTCGGGGCTAAAGTCAACGGTATGTGGTCTTGTGTTCGTTCATTTGAGGAAATTTTCATTTGGCTTTAAACTGGGATATCAGTCATACTTCACTTGTTTATAACTTTTTTCCAGTAAAAGTAAACTTTTCAAAATTGGTATCAAATTGTGTGCATTTTTTCGTTTAGTCAATGTTTACAGGGATTTTTCATTTGGACAGATAGTAAAAATTTCAACGTTCACCATGTCAGTTGTATGTCGTCTGACAATTTACAGCGTCCGAAATCCAGTGTGCACAAGAAGACTGCATTTCTAATTATTGCTGTCTATAGAATACACATAATATCGGTGTCAAATTGTCGAGAATTTCGTGCGTTATTCATAATTACAAAACTTCTGTCTCCATCTTGAATTGAGTCGGGGCTAAATTCAACGGTATGTTGTCTTGTGTTCGTTCATTTGAGAAAATTTTCATGCGGCCCTAAACTGGGAGATCAGTCATACTTCAGTTGTTTATAACTTATTTCCAGTAAAAGAAATCTTTTCAAAATTGATATCAAATTGTGTTCATGTTTTCCTTTAGTCCATGTTTACAGGGATTTTTCATTTGGTCAGATAGTAAAAATTACAGCTTTCACCATGTGCGTGGTATGTCGTCTGACAATTTACAGCGTCCGAAATCAAGTGTGGACAAGAAGACTTCATTTCTAATTATTCCTTTCTATAGAATCCACATAATATCGGTGTCAAATTGCCGAGAATTTCGTGCGTTATCTATAATTACAAAACTTTTGTCTCCATCTTGAATAGAGTCGGGGCTAAATTCAACGGTATGTGGTCTTGTGTTCGTTCATCTGAGGAAATTTTCATGCGGCTTTAAACTGGGAGATCAGTCATACTTCACTTATTTATAACTTTTTCCCAATAAAAGAAAACTTTTCAAAATTGGTATCAAATTGTGTGTATTATTTCGTTTAGTCAATGTTTACAGGGATTTTTCATTTGGTCAGATAGTAAAAATTACAGCTTTCACCATGTGCGTGGTATGTCGTCTGACAATTTACAGCGTCCGAAATCGAGTGTGCACAAGAAGACTGCATTTCTAATTATTCCTTTCTCTAGAATCCACATAATATCGGTGTCAAATTGTCGAGAATTTCGTGCGTTATGCATAATTACAAAACTTTTGTCTCCATCTTGAATAGAGTCGGGGCTAAATTCAACGGTATGTGCTCTTATGTTCGTTCATTTGAGGAAATTTTCATTTGGCTTTAAACTGGGATATCAGTCATACTTCACTTGTTTATAACTTTTTTCCAGTAAAAGTAAACTTTTCAAAATTGTTATCAAATTGTGTGCATTTTTTCGTTTAGTCAATGTTTACAGGGATTTTTCATTTGGTCAGATAGTAAAAATTACAGCTTTCACCATGTGCGTGGTATGTCGTCTGACAATTTACAGCGTCCGAAATCGAGTGTGCACAAGAAGACTGGATTTCTAATTATTCCTTACTATAGAATCCACATAATATCGGTGTCAAATTGCCGAGAATTTCGTGCGTTATCCATAATTACAAAACTTTTGTCTCCATCTTGAATAGTGTCGGGGCTAAATTCAACGGTATGTGGTTTTGTGTTCGTTCATTTGAAGAAATTTTCATGCGGCCCTAAACTGGGAGATCAGACATACTTCACTTGTTTATAACTTTTTTCCAGTAAAAGAAATCTTTTCAAAATTGGTATCAAATTGTGTGCATTTTTTCGTTTAGTCAATGTTTACAGGGATTTTTCATTTGGTCAGGTTGTAAAAATTACAGCTTTCACCATGTGCGTGGTATGTCGTCTGACAATTTATAGCGTCCGAAATCGAGTGTGCACAAGAAGACTGCATTTCTAATTATTCCTTTCTATAGAATCCACATAATATCGGTGTCAAATTGTCGGGAATTTCGTGCGTTATCCATAATTACAAAACATTTGTCTCCATCTTGAATAGTGTCGGGGCTAAAGTCAACGGTATGTGGTCTTGTGTTCGTTCATTTGAGGAAATTTTCATTTGGCTTTAAACTGGGATATCAGTCATACTTCACTTGTTTATAACTTTTTTCCAGTAAAAGTAAACTTTTCAAAATTGGTATCAAATTGTGTGCATTTTTTCGTTTATTCAATGTTTACAGGGATTTTTCATTTGGACAGATAGTAAAAATTTCAACGTTCACCATGTCAGTTGTATGTCGTCTGACAATTTACAGCGTCCGAAATCCAGTGTGCACAAGAAGACTGCATTTCTAATTATTGCTGTCTATAGAATACACATAATATCGGTGTCAAATTGTCGAGAATTTCGTGCGTTATTCATAATTACAAAACTTCTGTCTCCATCTTGAATTGAGTCGGGGCTAAATTCAACGGTATGTTGTCTTGTGTTCGTTCATTTGAGGAAATTTTCATGCGGCCCTAAACTGGGAGATCAGTCATACTTCAGTTGTTTATAACTTATTTCCAGTAAAAGAAATCTTTTCAAAATTGATATCAAATTGTGTTCATGTTTTCCTTTAGTCCATGTTTACAGGGATTTTTCATTTGGTCAGATAGTAAAAATTACAGCTTTCACCATGTGCGTGGTATGTCGTCTGACAATTTACAGCGTCCGAAATCAAGTGTGGACAAGAAGACTTCATTTCTAATTATTCCTTTCTATAGAATCCACATAATATCGGTGTCAAATTGCCGAGAATTTCGTGCGTTATCTATAATTACAAAACTTTTGTCTCCATCTTGAATAGAGTCGGGGCTAAATTCAACGGTATGTGGTCTTGTGTTCGTTCATCTGAGGAAATTTTCATGCGGCTTTAAACTGGGAGATCAGTCATACTTCACTTATTTATAACTTTTTCCCAATAAAAGAAAACTTTTCAAAATTGGTATCAAATTGTGTGTATTATTTCGTTTAGTCAATGTTTACAGGGATTTTTCATTTGGTCAGATAGTAAAAATTACAGCTTTCACCATGTGCGTGGTATGTCGTCTGACAATTTACAGCGTCCGAAATCGAGTGTGCACAAGAAGACTGCATTTCTAATTATTCCTTTCTATAGAATCCACATAATATCGGTCTCAAATTGTCGAAAATTTCGTGCGTTATCCATAATTACAAAACTTTTGTCACCATCTTGAATAGTGTCGGGGCTAAATTCAACGGTATGTGCTCTTGTGTTCGTTCATTTGAGGAAATTTTCATTTGGCTTTAAACTGGGATATCAGTCATACTTCACTTGTTTTTAACTTTTTTCCAGTAAAAGTAAACTTTTCAAAATTGTTATCAAATTATGTGCATTTTTCGTTTAGTCAATGTTTACAGGGATATTTCATTTGGTTAGATAGTAAAAATTACAGCTTTCACCATGTGCGTGGTATGTCGTCTGACAATTTACAGCGTCCGAAATCGAGTGTGCACCAGAAGACTGGATTTCTAATTATTCCTTTCTATAGAATCCACATAATATCGGTGTCAAATTGTCGAGAATTTCGTGCGTTATGCATAATTACAAAACTTTTGTCTCCATCTTGAATACTGTCGGGTCTAAATTCAACGGTATGTGGTCTTGTGTTCGTTCATTTGAAGAAATTTTCATGCGGCCCTAAACTGGGAGATCAGACATACTTCACTTGTTTATAACTTTTTCCCAATAAAAGAAAACTTTTCAAAATTGGTATCAAATTGTGTGCATTTTTTCGTTTAGTCAATGTTTACAGGGATTTTTCATTTGGTCAGATAGTAAAAATTACAGCTTTCACCATGTGCGTTGTATGTCTTCTGACAATTTACAGCGTCCGAAATCGAGTGTGCACAAGAAGACTGCATTTCGAATTATTCTTTTCTATAGAATCCACATAATATCGGTGTCAATTTGTCGAGAATTTCGTGCGTTATGCATAATTACAAAACTTTTGTCTCCATCTTGAATAGTGTCGGGGCTAAATTCAACGGTATGTGGTCTTGTATTCGTTCATTTGAAGAAATTTTCATGCGGCCCTAAACTGGGAGATCAGTCATATTTCACTTGTTTATAACTTTTTTCCAGTAAAAGTAAACTTTTCAAAATTGGTATGAAATTGTGTGCATTTTTTCGTTTAGTCAATGTTTACAGGGATTTTTCATTTGGTCAGATAGAAAAAATTACAGCTTTCACCATGTGCGCGGTATGTTGTCTGACAATTTACAGCGTCCGAAATCCAGTGTGCACAAGAAAACTGCATTTCTAATTATTCCTTTCTATAGAATCCACATCATATCGGTCTCAAATTGTCGTAAATTTCGTGCGTTATCCATAATTACAAAACTTTTGTCTCCATCTTGAATAGAGTCGGGGCTAAATTCAACGGTATTTGGTCTTGTGTTCGTTCATTTGAGGCAATTTTCATGCGGCCCTAAACTGGGAGATCAGTCATACTTCAGTTATTTATAACTTATTTCCAGTAAAAGAAATCTTTTCAAAATTGATATCAAATTGTGTTCATGTTTTCCTTTAGTCCATGTTTACAGGGATTTTTCATTTGGTCAGATAGTAAAAATTACAGATTTCACCATGTGCGTGGTATGTCGTCTGACAATTTACAGCGTCCGAAATCGAGTGTGCACAAGAAGACTGCATTTCTAATTATTCCTTTCTATAGAATCCACATAATATCGGTGTCAAATTGTCGAGATTTTCGTGCGTTATTCATAATTACAAAACTTTTGTCTCCATCTTGAATAGAGTCGGGGCTAAATTCAACGGTATGTGCTCTTGTGTTCGTTCATTTGAGGAAATTTTCATTTGGCTTTAAACTGGGATATCAGTCATACTTCACTTGTTTATAACTTTTTTCCAGTAAAAGTAAACTTTTCAAAATTGTTATCAAATTGTGTGCATTTTTTCCTTTAGTCAATGTATACAGGAATTTTTCATTTGGTCAGATAGTAAAAATTACAGCTTTCACCATGTGCGTGGTATGTCGTCTGACAATTTACAGCGTCCGAAATCAAGTGTGGACAAGAAGACTTCATTTCTAATTATTCCTTTCTATAGAATCCACATAATATCGGTGTCAAATTGCCGAGAATATCGTGCGTTATATATAATTACAAAACTTTTGTCTCCATCTTGAATAGAGTCGGGGCTAAATTCAACGGTATGTGCTCTTGTGTTCGTTCATCTGAGGAAATTTTCATGCGGCCCTAAACTGGGAAATCAGTCATACTTCACTTGTTTATAACTTTTTTCCAGTAAAAGTAAACTTTTCAAAATTGTTATCAAATTGTGTGCATTTTTTCGTTTAGTCAATGTTTACAGGGATTTTTCATTTGGTCAGATAGTAAAAATTACAGCTTTCACCATGTGCGCGGTATGTTGTCTGACAATTTACAGCGACCGAAATCGAGTGTGCACAAGAAGACTGTATTTCTAATTATTCCTTTCTATAGAATCCACATAATATCCGTCTCAAATTGTCGAAAATTTCGTGCGTTATCCATAATTACAAAACTTTTGTCTCCATCTTGAATAGAATCGGGGCTAAATTCAACGGTATGTGCTATTGTGTTCGTTCATTTGAGGAAATTTTCATGCGGCCCTAAACTGGGAGATCAGACATACTTCACTTGTTTATAACTTTTTTCCAGTAAAAGAAAACTTTTCAAAATTGGTATCAAATTGTGTGCATTTTTTCGTTTAGTCAATGTTTACAGGGATTTTTCATTTGGTCAGATAGTAAAAATTACAGCTTTCACCATGTGCGTGGTATGTCGTCTGACAATTTACAGCGTCCGAAATCGAGTGTGCACAAGAAGACTGCATTTCTAATTATTCCTTTCTATAGAATCCACATAATATCGGTGTCAAATTGTCGAGAATTTCGTGCGTTATCCATAATTACAAAACTTTTGTCTCCATCTTGAATAGAGTCGGGGCTAAATTCAACGGTATGTGCTCTTGTGTTCGTTCATTTGAGGAAATTTTCATTTGGCTTTAAACTGGGATATCAGTCATACTTCACTTGTTTATAACTTTTTTCCAGTAAAAGTAAACTTTTCAAAATTTTTATCAAATTGTGTGCATTTTTCGTTTAGTCAATGTTTACAGGGATTTTTCATTTGGTCTGATAGTAAAAATTACAGCTTTCACCATGTGCGCGGTATGTTGTCTGACAATTTACAGCGTCCGAAATCCAGTGTGCACAAGAAGACTGCATTTCTAATTATTCCTTTCTATAGAATCCACATAATATCGGTCTCAAATTGTCGAAAATTTCTTGCGTTATCCATAATTACAAAACTTTTGTCTCCATCTTGAATAGAGTCGGGGCTAAATTCAACGGTATGTGCTATTGTGTTCGTTCATTTGAGGAAATTTTCATGCGGCCCTAAACTGGGAGATCAGTCATACTTCACTTGTTTATAAATTTTCCAGTAAAAGAAAACTTTTCAAAATTGGTATGAAATTGTGTGCATTTTATCGTTAATCAATGTTTACAGGGATTTTTCATTTGGTCACATAGTAAAAATTACAGCTTTCACCATGTGCGCGGTATGTTGTCTGACAATTTACAGCGTCCGAAATCCAGTGTGCACAAGAAGACTGCATTTCTAATTATTCCTTTCTATAAAATCCACATAATATCGGTCTTAAATTGTCGAAAATTTCGTGCGTTATCCATAATTACAAAACTTTTGTCTCCATCTTGAATAGAGTCGGGGCTAAATTCAACGGTATGTGCTCTTGTGTTCGTTCATTTGAGGAAATGTTTATGCGGCCCTAAACTGGGAGATCATTCATACTTCACTTGTTTATAACTTTTTTACAGTAAAAGAAATCTATTCAAAATTGGTATCAAATTGTGTGCATTTTTTCGTTTAGTCAATGTTTACAGGGATTTTTCATTTGGTCAGATAGTAAAAATTACAGCTTTCACCATGTGCGCGGTATGTTGTCTGACAATTTACAGCGACCGAAATGCAGTGTGCACAAGAAGACTGTATTTCTAATTATTCCTTTCTATAGAATCCACATAATATCCGTCTCAAATTGTCGAAAATTTCGTGCGTTATCCATAATTACAAAACTTTTGTCTCCATCTTGAATAGAATCGGGGCTAAATTCAACGGTATGTGCTATTGTGTTCGTTCATTTGAGGAAATTTTCATGCGGCCCTAAACTGGGAGATCAGACATACTTCACTTGTTTATAACTTTTTTCCAGTAAAAGAAAACTTTTCAAAATTGGTATCAAATTGTGTGCATTTTTTCGTTTAGTCAATGTTTACAGGGATTTTTCATTTGGTCAGATAGTAAAAATTACAGCTTTCACCATGTGCGTGGTATGTCGTCTGACAATTTACAGCGTCCGAAATCGAGTGTGCACAAGAAGACTGCATTTCTAATTATTCCTTTCTATAGAATCCACATAATATCGGTGTCAAATTGTCGAGAATTTCGTGCGTTATCCATAATTACAAAACTTTTGTCTCCATCTTGAATAGAGTCGGGGCTAAATTCAACGGTATGTGCTCTTGTGTTCGTTCATTTGAGGAAATTTTCATTTGGCTTTAAACTGGGATATCAGTCATACTTCACTTGTTTATAACTTTTTTCCAGTAAAAGTAAACTTTTCAAAATTTTTATCAAATTGTGTGCATTTTTCGTTTAGTCAATGTTTACAGGGATTTTTCATTTCGTCTGATAGTAAAAATTACAGCTTTCACCATGTGCGCGGTATGTTGTCTGACAATTTACAGCGTCCGAAATCCAGTGTGTACAAGAAGACTGCATTTCTAATTATTCCTTTCTATAGAATCCACATAATATCGGTCTCAAATTGTCGAAAATTTCGTGCGTTATCCATAATTACAAAACTTTTGTCTCCATCTTGAATAGAGTCGGGGCTAAATTCAACGGTATGTGCTATTGTGTTCGTTCATTTGAGGAAATTTTCATGCGGCCCTAAACTGGGAGATCAGTCATACTTCACTTGTTTATAACTTTTTTCCAGTAAAAGAAATCTATTCAAAATTGGTATGAAATTGTGTGCATTTTTTCGTTATTCAGTGTTTACAGGGATTTTTCATTTGGTCAGATAGTAAAAATTACAGCTTTCACCATGTGCGTGGTATGTCGTCTGACAATTTACAGCGTCCGAAATCGAGTGTGCACAAGAAGACTGGATTTCTAATTATTCCTTTCTATAGAATCCACATAATATCGGTGTCAAATTGCCGAGAATTTCGTGCGTTATCAATAATTACAAAACTTTTGTCTCCATCTTGAATAGTGTCGGGGCTAAATTCAAGGGCATGTGGACTTGTGTTCGTTCATTTGAAGAAATTTTCATGCGGCCCTAAACTGGGAGATCAGACACACTTCACTTGTTTATAAATTTTCCAGTAAAAGAAAACTTTTCAAAATTGGTATGAAATTGTGTGCATTTTTTCGTTAATCAATGTTTACAGGGATTTTTCATTTGGTCAGATAGTAAATATTACAGCTTTCACCATGTGCGCGGTATGTTGTCTGACAATTTACAGCGTCCGAAATCCAGTGTGCACAAGAAGACTGCATTTCTAATTATTCCTTTCTATAAAATCCACATAATATCGGTCTTAAATTGTCGAAAATTTCGTGCGTTATCCATAATTACAAAACTTTCGTCTCCATCTTGAATAGAGTCGGGGCTAAATTCAACGGTATGTGCTCTTGTGTTCGTTCATTTGAGGAAATTTTTATGCGGCCCTAAACTGGGAGAGCATTCATACTTCACTTGTTTATAACTTTTTTCCAGTAAAAGAAATCTATTCAAAATTTGTATCAAATTGTGTGCATTTTTTCGTTTAGTCAATGTTTACAGGGATTTTTCATTTGGTCAGATAGTAAAAATTACAGCTTTCACCATGTGCGCGGTATGTTGTCTGACAATTTACAGCGTCCGAAATCGAGTGTGCACAAGAAGACTGCATTTCTAATTATTCCTTTCTATAGAATCCACATAATATCGGTGTCAAATTGTCGAAAATTTCGTGCGTTATCCATAATTACAAAACTTTTGTCTCCATCTTGAATAGAGTCGGGGCTAAATTCAACGGTATGTGCTCTTGTGTTCGTTCATTTGAGGAAATTTTCATTTGGCTTTAAACTGGGATATCAGTCATACTTCACTTGTTTATAACTTTTTTCCAGTAAAAGTAAACTTTTCAAAATTTTATCAAATTGTGTGCATTTTTCGTTTAGTCAATGTTTACAGGGATATTTCATTTCGTCTGATAGTAAAAATTACAGCTTTCACCATGTGCGCGGTATGTTGTCTGACAATTTACAGCGTCCGAAATCCAGTGTGCACAAGAAGACTGCATTTCTAATTATTCCTTTCTATAGAATCCACATAATATCGGTCTCAAATTGTCGAAAATTTCGTGCGTTATCCATAATTACAAAACTTTTGTCTCCATCTTGAATAGAGTCGGGGCTAAATTCAACGGTATGTGCTATTGTGTTCGTTCATTTGAGTAAATTTTCATGCGGCCCTAAACTGGGAGATCAGTCATACTTCACTTGTTTATAACTTTTTTCCAGTAAAAGAAATCTATTCAAAATTGGTATGAAATTGTGTGCATTTTTTCGTTATTCAGTGTTTACAGGGATTTTTCATTTGGTCAGATAGTAAAAATTACAGCTTTCACCATGTGCGTGGTATGTCGTCTGACAATTTACAGCGTCCGAAATCGAGTGTGCACAAGAAGACTGGATTTCTAATTATTCCTTTCTATAGAATCCACATAATATCGGTGTCAAATTGCCGAGAATTTCGTGCGTTATCAATAATTACAAAACTTTTGTCTCCATCTTGAATAGTGTCGGGGCTAAATTCAAGGGTTTGTGGACTTGTGTTCGTTCATTTGAAGAAATTTTCATGCGGCCCTAAACTGGGAGATCAGACACACTTCACTTGTTTATAAATTTTCCAGTAAAAGAAAACTTTTCAAAATTGGTATGAAATTGTGTGCATTTTTTCGTTAATCAATGTTTACAGGGATTTTTCATTTGGTCAGATAGTAAAAATTACAGCTTTCACCATGTGCGCGGTATGTTGTCTGACAATTTACAGCGTCCGAAATCCAGTGTGCACAAGAAGACTGCATTTCTAATTATTCCTTTCTATAAAATCCACATAATATCGGTCTTAAATTGTCGAAAATTTCGTGCGTTATCCATAATTACAAAACTTTTGTCTCCATCTTGAATAGAGTCGGGGCTAAATTCAACGGTATGTGGTCTTGTGTTCGTTCATTTGAGGAAATTTTCATGCGGCCCTAAACTGGGAGATCAGTCATACATCAGTTATTTATTACTTATTTCCAGTAAAAGAAATCTTTTCAAAATTGATATCAAATTGTGTTCATGTTTTCCTTTAGTCCATGTTTACAGGGATTTTTCATTTGGTCAGATAGTAAAAATTACAGCTTTCCCCATGTACGTAGTATGTCGTCTGACAATTTACAGTCTCCGAAATCCAGTGTGCACAAGAAGACTGCATTTTTAATTATCCCTTTCTATAGAATCCACATAATATCGGTGTCAAATTGTCGAGAATTTCGGGCGTTATGCATAATTACAAAACTTTTGCCTCCATCTTGAATAGAGTCGGGGCTAAATTCAACGGTATGTGCTCTTGAGTTCGTTCATTTGAGGAAATTTTCATGCGGCCCTAAACTGGGAGATCATTCATACTTCACTTGTTTATAACTTTTTTCCAGTAAAAGAAAACTTTTCAAAATTGGTATCAAATTGTGTGCATTTTTTCGTTTAGTCCTTGTTTACAGGGATTTTTCATTTGGTCAGATAGGAAAAATTACAGCTTTCACCATGTGCGCGCTATGTTGACTGACAATTTACAGCGTCCGAAATCCAGTGTGCAAAAGAAGACTGCATTTCTAATTATTCCTTTCTATAGAATCCACATAATATCGGTGTCAAATTGTCGAGAATGTCGTGCGTTATTCATAATAACAAAACTTTTGCCTCCATCTCGAATAGAATCGGGGCTAAATTCAACGGTATGTGGTCTTGTGTTTGTTCATTTGAGCAAATTTTCATGCGGCCCTAAACTGGGAGATCAGTCATACTTCACTTGTTTATAACTTTTTTCCAGTAAAAGAAAACTTTTCAAAATTGGTATCAAATTCTGTGCATTTTTTCGTTTAGTCCATGTTTACAGGGATTTTTAATTTGGTCAGATAGTAAAAATACAGCTTTCCCCATGTACGTGGTATGTCGTCTGACAATTTACAGCGTCCGAAATCCAGTGTGCACAAGAAGAGTGCATTTTTAATTATCCCTTTCTATAGAATCCACATAATATCGGTGTCAAATTGTCGAGAATTTCGTGCGTTTTCTATAATTACAAAACTTTTGTCTCCATCTTGAATAGAGTCGGGGCTAAATTCAACGGTATGTGGTCTTCTGTTCGTTCATTTGAAGAAATTTTCATGCGGCCCTAAACTGGGAGATCAGACATACTTCACTTGTTTATAACTTTTTTCCAGTAAAAGAAAACTTTTCAAAAGTGGTATATAATTGTGCGCATTTTTTCGTTTAGTCCATGTTTACAGGTATTTTTCATTTTGTCAGATAGTAAAAATTACAGCTTTCACCATGTGCGTGGTATGTTGACTGACAATTTACAGCGTCCGAAATCCAGTGTGCAAAAGAAGATTGCATTTCTAATTATTCCTTTCTATAGAATCCACATAATATCGGTGTCAAATTGTCGAGAATTTCGTGCGTTATCCATAATTACAAAACTTTTGTCTCCATCTTGAATAGAGTCGGGGCTAAATTCAACGGTATGTGTTCTTGTGTTCGTTCATTTGAGGAAATTTTCATGCGGCCCTAAACGGGGAGATCATTCATACTTCACTTGTTTATAACTTTTTTCCAGTAAAAGAAATCTTTTCAAAAGTGGTATCAAATTGTGTGCATTTTTTCGTTTAGTCCATGTTTACAGGTATTTTTCATTTTGTCAGATAGTAAAAATTACAGCTTTCACCATGTGCGTGGTATGTTGACTGACAATTTACAGCGTCCGAAAACCAGTGTGCAAAAGAAGATTGCATTTCTAATTATTCCTTTCTATAGAATCCACATAATATCGGTGTCAAATTGCCGAGAATTTTGTGAGTTATCCATAATTACAAAACTTTTGTCTCCATCTTGAATAGTGTCGGGGCTAAATTCAACGGTATGTGGTCTTGTGTTCGTTCATTTGAAGAAATTTTCATGCGGCCCTAAACTGGGAGATCAGTCATACTTAACTTGTTTATATCTTTTTTCCAGTAAAATAAATCTATTCAAAATTGGTATCAAATTGTGTGTTTTTTTTCGTTTAGTCCATGTTTACCGGGATTTTTCATTTGGTCAGATAGTAAAAATTACAGCTTTCACCATGTGCGTGGTATGTCGTCTGACAATTTACCGCGTCCGAAATCGAGTGTGCACCAGAAGACTGGATTTCTAATTATGCCTTTCTATAGAATCCACATAATATCGGTGTCAAATTGCCGAGAATTTTGTGAGTTATCCATAATTACAAAACTTTTGTCTCCATCTTGAATAGTGTCGGGGCTAAATTCAACGGTATGTGGTCTTGTGTTCGTTCATTTGAAGAAATTTTCATGCGGCCCTAAACTGGGAGATCAGTCATATTTCACTTGTTTATAACTTTTTTCCAGTGAAAGAAAACTTTTCAAAATTGGTATCAAATTGTGTGCATTTTTTCGTTTAGTCAATGTTTACAGGGATTTTTCATTTGGTCAGATAGTAAAAATTACAGCTTTCACCATGTGCGAGGTATGTCGTCTGACAATTTACAGCGTCCGAAATCCAGTGTGCACAAGAAGACTGCATTTCTAATTATTCCTTTCTATAGAATCCACATAATATCGGTGTCAAATTGTCGAGAATTTCGTGCGTTATGCATAATTACAAAACTTTTGTCTCCATCTTGAATAGACTCGGGGCTAAATTCAACGGTATGTGCTCTTGTGTTCGTTCATTTGAAAAAATATTCATTTGGCTGTAAACTGGGACATCAGTCATACTTCAATTGTTTATAACTTTTTTCCAGTAAAAGTAAACTTTTCAAAATTGTTATCAAATTATGTGCATTTTTTCGTTTAGTCAATGTTTACAGGGATTTTACATTTGGTCAGATAGTAAAAATTACAGCTTTCACCATGTGCGCGGTATGTTGTCTGACAATTTACAGCGTCCGAACTCCAGTGTGCACAAGAAGACTGCATTTCTAATTATTCCTTTCTATAGCATCCACATAATATCGGTCTCAAATTGTCGAAAATTTAGTGCGTTATCCATAATTACAAAACTTTTGTCTCCATCTTGAATAGAGTCGGGGCTAAATTGAACGGTATGTGGTCTTGTGTTCGTTCATTTGAGGAAATTTTCATGCGGCCCTAAACTGGGAGATCAGTCATACTTCACTTATTTATAACTTTTTTCCAGTAAAAGAAATCTATTCAAAATTAGTATCAAATTGTGTGCATTTTTTCGTTTAGTCCATGTTTACAGGTATTTTTCATTTGGTCAGATAGTAAAAATTACAGCTTTCACCATGTTCGTGGTATGTCGTCTGACAATTTACAACTTCCGAAATCGAGTGTGCACAAGAAGACTGCATTTCTAATTATTCCTTTCTATAGAATCGACATAATATCGGTGTCAAATTGTCGAGAATTTCGTGCGTTATGCATAATTACAAAACTTTTGTCTCCATCTTGAATAGTGTCGGGGCTAAATTCAACGGTATGTGGTCTTGTGTTCTTTCATTTGAAGAAATTTTCATGCGGCCCTAAACTGGGAGATCAGTCATATTTCACTTGTTTATAACTTTTTTCCAGTAAAATAAATCTATTCAAAATTGGTATCAAATTGTGTACATTTTTTCGTTTAGTCCATGTTTACAGGGATTTTTCATTTGGTCAGATAGTAAAAATTACAGCTTTCACCATGTGCGTGGTATGTCGTCTGACAATTTACAGCGTCCGAAATCGAGTGTGCACCAGAAGACTGGATTTCTAATTATTCCTTTCTATAGAATCCACATAATATCGGTGTCAAATTGCCGAGAATTTCGTGCGTTATCCATAATTACAAAACTTTTGTCTCCATCTTGAATAGTGTCGGGGCTAAATTCAACGGTATGTGGTCTTGTGTTCGTTCATTTGAAGAAATTTTCATGCGGCCCTAAACTGGGAGATCAGACATACTTCACTTGTTTATTCCCAATAAAAAAAAACTTTTCAAAATTGGTATCAAATTGTGTGCATTTTTTCGTTTAGTCAATGTTTACAGGGATTTTTCATTTGGTCAGATAGTAAAAATTACAGCTTTCACCATGTGCGTGGTATGTTGTCTGACAATTTACAGCGTCCGAAATCCAGTGTGCACAAGAAGAATGCATTTCTAATTATTCCTTTCTATAGAATCCATATAATCGGTCTCAAATTGTCGAAAATTTAGTGCGTTATCCATAATTACAAAACTTTTGTCTCCATCTTGAATAGAGTCGGGGCTAAATTCAACGGTATGTGCTCTTGTGTTCGTTCATTTGAGGAAATTTTCATGCGGCCCTAAACTGGGAGATCTGTCATATTCACTTGTTTATAAATTTTTCCAGTAAAAAAATCTATTCAAAATTGGTATCAAATTGTGTGCATTTTTTCGTTTAGTCCATGTTTACAGGGATTTTTCATTTGGTCAGATAGTAAAAATTACAGCTTTCACCATGTGCGTGGTATGTCGTCTGACAATTTACAGCGTCCGAAATCGAGTGTGCACCAGAAGACTGGATTTCTAATTATTCCTTTCTATAGAATCCACTTAATATCGGTGTCAAATTGCCGAGAATTTCGTGCGTTATCCATAATTAAAATTCTTTTGTCTACATCTTGAATAGTTTCGGGGCTAAATTCAACGGTATTTGCTCTTGTGTTCGTTCATTTGAAGAAATTTTCATGCGGCCCTAAACTGGGAGATCAGACATACTTCACTTGTTTATAACTTTTTTCCAGTAAAAGAAAACTTTTCAAAATTGGTATCAAATTGTGTACATTTTTCCGTTTAGTCAATGTTTACAGGGATTTTTCATTTGGTCAGATAGTAAAAATTACAGCTTTCACCATGTGCGTGGTATTTCGTCTGACAATTTACAGCGTCCGAAATCAAGTGTGGACAAGAAGACTTCATTTCTAATTATTCCTTTCTATAGAATCCACATAATATCGGTGTCAAATTGCCGAGAATTTCGTGCGTTATCTATAATTACAAAACTTTTGTCTCCATCTTGAATAGAGTCGGGGCTAAATTCAACGGTATGTGGTCTTGTGTTCGTTCATCTGAGGAAATTTTCATGCGGCTTTAAACTGGGAGATCAGTCATACTTCACTTGTTTATAACTTTTTTCCAGTAAAAAAAATTTTCAAAATTGGTATCAAATTGTGTGCATTTTTTCGTTTAGTCAATGTTTACAGGGATTTTTCATTTGGTCAGATAGTAAAAATTACAGCTTTCACCATGTGCGTGGTATGTCGTCTGACAATTTACAGCGTCCGAAATCGAGTGTGCACAAGAAGACTGCATTTCTAATTATTCCTTTCTATAGAATCCACATAATATCGGTGTCAAATTGTCGAGAATTTCGTGCGTTATTCATAATTACAAAACTTTTGTCTCCATCTTGAATAGAGTCGGGGATAAATTCAACGGTATGTGCTCTTGTGTTCGTTCATTTGAGGAAATTTTCATTTGGCTTTAAACTGGGATATCAGTCATACTTCACTTGTTTATAACTTTTTTCCAGTAAAAGTAAACTTTTCAAAATTGTTATCAAATTGTGTGCATTTTTTCGTTTAGTCAATTTTTACAGGGATTTTTCATTGGGTCAGATAGTAAAAATTACAGCTTTCACCATGTGCGCCGTATGTTGTCTGACAATTTACAGCGTCCGAAATCCAGTGTGCACAAGAAGACTGCATTTCTAATTATTCCTTTCTATAGAATGCACATCATATCGGTCTCAAATTGTCGAAAATTTCGTGCGTTATCCATAATTACAAAACTTTTGTCTCCATCTTGAATAGAGTCGGGGCTAAATTCAACGGTATGTGGTCTTGTGTTCGTTCATTTGAGGAAATTTTCATTTGGCTTTAAACTGGGATATCAGTCATACTTCACTTGTTTATAACTTTTTTCCAGTAAAAGAAAACTTTTCAAAATTGCTATCAAATTGTGTGCATTTTTTCGTTTAGTCAATGTTTACAGGGATATTTCATTTGGTCTGATAGTAAAAATCACAGCTTTCACCATGTGCATGGTATGACGTCTGACAATTTATAGCGTCCGAAATCGAGTGTGCACAAGAAGACTGGATTTCTAATTATTCCTTTCTATAGAATCCACATAATATCGGTGTCAAATTGTCGCGAATTTCGTGCGTTATCCATAATTACAAAACTTTTGTCTCCATCTTGAATACAGTCGGGGCTAAATTCATCGGTATGTGGTCTTGTGTTCGTTCATTTGAGGAAATTTTCATGCGGCCCTAAACCGGGAGATCAGTCATACTTCACTTGTTTATAACTTTTTTCCAGTAAAATAAATCTTTTCAAAAGTGGTATATAATTGTGTGCATTTTTCCGTTTAGTCAATGTTTACAGCGATTTTTCATTTGGTCAGATAGTAAAAATTACAGCTTTCACCATGTGCGTGGTATGTCGTCTGACAATTTACAGCGTCCGAAATCGAGTGTGCACAAGAAGACTGCATTTCTAATTATTCCTTTCCATAGAATCCACATAATATCGGTGTCAAATTGACGAGAATTTCGTGCGTTATGCATAATTAGAAAACTTTTGTCTCCATCTTGAATAGAGTCGGGGCTAAATTCAACGGTATGTGCTCTTGTGTTCGTTCATTTGAGGAAATTTTCATTTGGCTTTAAACTGGGATATCAGTCATACTTCACTTGTTTATAACTTTTTTCCAGTAAAAGTAAACTTTTCAAAATTGGTATCAAATTGTGTGCATTTTTTCGTTTAGTCCATGTTTACAGAGATTTTTCATTTGGTCAGATAGTGAAAATTACAGCTTTCACCATGTGCGCGTTATGTTGACTGACAATTTACAGCGTCCGAAATCCAGTGTGCACAAGAAGACTGCATTTCTAATTATTCCTTTCTATAGAATCCACATAATATCGGTATGAAATTGTCGAAAATTTCGCGCGTTATCCATAATTACAAAACTTTTGTCTCCATCTCGAATAGAGTCGGGGCTAAATTCAACGGTATGTGGTCTTGTGTTTATTCATCTGAGCAAATTTTCATGCGGCCCTAAACTGGGAGATCAGTCATACTTCACTTGTTTATAACTTTTTTCCAGTAAAAGTAATCTTTTCTATATTGGTATCAAATTGTGTGCATTTTTTTATTTAGTCCATGTTTACAGGGATTTTTCATTTGGTCAGATAGTAAATATTACAGATTTCACTATGTGCGTGGTATGTCGTCTGACAATTTACAGCGTCCGAAATCCAGTGTGCTCAAGAAGACTGCATTTCTAATTATTCCTTTCTATAGAAGTCACATAATATCGGTGTCTAATTGTCGTGAATTACGTGCGTTATGCATAATTACAAAACTTTTGTCTTCATCTTGAATAGAGTCGGGGCTAAATTCAACGGTATGTGGTCTTGTGTTCGTTCATTTGAGGAAATTTTCATGCGGCTTTAAACTGGGAGATCAGTCATACCTCACTTGTTTATAACTTTTTTCCAGTAAAAGAAAACTTTTCAAAATTGGTATCAAATTGTGTGCATTTTTTCGTTTAGTCAATGTTTACAGGGATTTTTCATTTGGACAGATAGTAAAAATTACAACGTTCACCATGTCAGTTGTATGTCGTCTGACAATTTACAGCGTCCGAAATCCAGTGTGCACAAGAAGACTGCATTTCTAATTATTCCTTTCTATAGAATACACATAATATCGGTGTCAAATTGTCGAAAGTTTCGTGCGTTATCCATAATTACCAAACTTCTGACTCCATCTTGAACAGAGTCGGGGCTAAATTCAACGGTATGTGGTCTTGTGTTCGTTCATTTGAGGAAATTTTCATGCGGCCCTAAACTGGGAGATCAGTCATACTTCACTTGTTTATAACTTTTTTCCAGTAAAAGTAAACTTTTCAAAATTGTTATCAAATTGTGTGCATTTTTTCGTTTAGTCCATGTTTACAGGGATTTTTCATTTGGTCAGATAGTAAAAATTACAGCTTTCACCATGTGAGTGGTATGTCGTCTGACAATTTACAGCGTCCGAAATCCAGTGTGTACAAGAAGACTGCATTTCTAATTATTCCTTTCTATAGAATCCACATAGTATCGGTGTCAAATTGTCGAGAATTTCGTGCGTTATGCATAATTACAAAACTTTTGTCTCCATCTTGAATAGAGTCGGGGCTAAATTCAACGGTATGTGCTTTTGTGTTCGTTCATTTGAGGAAATTTTCATTCGGCTTTAAACTGGGAGATCAGTCATACCTCACTTGTTTATAACTTTTTTCCAGTAAAAGTAAACTTTTCAAAATTGGTATCAAATTGTGTGCATTTTTTCGTTTAGTCAATGTTTACAGGGATTTTTCATTTGGACAGATAGTAAAAATTACAACGTTCACCATGTCAGTTGTATGTCGTCTGAAAATTTACAGCGTCCGAAATCCATTGTGCACAAGAAGACTGCATTTCTAATTATTCCTTTCTATAGAATCCACATAATATCGGTCTCAAATCGTCGAGAATTTCGTGCGTTAATCATAATTACAAAACTTTTGTCTCCATCTTGATTAGAGTCGGGGCTAAATTCAATGGTATGTGGTCTTGTGGTCGTTCATTTGAGGAAATTTTCATGCGGCCCTAAACTGGGAGATCAGTCATACTTCACTTGTTTATAACTTTTTTCCAGTAAAAGAAATCTTTTCAAAATTGATATCAAATTGTGTGCATTTTTTCGTTTATTCCATTTGTACAGGGATTTTTCATTTGGTCAGATAGTAAAAATTACAGCTTTCACCATGTGCGTGGTATGTCGTCTGACAATTTACAGCGTCCGAAATCCAGTTTGCACAAGAAGACTGCATTTCTAATTATTCCTTTCTATAGAATCCCCATAATATCGATCTCAAATTGTCGAGAATTTCGTGCGTTATCCATAATTACAAAACTTTTGTCTCCATCTTGAATAGAGTCGAGGCTAAATTGAACGGTATGTGGTCTTGTGTTCGTTCATTTGAGGAAATTTTCATGCGGCTTTAAACTGGAAGATCAGTCATACTTCACTTGTTTATAACTTTTTTCCAGTAAAAGAAATCTTTTCAAAATTGGTATCAAATTGTGTGCATTTTTTCGTTTAGTCCATGTTTACAGGGATTTGTCATTTGGTCAGATAGTAAAAATTACAGCTTTCACCATGTGCGTGGTATGTCGTCTGACAATTTACAGCGTCCGAAATCGAGTGTGCACAAGAAGACTGCATTTCTAATTATTCCTTTCTATAGAATCCACATAGTATCGGTGTCAAATTGTCGAGAATTTCGTGCGTTATGCATAATTACAAAAGTTTTGTCACCATCTTGAATAGAGTCGGGGCTAAATTCAACGCTATGTGCTCTTGTGTTCGTTCATTTGAGGAAATTTTCATTTGGCTTTAAACTGGGATATCAGTCATACTTCACTTGTTTATAACTTTTTTCCAGTAAAAGTAAACTTTTCAAAATTGTTATCAAATTGTGTTCATTTTTTCGTTTAGTCAATGTTTACAGGGATTTTTCATTTGGTCAGATAGTAAAAATTACAGCTTTCACCATGTGCGTGGTACGTTGTCTGACAATTTACAGCGTCCGAAATCCAATGTGCACAAGAAGACTGCATTTCTAATTATTGCTTTCTATAGAATCCACATAATATCGGTGTCAAACTGCCGAGAATTTCGTGCGTTATCCATAATTACAAAACTTTTGTCTCCATATTGAATAGTGTCGGGGCTAAATTCAACGGTATGTGGTCTTGTGTTCGTTCATTTCAAGTTATTTTCATGCGGCCCTAAACTGGGAGATCAGTCATACGTCACTTGTTTATAACTTTTTTCCAGTAAAAAAAATCTATTCAAAATTGGTATCAAATTGTGTAAATTTTTTCGTTTAGTCCATGTTTACCGGGATTTTTTATTTGGTCAGATAGTAAAAATTACATCTTTCACCATGTGCGTGGTATGTCGTCTGACAATTTACAGCGTCCGAAGTCGAGTGTGCACAAGAAGACTGCATTTCTAATTATTCCTTTCTATAGAATCCACATAATATCGGTGTCAAACTGCCGAGAATTTCGTGCGTTATCCATAATTACAAAACTTTTGTCTCCATCTTGAATAGTGTCGGGGCTAAATTCAACGGTATATGGTCTTGTGTTAATTCATTTGAAGAAATTTTCATGCGGCCCTAAACTGGGAGATCAGACATAATTCACTTGTTCATAACTTTTTTCCAGTAAAAGAAAACTTTTCAAAATTGGTATCAAATTGTGTGCATTTTTTCGTTTAGTCAATGTTTACAGGGATTTTTCATTTGGTCAGATAGTAAAAATTACAGCTTTCACCATGTGCGTGGTATGTCGACTGACAATTTACAGCGTCCGAAATGTAGTGTGCACAAGAAGACTGCATTTCTAATTATTCCTTTCTATAGAATCCACATAATATCGGTTTCAAATTGTCGAAAATTTCGTGCGTTATCCATAATTACAAAACTTTTGTCTCCATCTTGAATAGAGTCGGGGCTAAATTCAACTGTATGTGGTCTTTTGTTCGTTCATTTGAGGAAATTTTCATGCGGCTTTAAACTGGGAGATTAGTCATACTTCACTTGTTTATAACTTTTTTCCAGTAAAAGAAATCTATTCAAAATTGGTATCAAATTGTGTGCATTTTTTCGTTTAGTCCATGTTTACCGGGATTTTTCATTTTTGACAGATAGTAAAAATTACAGCTTTCACCATGTGCGTGGTATGTCGTTTGACAATTTACAGCGTCCGAAATCGAGTGTGCACAAGAAGACTGCATTTCTAATTATTCCTTTCTATAGAATCCACATAATATCGGTGTCAAATTGCCGAGAATTTCGAGCGTTATCCATAATTACAAAACTTTTGTCTCCATCTGGAATAGTGTCGGGGCTAAATTCAACGGTATGTGGTCTTGTGTTCGTTCATTTGAAGAAATTTTCATGCGGCCCTAAACTGGGAGATCAGACATATTACACTTGTTTATAACTTTTTTCCAGTAAAAGAAAACTTTTCAAAATTGGTATCAAATTGTGAGCATTTTTTCGTTTAGTCAATGTTTACAGGGATTTTTCATTTGGTAAGATAGTAAAAATTACAGCTTTCACCATGTGCGTGGTATGTCGTTTGACAATTTACAGCGTCCGAAATCGAGTGTGCACAAGAAGACTGCATTTCTAATTATTCCTTTCTATAGGATCCACATAATATCGGTGTCAAATTGCCGAGAATTTCGAGCGTTATCCATAATTACAAAACTTTTGTCTCCATCTTGAATAGTGTCGGGGCTAAATTCAACGGTATGTGGTCGTGTGTTCGTTCATTTGAAGAAATTTTCATGCGACCCTAAACTGGGAGATCAGACATACTACACTTGTTTATAACTTTTTTCCAGTCAAAAAAACTTTTCAAAATTGGTATCAAATTGTGAGCATTTTTTTGTTTAGTCAATGTTTACAGGGATTTTTCATTTGGTCAGATAGTAAAAATTACAGCTTTCACCATGTGCGTGGTATGTCGTCTGACAATTTACAGCGTCCGAAATCGAGTGTGCACAAGAAGACTGCATTTCTAATTATTCCTTTCTATAGAATCCACATAATATCGGTTTCAAATTGTCGAGAATTTCGTGCGTTATGCATAATTATAAAACTTTTGTCTCCATCTTGAATAGTGTCGGGGCTAAATTCAACGGTATGTGGTCTTGTGTTCGTTCATTTGAGGAAATTTTCATGCGGCCCTAAACTGGGAGATCAGTCATATTTCACTTGTTTATAACTTTTTTCCAGTGAAGGAAAACTTTTCAAAATTGCTATCAAATTGTGTGCATTTTTTCGTTTAGTCAATGTTTACAGGGATTTTTCATTTGGTCAGATAGTAAAAATTACAGCTTTCACCATGTGCGTGGTACGTTGTCTGACAATTTACAGCGTCCGAAATCCAATGTGCACAAGAAGACTGCATTTCTAATTATTCCTTTCTATAGAATCCACATAATATCGGTCTCAAATTGTCGAAAATTTCGTGCGTTATCCATAATTACAAAACTTTTGTCTCCATCTTGAATAGAGTCGGGGCTAAATTCAACGGTATGTGGTCTTTTGTTCGTTCATTTGAGGAAATTTTCATGCGGCTTTAAACTGGGAGATTAGTCATACTTCACTTGTTTATAACTTTTTTCCAGTAAAAGAAATCTATTCAAAATTGGTATCAAATTGTGTGCATTTTTTCGTTTAGTCCATGTTTACCGGGATTTTTCATTTTTGACAGATAGTAAAAATTACAGCTTTCACCATGTGCGTGGTATGTCGTTTGACAATTTACAGCGTCCGAAATCGAGTGTGCACAAGAAGACTGCATTTCTAATTATTCCTTTCTATAGAATCCACATAATATCGGTGTCAAATTGCCGAGAATTTCGAGCGTTATCCATAATTACAAAACTTTTGTCTCCATCTGGAATAGTGTCGGGGCTAAATTCAACGGTATGTGGTCTTGTGTTCGTTCATTTGAAGAAATTTTCATGCGGCCCTAAACTGGGAGATCAGACATATTACACTTGTTTATAACTTTTTTCCAGTAAAAGAAAACTTTTCAAAATTGGTATCAAATTGTGAGCATTTTTTCGTTTAGTCAATGTTTACAGGGATTTTTCATTTGGTCAGATAGTAAAAATTACAGCTTTCACCATGTGCGTGGTATGTCGTCTGACAATTTACAGCGTCCGAAATCGAGTGTGCACAAGAAGACTGCATTTCTAATTATTCCTTTCTATAGAATCCACATAATATCGGTGTCAAATTGTCGAGAATTTCGTGCGTTATGCATAATTACAAAACTTTTGTCTCCATCTTGAATAGAGTCGGGGCTAAATTCAACGGTATGTGCTCTTGTGTTCGTTCATTTGAGGAAATTTTCATTTGGCTTTAAACTGGGATATCAGTCATACTTCACTTGTTTATAACTTTTTTCCAGTAAAAGTAAACTTTTCAAAATTGTTATCAAATTGTGTGCATTTTTTCGTTTAGTCAATGTTTACAGGGATTTTTCATTTGGTCAGATAGTAAAAATTACAGCTTTCACCATGTGCGCGGTATGTTGTCTGACAATTTACAGCGTCCGAAATCCAGTGTGCACAAGAAGACTGCATTTCTAATTATTCCTTTCTATAGAATCCACATAATATCGGTCTCAAATTGTCGAAAATTTCGTGCGTTATCCATAATTACAAAACTTTTGTCTCCATCTTCAATAGTGTCGGGGCTAAATTCAACGGTATGTGCTCTTGTGTTCGTTCATTTGAAGAAATTTTCATGCGGCCCTAAACTGGGAGATCAGTCATATTTAACTTGTTTTTAACTTTTTTCCAGTGAAAGAAAACTTTTCAAAATTGCTATCAAATTGTGTGCATTTTTTCGTTTAGTCAATGTTTACAGTGATTTTTCATTTGGTCAGATAGTAAAAATTACAGCTTTCACCATGTGCGTGGTATGTCGTTTGACAATTTACAGCGTCCGAAATCGAGTGTGCACAAGAAGACTGCATTTCTAATTATTCCTTTCTATAGGATCCACATAATATCGGTGTCAAATTGCCGAGAATTTCGAGCGTTATCCATAATTACAAAACTTTTGTCTCCATCTTGAATAGTGTCGGGGCTAAATTCAACGGTATGTGGTCTTGTGTTCGTTCATTTGAAGAAATTTTCATGCGACCCTAAACTGGGAGATCAGACATACTACACTTGTTTATAACTTTTTTCCAGTCAAAAAAACTTTTCAAAATTGGTATCAAATTGTGAGCATTTTTTTGTTTAGTCAATGTTTACAGGGATTTTTCATTTGGTCAGATAGTAAAAATTACAGCTTTCACCATGTGCGTGGTATGTCGTCTGACAATTTACAGCGTCCGAAATCGAGTGTGCACAAGAAGACTGCATTTCTAATTATTCCTTTCTATAGAATCCACATAATATCGGTGTCAAATTGTCGAGAATTTCGTGCGTTATGCATAATTACAAAACATTTGTCTCCATCTTGAATAGAGTCGGGGCTAAATTCAACGGTATGTGCTCTTGTGTTCGTTCATTTGAGCAAATTTTCATGCAGCCCGAAACTGGGATATCAGTCATACTTCACTTGTCTATAACTTTTTTTCAGTAAAAGAAACCTTTTCAAAATTGGTATCAAATTGTGTGCATTTTTTCTTTTAGTCCTTGTTTACAGGGATTTTTCATTTGGTCAGATAGTAAAAATTACAGCTTTCACCATGTGCGTGGTATGTTGTCTGACAATTTACAGCGTCCGAAATCCAGTGTGCACACGAAGACTGCATTTCTAATTATTCCTTTCTATAGAATCCACATAATATCGGTGTCAAATTGTCGAGAATATAGTTCGTTATCCATAATTACAAAACTTTCGCCTCCATCTCGAATAGAGTCGGGGCTAAATTCAACGGTATGTGGTATTGTGTTTGTTCATCTGAGGAAATTTTCATTCGGCTTTAAACTGGGAGATCAGTCATATTCACTTGTTTATAACTTTTTTCCAGTAAAAGAAAACTTTTCAAAATTGTTATATAATTGTTTGCATTTTTTCGTTTAGTCCATGTTTACAGGCATTTTTAATTTGGTCAGATAGTAAAAATTACAGCTTTCACCATGTGCGTGGTATGTCGTCTGATAATTTACAACGTCCGAAATCCAGTGTGCACAAGAAGACTGCATTTCTAATTATTCCTTTCTATAGAATCCACATAATATCGGTGTCAAATTGTCGAAAGTTTCGTGCGTTATCCATCATTACCAAACTTCTGTCTCCATCTTGAACAGAGTCGGGGCTAAATTCAACGGTATGTGTTCTTGTGTTCGTTCATTTGAGGAAATTTTCATGCGGCCCTAAACTTGGAGATCAGTCATACTTCACTTGTTTATAACTTATTTCCAGTAAAAGAAATCTTTTCAAAATTGATATCAAATTGTGTTCATTTTTTCCTTTAGTCCATGTTTACAGGGATTTTTCATTTGGTCTGATAGTGAAAATTACAGCTTTCACCATGTGCGTGGTATGTCGTGTGACAATTTACAGTGACCGAAATCCAGTGTGCACAAGAAGACTGCATTTCTAATTATTCCTTTCTATAGAATCCACATAATATCGGTCTCAAAATTTCGAGAATTTCGTGCGTTATCCATAATTACAAAACTTTCGTCTCCATCTTGAAGAGAGTCGGGGCTAAATTCAACGGTATGTGCTCTTGAGTTCGTTCATTTGAGGAAATTTTCATGCGGCCCTAAACTGGGAGATCAGTCATATTTCACTTGTTTATAACTTTTTTCCAGTAAAAGAAAACTTTTCAAAATTGCTATCAAATTGTGTGCATTTTTTCGTTTAGTCAATGTTTACAGTGATTTTTCATTTGGTCAGATAGTAAAAATTACAGCTTTCACCATGTGCGCGGTATGTTGTATGACAATATACAGCGTCCGAAATCCAGTGTGCACAAGAAGACTGCATTTCTAATTATTCATTTCTATAGAATCCACATAATATTGGTGTCAAATTGTCGAAAATTTTGCGCGTTATCCATAATTACAAAACTTTTGTCTCCATCTTGAATAGAGTCGGGGCTAAATTCAACGGTATGTGGTCTTGTGTTCGTTCATTTGAGGAAATTTTCATGCGGCCCTAAACTGGGAGATCAGTCATAATTCACTTGTTTATAACTTTTTTCCAGTAAAAGAAATCTTTTCAAAATTGTTATATAATTGTTTGCATTTTTTCGATTAGTCCATGTTTACAGGCATTTTTAATTTGGTCAGATAGTAAAAATTACAGATTTCACCATGTGCGTGGTATGTCGTCTGATAATTTGCAACGTCCGAAATCCAGTGTGCACAAGAAGACTGCATTTCTAATTATTCCTTTCTATAGAATCCACATAATATCGGTGTCAATTTGTTGAAAATTTCGTGCGTTATCCATAATTACAAAACTTTTGTCTCCATCTTGAATAGAGTCGGGGCTAAATTCAACGGTATGTGGTCTTGTGTTCGTTCATTTGAGGAAATTTTCATGCGGCCCTAAACTGGGAGATCAGTCATACTTCACTTGTTTATAACTTTTTTCCAGTAAAAGAAATCTTTTCAAAATTGGTGTCAAATTGTGTGCATTTTTTCGTTTAGTCCATGTTTACAGGAATTTTTCATTTGGTCAGATAGTAAAAATTACAGCTTTCACCATGTGCGCCGTATGTTGTCTGACAATTTAAAGCGTCCGAAATCCAGTGTGCACAAGAAGACTGCATTTCTAATTATTCCTTTCTATACAATCAACATGATATTGGTGAGAATTGTCGAGAATTTCGTGCGTTATCCATAATTACAAGACTTCTGTCTCCATCTTTTGACGACCGAACAGTTAAAATATTTTCAACCAAAAGTGCTACATATGGACACAAAGTCTTTTTAATTGTTGAATAGATTTTCTTTAAAATTTGTATATTTAATCTTATCTAATTCTAAAGATTAATTCCTTTTATCATCAATTTGATTTGGAGCAGTACTGGAGGTTTTTGTTATCCCTTTGAACCCCAGAGGGTGTTGGTATTTTACTCTTTGGCACACCTCGCCGTACAGATGTTCGATTTTGGGGGCACATTTTTCCATGAACTTCTATGATATCAATATTCAAGGCTACTTTAGTTGACAAAATAACTATTGTTTGTAACATTACAAACTGATATTTTATTCATCTCACACACATTTTTGTCTTGCTGGCTTCCGTAATTTGTTTTGCAAGCAACAACACAACACTTTTGGGGCATTGCTGGAAACTAGGTAATATCTGAAATGATAGATTAAGCTTCTTAAGTACAATAATTTCTTTTACTGCTTCAATTCAGGGGTAACTTTTCAAGCCAAATTAATTATACTATTAATTCCAACTTTTATCTCACCTCTTACCAATAAATTAAAAACAGAAATTTTAGAGGGTTGCCTTAAACCTGGGAATTTGGTATATTGTTAAAGGTTTGTAAAATATTACTTAATCCTTTAATTAATTATTGAGTTAAGTATGTAAATTTCTGGCTCTTGACAACATAAGTTCAGCTATTGCCTCCCAGAGTGCTGCTTCTCCAGGCAACACCCCCCCCTCTCGATTTAAAAGGTGACTAGAGGTTTTGTCCGGTGCCTGAGGTCACCTGCAAAGAGAATGCCAAGGGCAGAGGGCTTTGGCTATTTTTGAGACAATGCCTCGTGGTGGGGCTGTAACACTATTTGGGTTGCTGGTAATTAATAATAATAATCATAATAATAATGACGACTTGGAATAATACAAAAATGAGATATTGATGAATAAACTAGCATGAAAAAGGTTAAAATGTCAAGAATGCTAGACTGATTATAACTGGTTGCCAGAGAATCGAGGTTTATACAATGAACCAGGTGACCAGCGAAAAGCAATGCTTGGTTTGTGTGTACAGGCCAAGTGTTGACACTCTTCGGCAAACGATGCCTGAGAGATCAACATGAGAAGAATTAGGTTAAATACCAGTTCCAAGTGAAATCATTTTACAGAGATGTCAGGATGGAAAACAATAAATTGAACACCTGCAGAATGCTGACCTTCAGCCGGACAAATTGTCGCCATCATGTGAGTTGCAAAATTTTCCTTAGGAAAGTGTCTCTTGGGTCAAAAGCGAGAAAGCCAATTGTTGTGTCAATTCACTTATGAGATGATAGCATTTGGAACCATAATTTATTTAATTAGTCTTAATTCGAATGCTGGAGGTGACAGGTGCAGAAGAGCAATCAAGGAAGGAGAAGGGGTTGCCAGGCAGAGCGATGCTTGCACCCAATGGATATGACAGGTGAATAAAATATCACTACCCCCCTCACCAGTTTTGTTTTGGGTAGACAACAAGGGACTTTTGTTGGAAATCAGAGAATTCACCGAAACCCAACCTGCATCTTGCCCTGCACCAGTTTCTAGTTGGAGTCCATAAATACAAAAGCTAATTCTGTAGTAGACAGTTGAGAGCTGAGAAGAGACAGAAGGGAAGTGGTGGAGGTCACTGAGAGATTCCACAACTCCTGCCAATCACGAGAACCTCCGCCTTCAGCCTAGAGTCAAACTTACCAGCTTACACAAGTATTGTGTCCAATTTAGGAAAGGGTTAGGTCAAGAAATACCTGTATGCGAACACAACTACTAACAAACCATTGTATGCAGTATTCGATATAAAAATAGTAAATATTTTTTCTGCAATTTTATTGTACGACTTGGGCCAGCCCAACACGAAGATGCCTGTGACGAATCGATCTTAGCCTCCTTATAATCAAAATAATCACAACGTGGGGTAAGGCAGGTTAGGATCGAAGAGATGACTCCATTGATCAAACCAGGATTCGTCTCAAGTTGACCACGATGAAGGTGTTACCATGAACCAGAATCGACCCTGAAATGTTACAGGGCAATCCACCACAGTGCACTTTAATCTTAGCCTTCTTGTGTGAAAAATTAGTTTTGTGCTCAATTTGAATAAAGAAATCAATACTGGAAAAATGACTGAGCATCATGGTTAATATTTCGTACAATATTGAAATAAATTTTATTTTTATGTCATTCATTAAATGAAATATTTTCAAAATTGGTATTAAATTGTGGGAAAAATTTATTAATTCATCCATGTCTACAAGGATTTTTCATTTGGTTAGATAGACAAAAGTGCAGCTTTGACCATGTCCATGGTATGTCGTTTGACAATTTACAACTGGTTTGCTCAATGAGTCTGCATTTCAACTTCTTCCTTTCTATAGAATCCTCATCAAATAGGGAATTTCTTGCTTGATCCATGTCTGAAAATATTATTTTTGGAATATGTTGACCACGATGAAGGTGTTACCATGAACCAGAATTTCGATATATTTTTTTACTAACTATATCTCCACTTGTCTTCGATGTGTTGGTAAAGATTCATTTTTTTGAGACAAGTAATTTATTTTCAAATTTTCTTGATTAATTTGGTGGGTAACATTATGAATTTTGTGTTTTTTTTTTTTTGTTAAAAGTGCTGTCTTCGGAATTAGATCTCCTGACTCATCTCCTATTCAATTTTTCTTGTCTTTCAGATATATCAACTGTGTCATGTCAACTAACCAAGTGTGGATTGCTGATCCTTCTCACCACGGCATGCTGGATATTACTGGTTTTGATGGAAATGTTTCATGATATGGCAACCTCTGAACCTTCAGTATTAGATATTTTATACTACAATCACCGCTACTCTCTAACTTCCCATTCTTCCTCTGACCATCAAAGAGGATCTCAACGTTGTCATCTACACCCCCTCGTCTACTATTATTTTATTGGCTACAATAATAAATATTCTGTTCCATTTAGCTGTTGGTTAGGTCATCTTGTTGCTTTTTTTTTTTTAAATTCTGATGAATTTAATATTTTTTGAGAACAATATTTCAAAGTGTTAAAGAAAATATTATTGTGGCGTAAAATATACACATATATTTAATAAAAGAAAAAAACAAAAATGCCACTCGTCTGAAAGCAGTGCAACATGAAAATAATTATAGTTAATTCTTTTGGTCATATCATTAATTCTGGTCGTACGCACACACATATGATCTACATGGCTGTATTTTTGTGAACGCACCATCAACCCAGTCTGTACAGATTTTTGTATGCTCAACTTTGAGTTCTGGTATAATTGAAAATTTTCTTTCATGAAAGTAACGGAAGCAAAATATTAAATATGAAAAATGTCCTGCTTCATAAATTCACTTTAAATGGGTCTTGCAGAAAATGAACATGTAAGATTTTGATCTCATACATCTGTAAAAAGTAATAAATTCGTAAGCATTTAGATAGTTTACAAGTCTATTGATTGTGAACTGATTATAAAAATTACACTTTTACATAAGGTAAAAAAAAACCCCTAAATTAGCATATCATTCTTATTTTTTTTTTACTACCTACGAAAGCACAAAGTCTGTTTGCTCTACTTCATTAAATCTGATTATTTTTTATATAAAATATTCACATATTAAATGCTATTAAAACAAACAGATATCTGTTGTATTTGGGTTTGTATCTATCAGCTAAGCTCCTTACAATTTCACAATTCAAAAGAAAATTTTTAAATATGAATAATAAATTTGCCAATATCAGGGAACAACTTGTTCCAAATTTATTCTGAGTTATTAATTAAAATTTAAACATGTCTGAATTCATAACTTATCAAATGTCAGAACTGGGAATCCTTGGCTTTTTTCATGATTGTCATGTCAATTTTACTCTCCTCACAAAACTTAGAGATGCTGTTGCTAGCTTATTGTTGTAACATAGTCTTGTGAAACTGGCACCAGAGAGAGAACGAAAAAGAAGCTATTTCCATTGTATTATGGTACCAGTTGTTGTTGACATGCTGGGTGATGTATATCTATTTATATGCATGTTTGAGGCTGCTCTCCCTTTGGTCAGCCATTTTTTAAAAAACATTTCTCAATAGAAATGATAAAAAAAATTTAAACCTTCATTTTAAGAAAGTTTTAAAAAGTAAGATTATTTTGGTGTTTCTTTTTAGAAATCATTTGACGTTTTTTATATACAATTGAAGTGTAGAAAATGATTCAAATAATGGAGGAAACTAAATTTGGCAATTCTTTTATGAAAGTGTATATCTGTATCTTTAAACTGCTTTCAGATATTTTAAGTAAAAGTTTAACACTTTATTTAGCATTTTGATGGTGAAAAGAAATCTATAGATAAATTACATCATTCTGAGTGACATTTTAAGTACATTCTTGATTTTAACCAGTGATTTTCAAAATATCTATTCAGCAACAAACTAATAATTTTTTTTGCTTTTATTTAAAAAAAACAAAAATTGTAAATATGCAATTCTTATTAAGTATCTAACTGGGCTCTGTCCATTAATAATGCCCCAGATTTTCAAGAATTTTATCAATCCAGTCTGATAGTTAAAACAAATTGGGGAGATTATGATCATAACAAAGAAAATTCATTTGTTGCAAATTTTTCATGCTGAATCATATTTTCAGCTTGGCTCATCAAACCTGCAAAATGTAATACAGACTTAATATTTGCAAATCCAGGAAAACCTAAGTTTGCAATACTAGTGTTTAGATTGTTATTACTGTTACAAACAATTTTAAGTAAGCAGCAATTTACCAGGATGATATATGAGAATCAGTGATTTCATTTCTTTTATTTAAAAAAAAAAGCAAATCATTGAAAGCTACTAGCATTTAATGAGTTGTTCTATGCCAAGATTATATTACACAGTCCTCCATTGATATTGGATAAGGATTCAATGTTGCTTAACTTTTCATTTGACATTCTTCAGTCTTATCAAAATGTAGGAAAACAAATTAGAAACAGCCATAAAGGAATTGCCAGAAACATTTTCTGATCTAAATGTTATGACAAAGATAACAATAATAGTGTCAATTGGATTCAAAGAATCTCAGGAAATGCTGACAGAAAAGCTAAAATGATCCAGATTGTAAATTTGATAAAATAAAGGCTCTGATAAATGGTACATGTTTTTGAGATTTGATTCATTAAATTCTACTTTTGTTATTAATGTTTTTACAAGTTACAGTTCAGTTGAAATGTTATAAGAGGAAATAGATTAGAAGGATTTTAGATATTTATCCCTATTTACACTTTTAATTTGATCTTCCTTAAATTACTACATTCAGAATTTCAGCACAAAGTTTTCTCTTAAAGGCAATTCTGGACACAGTAAAATTTTGTGAATATTGTTAAGTTTCTCACCTGAAAGCTTTTACTGTCATGTTAATCTAATTCCCTTCCCTACTTGTTAGTGAAAGTCATACAAAATCTTCTGATTATTACTTCATAACAATGGTGAATGTTTCTGACAAATATCCAGAAGTAAATCAGTGCTTGCGTTATTAGAATCTTTAATAATCAAATTTTTATTTATACTTGTTTAGGCTTTTGTACAGTAATTTTGGAGGGCCTGAAATCACACTTGACTTAATAAAAATTTCCTACTTTTTTGAGAAGATAAACTTTGTCCTAAATCTTGCATATTCTACCTCAAACTTGTTCATACCATTCATTCTTGATACATTACAAATATTGAGATGTAAATTCATCAACTTTTTACTCAATGGCTATTGTTTCCATTCAGGAATTTCTTGGCCTTTGAGAATGGCCAAAGTTTTAGGAAATATGGTAAACATTTATAATGTATGCAAAATAACAACTTTTTAAATATGAAAATTGCAGCAAATTAAAAAAAAATAAATATTTGAATAATTTTGTAGTATATACATTTGCAGAATACTATTTTACAAAAAAAAATTGAGTTTTCATATTATTATTGATACATATCTCATGAACAATGAGATGTAAGAGGAGAGATTACTTTTTACATAACTCATCAAATTAAAACAAATTGACTATTTACATTACAATGGCACAGGGGATAAAGGAGTTGGTTAGAGCCAGTGACAGGACCCAAGGAGTGTGAGTTCAATACTCGGTTAAGGCAGCAAAGAACTTTCAGAGGGAAATTAACAGGAGATAAATGACATCCATTGCACATGGAACTAGAACAGTCTACCCCAGTGAGCGAAATCAACCACCTGATGAAGGCCAGAGCGTACAACGGCCAAAACATTGCCATAATTATGGCGACAATAGTCCGAATAAGGTACATAATACCTCATCTCAGAAATATAGACAGATACTGAAATTGACTATTCATTAACTGATTTAATTTAGCTTTTACTTGATAATCAAAAGATACTAACTTGTCTCTTTCATTTTTATTTATAACCTGAGTGGCCAACATCTACAGAAAAACTTCATCAATCTCCTTCTGAAACAGTTTTTACTAATAAAAAGTCAACATAATTTTATGTTAGGAAGCCTTTTTATTTTCACAGATCTTTGCTTCGTAATTGAAATCTTATAAAATGATAGTATAAAAAGAAATTACATTATTTATTGCTATAGAGATAATCTGTGACTATAGTTATTAATCAATTTCAAAAATTCTACTTCTACAAAAAGAATCTGAAACCTGGTGAGAAAGTTTATCTTCATAGCAGGGCTTTATCCTCTCATTTATAAACAAGAATTTTTCAAATATTTTTAGTTCTTGACTTAAAAGTTTCCCCAATTTTATTTGCAAACAATAGAATATTGTGTGATGATAAATGCTGAAATACAGAAGAATAGTATTTCTGCTGACAGTGAACATATGTTAACAAGTAACTGATTTTTTTTTGTTTTTTATTTCTCTGCTTGGAAACCTATTTTAGTAAAGAATTTAAAAGTTGCTTCACAAAATTAAAAACCATAAATATTAAACCTTATTAATAATAATTACTATATAAACACCTTTTTGTAAAGCGAGGTTGTCACAGCTCATCTAGTTATAAGTGAACTTTAATTAAAGCTTAGGATTCCTAAGCCCCCGTAACCACTGAAATGAGTTATATACATCCAGTTGTTCCTTATACTCAATGCTACTAATATCTCTGTTTTTGGAAAACAAAAACTTTTATAATTATTATATCGATGTGTACAATTTTTGTACCATGCATTTTAAAACTTAAACACCGACTTGAATTAAGTTATTTTTACCAAAGAAACCAGAGCTTATCAACTGACTTTAAAAATTGTTTTCTTTAACTTGGCAACAAGTGAATTCTTAAGCAATTCCTTATTTAAATAAAGGATATAAACATCAAAGAGTGATTATGCCTAAAAGCCATTTGGATGACTGGAAGTGCTTAATATAAATTCATTCACCTTAAGATGAAAATCAAAGTGAGCCTTGCTCAGTACTGAGAGGATATATCTTGATAGCTATTGGTGACCCAGATCTTTTAATGCACCTGTCCAAATCATCCTTCTGAATATTGGCTACTAGATGCTGATTCCTACCTTTGACCTCAGCATCATAAATTCAAATTAGAAATAATACATTGGGAATGTAGGACATCCTTTCAGATTTATCTCCCCATTGCTTGGACAGAATTAGAATGCCTGTTTCTCCCAAGATTCCATTCTTGGACCTACTTTATTATTAATTTTCATCAATGACACAATAATTGACTCCTGTCTCAATAGGAAGTGTAATCAGTTTCATGTTAACTTTAATGCCTCCAAAATGAAACTTATCTCTGTTAATCATCTGAGAGACTCCTTTTGGCCTCCCATCAGGAGAGTGACTTCTGAAGTGAAAAGATTATATTGAATCCATTGCTAGGTCTGCTGATAAGAAATTTGCTTCACTGTGTCATGCTAGATGAATCTCTCTTACATATTTATAAGTCTACCATTCAGCCCTTCTTTGAATATTACTGCCAGATATCATCCGGTGCTCCTTCTGTATATTTAGAAATTCTTGATAAACTACAAAGAAGTATCAGCAATATTATTGGTCCTAACCTGACATATTTGTATCAGTCACTTTCCTACCACCGTCATGTAGCTTCTCTGTGACTTTACTACAAATATTTTCATGCTAATTGTTTTCGATGACCTCTTCGCTACGCTATCTAAACTTTAAGTGCAGTACTAGATTGGTGGCAAGGTCTCATCAATTTACACTTGAATTGGCTAGATGGAACTGCAAGTTCTATGCTAACAGTTTCCTTTCTCACACATCTTGCTTGTGGAACTCTCCTCTGGTTCCATGCTTTCCAGCCAACTTTGATCTTCAAAGATTGAAATGCAACCTCTACCATTATCTACTGTCTTCTTGATTACTCTACTCTACTCTTGTTGCTCCTTAATAATGTTTCTCTTTTTACTTATTATTTCACTCAATAACCCATAGTGTCTTTACTGCCTTGCATGGTGTGAAATGATAAAAAAAAAAAAAAAACTGACACTAACACCACCAATCCATACAGACAGACAAGACACTTCTGGGGTCCAATTAAATAAGGTTTTAGAATTTGATCTCTCAACTCTGCTTTCTATGTTAAAGAAAACAAATGACATTATTTCACATTAAACTTTATTTGTATCTGGCTTTAACTATTCTTGCAGAAATATTTTATTGGAAATAAATCAATCTAGTGTTTGTGTTGATAAATTTAAGAATAGATAATTGTTTTTATATTTACTTCATTAAATCAATATTTGAGACAAAGATTATTAAATATATGCAATTCAAATTTAAACTTAATCTTTCTTTTGTTAATTTGACTTTCAGAGAAAAATTGTAAAGTACAAAAAAATATTAATTTTGTTCAGAAGACAAAATGTTTTTTAATGAAAAACACTGATAAGCTTAATAAAATTTAGATTTGATTAAAATCTTACCTTTTACCTTCATTTTACAAATAGGAGTGCTTTAGTAGCAGTAGATATATAACTATTGAAAAGTTCTCAAGTTGACCAAGAAGCCTATCTTCCCACCAACCAAAATATGTGGGAAATCTTTTCATCACCTTCTCATATATATAAATGATATAGTTTTGGATTAAAGTGGTCATTGAAATCAACACCCACTTTGGGAACAAAGAAAATATGCACACAAATCATCCTTTAAAATAGTAACTACATGAACAGCACAATACTTTCTAAACATATCTGAGACAAAGAAAATCACACTAAAAATGTGGAAAATAAGAAAAACAGCATTAGTCTACAACAATAAATCTAAAAACCAAACTCTAGGGGAGAAAATAGCTATAATTACCTTCCCAGATGAACACAAACTACTGACTCTTCTCAAAATGAAGACACAAAAACAAATTTTTACTGTTACTTGAAAACAAAAAAAAATTAAAATAAGCAAATATAATAATAACAACTAACAAGAAATACAAAAGTTAACAAACAAGACTAAATAGCCCCCACCAAAAAAAAAATGCAAACAGATCCATTAGAACAATACAACAGACTTCTCACTAAGCATCACTGACCTGTGTATATAAATAGCTGAGCAAAAACATAATGCATATGGCCTGATGATTGTGTATCAGCATGAAACAGACTATCACTTCTGGGTTTTGACTTCAATGTCCAATTATATAGTGTCTGTTTTTCGTAAAAATCAGCCAAATCTTCCATGTTGAATTTTAATGATTTCTAATTTTCTCTTAACCAAATCAGAAGGTTTGCTATTTAAAAATGCTTGTTTTCAAATCTAGTCATTATACAAGATGATTTCGGTAAAGCTTTTTATAAAACTTGAACAGATATAATTTTATCTGTAAGCCATAAACTTACATGTTTTTTAAAATTACTTTTATAACTGCAAGAAGTAAAAAATAATTAAAGAACAAAGAACTCTTAATTTTTGTTTATTGGTTGTGTTGTCAACAATTGTGTGTGTGTGTGTGTGTGTATACGCTAAAACTATGTTTACATGTATGTATGCCTAGGAAATATATTTAGCTTGTGTAGATCTCATTTCTTTTGCACAAACTCGGATTGGTGTTGCTCCTTTTTAATTTTGTTTTCAAAGATTTTTAGCTCTGAAATTTTCATGTACAATTTTGGAAAGCATAAATAGTAAAAACTAAAGATGAAATTTGTCAGGACAAAGTAGATTATTTTCTGCCATTATGAAGTGAAAAAGAAATTAGAATCGAGAATGTTTTTTAAGTTTCTAGCAAAATTTCTATTTCTTTTAAAATGTTAATGTCATCTGAGTTCAGAATAGAAATAGAAATTAGACTTGAATCAAAATATGTGCAGCCCAAACAATTCTTCTTTTTGCTCATCCAAATATGAATTAACAGCTTAGTTAATCAGGCTTCAGTAATTCATTGTATTTAATGTCATGCGAAACATTTGCTTGATTTTATATAGAAGTATTATTTGAAGACTACAACAAAACACTAATATAGTTATTGGAAAAAAAAAGATTTGTTCAAAAAACTTTTGTTCCATCCTAATTTCGTATGAATTCTCATTCCAGCTTCACAACCAACAACTGCAATATATGATTTTGATAAAAAACATTTTTCCTTAAAACCTTTGCATAGATTCATCAGAAATAAGCAAATCACGCAGTTTGTCTTTAAAAACATTTCCAATGGAATAAGTTGTTCTTTTTTTACTCAGAAATATTGACTTTTTCTTTTTTACTATTGGAAGATGATAGTTTAAACCTCTCCTAGATCATCCAGTGCCTTGAATTGTGTTTGAAATTTCTTATATTCATTCATAGCTGTCATTAATCAAGAGAATTAAATAAGAAACACAGATTTCATTCAAACCAACCGCATTCCCATCTACTTTTTTCAATATATCTACAATTCTTTTATAAAAATTGATTTATTAGTATTTATATCATAATATAATCATTAAATTTGTCATCTTCATGTATATAGATCCTCACTCAATATCAGCAATAAACATTGTTTTTATCATCAATTCCAAATTAATTATCTTTATAAATATACTCCACTTCCTTAAGTCAGGTTTGTTTTATATAAAATCCTATTTCTTTTCCTGCAAAGATTGTAACCATTTTTATACTGACCTAATGTCTAATGTTAACTAGTGATGTTAATTATTCAATTCCATTTACTTAAGGACTATATAATTTTGACAATTTGTTAAAGAAACAAAAATTATAATTTCTTTAATATTTTCTAATGCTTGAGTACAAGACAAAACCTTACATTCTACCACAAGTGTTAGTTATCATGAATATATATAGTGGAATAAATCTGTCGTTATATAACTTAAAATCTGACTCGATGATACTTATTACAAATATTCACTTAGAAATGTTTTTTTAAAATCCACATTATTCATATTTAAAATGATATGAGAACCAAGTATAACACAATTTATTTTAATCTACTGTTCTCAGAGGTATTTTTACGGTACAAATTAATCGTTTTTAAATGTGGCATGTTGTGTGATTTAATTAAACAATTTTCTCACTTACTTCTTTAAGACTGCTTTTTGTTTCCAGGTCATAAACCAAAACTTTTCTTAAAAACAATCCTAAAGCAAAAATGAATTTACTGATAGGCAGATTTGAATTCAAAGAAAAGCAGAAAATTAATAGGCATGTTATATCTGGTAATGTAGTGAAAAGGTTAATTTCCATCATTTGGTGCTGAATGTTTTATTTTTGTCTTTTTTCCCTTTTTTAACAAATGATTTCTTAATGATTCTTGATAACATGAAACTTTTACCCTCGTTGATGCTTGTGCTTGTCTCTCACTCAACATTTTCACTTCAGATGAATTTAAAGCAACCAATGGTAACTGCTAGAACTTTCACTACTCAACGGTTTCCATCATTTTGCCTACCTCTACATATCAGATGTCTCAAGATGAATGCATGTTATTTTTAGAGTGTATAAATAAAACAAGGAGAGATCTTGTACAACTTCTTGTATTTTGTGTCTAGATCTACAAGATTTTCTATTAATTGTGTTGTTGTTGTTATAATACTAGCAGCCATACCCAACTGGTCGATCAGAAAAAGCATTCAATTAAAATGAAGCCAAAACAAAATCATGTTTAGATGTAACAGAGTCTATCTTGTTGAATTACTTTAAAGTAATTTCATTAAAAAACATTTTGAATTAATGCACTTACTGATATAACAGAAGTAGTCAATCAAAGTTAGCCGAGGACATAAAGGGGCAACATGAAGTCTCACTTCAGACCACAATTATTTTGGAGTTTTTGTCAAGTCTGATGAAAATTGCTTGAAAGATCAATGCAAAATAAAAAAGAAACCAGTAAAAAAAAAAATCACTATTTTTCACTATTTACATGGGTCTTTTCACTTACGGCTGAACTCAATTATCAAGTTAAATGACTGTTAAACAATTAACTTATTGTTGCTTGCAGTGAAGTTTGTTTAAAAATTAAGCAAATTTTCAGTTTAAAATCGATTTTTTGTTTTTCACTAAACACAGTGGTGTAGAAATAAAACTGAGGCATCATCGAGCTTAGGAGGGTAAAAACAATTTCAGACATTATATAAATGTTTTTAACTTTCACAAAAACAACAGTTTCAAACATAGGACAATAAAACTATACTAAAATCAACACATTCTCTTCTTCAGCATGTCTTTTCTGTAGAAGAAAATAAGCGTTAAAAAAACAATTTCAGGTTTCATTTAAGAAATCTTTTCAGAATCAGAATTCAGTGTACAAACAGAAAATCCATCAAAATACAAGTTTGTCTTTTTATTCATTAAATTTTTTTTTAAAATGTCTTCTTTAAATTACTATATAAAAGTTAACAAAGCAATTTAAACCAGTGACTGCAATTTGTTTGTCAAAAAGAATCTTTTGCCTTCATAAATATTTTAAATTACTTAAAAATTGACCGTTAATGAATTATTTATTAAATTATGTGAAAATAGAAATCATAATTAAATTTAAATGCTGCTGATGATGATGTTCAATCCAAGGGAAATAAAAGTCATTGTGCTTTTCGATAGAAATTTTCTTCATTTCATTCACTATGAATTTTTGAAATCATTATTAATCTTCTTGTTCCTTAGTTATGCGCTGATATAACTCATGAATAACAATTTGGATTGTAAATAAACGTGGAAGAAAAAGATATATCAGCAGCCCTGTTTGGTTTCAGTAAGAGAAGGAGGCAATAATAATAATGCTCACCCCCTCTTCTGTGTTTATTAACATCTGTTATGGTATCAATCAGGTTCATTTTTTTTGTGCCATGTGAGTACGAGTGAATGAAAAGAAAATAAACAAAATCTACTGCAGCAATCTATCGTGACATTAAATCCGCTGCATGCAAGACGCTTTATTGATCTCTATTTATCAATACATCAAAGATATTTCGAGATATGAAAATGATAATGTTCATTATTATATTGACGACATATGAACAACCCCAGGGCTAGACAATCCTTATGCTCCTAGAATTGGCATTATTAAATTTCTCTTTTGTATCTGATGGATTTTTGTTTATAACGCGACCACTTCTAGTTAGAATTCTGCCAGCTTCTAATTGTGGCATGATTGAATTGGTCTGCTCAACAATTTCTAACTACTGGTTCTTCATAGTTGAATTAATTAATGTACTACTGATCTTTGGATATCATTTTTTTTTTCTTGATGAGCGTAAAAATAGTTGCAAGGGAATTAACTCTGGATTTATCAAGATGTCTCTACATTTGCTTCAGTGAAATGGAAAAACGGGTCAATTTTTTCACTTTCATTTCTACCCTCTTACTTCTTTGAATGATGACCTCTTCATGATTGTTACTGCAATGACATAATAGGAGAAATTTTACAAGTATACTGTAGTCATAGAACTCACGATAAGCTTATTTATTCATTAAAGATAATACATTACAAAATTCAAATGGAAAAATCATGAAACTTTCATAGGTACTACTAGTTAATTATCATTCTATTGTTAATTAAAAGAATGATTAATTTAATTTTGGTTAATGCCGAATTTAGTATAAAATAGCTTCGAGGTCAAGTGAAAATATGTAGCAATGAATTTCACTTGAAGCTTTTAAAGCAAGATTAAATGTCCATTTTCGGTTTTCACAGTAAAAACAAAAAAAATGTTTCTAAAGTATTTAGGGGCCCTGTTTAGTTTTTTCATCATATGCTTAAATTTAAGGGAATCTAGTGAGATCCTTTCATCATAAATCACTTCTATATCATGTTTACAGATAATCAACTTGTAAACACAAGGAGAGTTACTGGAAAATTTGTATTTTTGAGTCGAGTATACAGTCTTTAATTTTGTGTCAATAGCTGAGGTTTAGAATTACAAATAAAAAGCTACCTAAATGTAGGGAGACTGTTTTAGTTAAATTTATGAAAAATGATACAAATTTGATGGAATTGTATTGGAAGTTCACAATGCTGGCAGATTTATCATCACCACAAATAGTTGAGCAGAAAATCTTTAATACTTTAAACTATTTAAAAATTTCTCACAGGTTTTCTCGTTTTTTTTTCCTCAACTATTCCACTTGTCATGTTTCAAAGGGTCATTTAATTTAGATATACTCTGTGATTTGCAGAGATAAAAATCAGATTTTATTCAGTGAGTTTTCTATTGTAACATTTTTTGCATATAAATGTCCGTTAATTTACTTCAAAAGGAATAGAAAATATTATTCCAAATTATCACATATACAAAAAGAGGAAAATATATTTTGATTTTAAAAGTATATATATATATATATATATACTCTTTTACACAAACACTTATTGGAATCAAGCACCCTACACGAAATATTCAACAAAAACACAGTAAAAATCAGTTACAGTTGCACTGAGAACATGGCACAAATAAGAAAAAAAGCACAACAGGAAAACTACCAACAAACCACATGAACAAATATCGTTTAAATGGTAATTGTTTACAAAACAACGTAATATACAAAGCCACGATAAAATCAAGAGATAATGAAGAAAAAGTATACATAGGAGTAACTGAAGGACCCTTGAAACAAAGAAAGTATGCGCACAAAACATCTTTCACAAATAGTAAATATGCAAACAGCACAATGCTTTCTAAGTGTATATGGAAAATTTAAAATAATACGTACACCACACCAAAAACATCTGGGAAAATAAGGAAAAGATCATCAGCCTACAACAACCAATCAAAAACTTTGCTTGAAGGAAAAAATAGCTATCATTACCTTCCCAAAATCAAAATAAATTATTAAATAAAAGATCTGAGATCATCTCAAAATGTAGACATTAAAACAGATTTTTACTATGTTACTTAAAAATCGAAAACTGAAAATAAATAAATTAACCCAAAGAAATCACCTGTTAGAAAAGACAAAATACAATAAATAAATAAAAAGAAAATCAATGAACACAAATAAATAATAAACAAATTAACAAACCATTATGACCAAAATATTAGTTAGACTATAAAAATATACAGTATAATAAACAACAAGTAAAATAAATTAATCTAAATTCATCCAAATAAATAAACTAACAATCCGATCCCTATAAATGAACCGTTAGAAAAAACAAATAAAGATAATCAATCCAAATAAATACATGAAGTAATAAACAAATTAAAAATGGCTCCCGCCAAACTAATAGTTAGAATAAACTACAACAATCAATCCCAAAATTGAATAAATAGCTTTATTTATCTTCCCAAACCAAAACAAAACTATTAAATAAGCGATGTAAACAACTTTTTATTACATTAATAAAAACACCGATTAAAATAAAGATAAAAAAATAAATATATAAAATAAGAAATAAAAATAAAAAATATACTAATAAATAAACAACTTCCGGTAAAATAACCGCCAAAATAGACTACCCACAATGCACCACTGACACGTATATATAAATAGCCAAGAAAAATAACAGCACTCATGCGTCTGGCATGAAACAAATTGTCACCTCTAAGTGTTGACTTCTATATATAGATGTATGTGTAAATCATTTGTAATTTGGTGTTCTCTTCCTACTTGCAAACCACCGATCTACCACTGGGTGGCATGCCACTACTGTTCACCGCTGGTGACCTGCTGTCAAATTTCCAGTGTGTTCCTCTTGGTAATAAATGGCATTCAGTTTCTTGTGTATGGTTTGATTTTACCTTAACTTGATTCCTCCTTTTGCTGATATTGTCTTTCTGCTCACTGAGCCAATTAAAAATAACCCTAAATCTACTAATATTACTTTTACTAATTATGGACTTGATTCTTCAAAGTTATAAAGCAAAAACTTTGCTGAAATATCAACAAATACTTATCCCCAACTCAGGTTACACCATTAATATCAAACATTTCAGTTCATGCTGTTGGCACTGAACTACAAGAAATAATTGATGGCATCACACTGCTTATTAGTTTCTTTTCTAACAAACTTACAGAACGATGAAATCTTCACACATTTTACTGTGAACTCCTATCTGTTTACTTGACAATTTTACACTTTTAAGGACATAATGCCACATTATTTACAGATCACAAACCTTTAATAGTAGCATATAAGAAAGAAACAACTTTAAAATCATAAATACAAAAACATTACTTATCTTTAATCTCAGAATATATATCAGAGATGAATGATAAAAATATATCGCTGACTATTTAAGCCAGCAAATTTTTATGAGCATTATCATTGCCAAGGAAAGAACAAACACAGATTGAAATGTCAACAGCGTGTCTTGATCAAATGTGAAGAATATCTACATAATTGTGTGAAAAGTGACAAAAATTGTTAATATGCAGTTCATTAGTTGCTGTTGGCAAAGAAAGTGATTAGGGTGTTGTCAGAAATTCCCCTGTAAACACTAGTGGTTTGCCGAACACAAGATCTGCGGGTGATCATTGCATATCCTTCTTTAATTGAGAAAGTGATAGCATGACAAATGGTAAGTTATCCATCCAGGATTGGTTGTTGCTTGTCGGCTACAAATTCGAGGTCAAGTTGTTCCTTAGTGGCGTTGAATAAGAATGCTCTCGATAGGGTGTCTGCGATGGTGCTAATGTAGCGTATGTCAGTTGTAAACTGAGAAATAAAATCTAGCTGTCTGGAGTCACGGGCGTTATACTTGTCTGATTTAGTATGAAGGGCATAAGCTAAAGGTTTATGGTTGGTAAATACCGTGACCTTCTAAAATGTGTCAAAAATATTTGATTGAAATGTAAATTGCTAATAACTCTCGTGAGAAAGTGCTCTATGTTTTTTTCAGTTGTAGTAAGTTTAACTGAGAAAAAGAAAATAAGTCTGGTCTCTTTTTCCATGTGCTGATCTAAAACAGCTCCTATGGCTTCTGATGAGACATCAAAGATGGGTGAAATATGTACTGTTCCGTCGTCACGTAAATAATTGAGTTTAGTAAAATTTGCTAGTGCATTTCTTGAATTGGTAAAAGCAGCAAGAGATTCATCCGACAGAGTTATCTTCGCGTTTTGTGTTCTCTGGCCACAAAGTAAGTTGGTAAGAGGTGCCAGGATGTGGGAACAGTTAGGAATGAACTGGCGATAGTAATTTATCAAGCTGAGATAACGTCGAAGTTGTCGGAGCGTAGTTGGTTGAGGAAACTCTCGTATAGCTATAACCTTCTCTGCGACAGGTGTGATGCCAGAACCGTCAATTTTATGTCCAAGGAAATTTAGTTTAGTCTGGTTTGATTTTTAAGCCGGAATGTTCCAAACGCCGACAAACTTGCATGACGTGAAGCACGTGTTCATCCATGTTGGCGCTTGCTAGTAGGAGATCATCAATGTAAGAAAACGAGTGCGACAAACCACAAAGTGCTTCGTCGATCAGACGTTGAAATGACTGTACCGCGTTTCGAAGCCCAAAAGCTATTTGAAGGAATTCATAAAGACCAAAAGGAGTTGTGATCGCAGTCTTATGGATGTCTTCTGCGGACACTGGGATCTGGTAGAAAGCTTTTCGTCTATAGTCTGCGCAGGGTCTCCACACCCTCTCTTGTTCCTTGGGAACTATGTGGAGTGGAGATGCAAAAGGGCTTCATGAAGGGTGAATTATGTCCAGATCCAACATATGCTGAAATTCTCTGGCCTGAGTCTCTGTGGCTTCGAAAAAACTGGCGAGCCACTTGTCTGGATTTTGTGTACGGTGCTGTGTTTCACCGTTTCTGTGTACGTAAAAGGTTGAATGAGTGAGGGAAACTTATCCAGTACGTGCTAGAATGGGTTATTCTCTGGCAAAGCAATGCATAATTTACTTGGCGTGAGAGTACAGGTAAGTTTCATTGTTTGGTCGATGAGTGTGTGGTTTGGCATATCCACTGTAATGTGCTAGGAAATCTGCGCCAAGTGTGGGGAATTTTACCTCCGCCACGGTGAAAAACCATTGGAATGTTCTTTTTAATGCTATGTTTAAGGTCATTGGAATCTGGCCGAAGGTTTGGATTTGAGAACCATTTGCTTCACGTAAAGTGTATGAAGATTTCTCCATAGAAAAACCTGGTCTGGGCGGAATCACACTGACTTTAGCGCCTGTGTCGACCAAAAATAATTCATCTGAATTACTGTCTGGAACATAAAAGAAACAGTTGATTCTGTCTTCCCAGACAGCAGACACCGTCTTCATGTGCTGTTGGGGCTGGCATTTCCATCCTGTTAGTTAGGTGTAGATGCCAAGCTGCCTGCCAGAAATTGCGGTGATACCGACAGGTAGTAGTCGCCCTCCCTTGCGAGTTAGATCAGGAATGTCGGTGTGACTTGTATAAGTTGTGAGCTGGGGGCAAACGTTATCTGCTCAGACGATCCAGCTGAATCGACAACTTGTTGATTTGTTGTTCCAGCTTACTAATCAAGGCATCGACGGGGGTGCCGTGTGCTTCGTGGACGTGCATACTATTGAGGGCTTTAGCCTCATTGATTTTGTTGGCTATTTCAGCCATTTTCATCTAGTCTAAATCCTCAGGAAGGGTTGCTAGGATTTGGGTGGTGTGGGTGAGCAGATTGTCAGTGAATCCGACATTATATTCTTTCCTAGCAGATTCTTCATCTTGCTTAATAGTTGCGTAGGCTTGCTGTCGCCCAATGGAAGAGTTTTGAACAGGTCATTTATGCGGCGCTCCTCAGATTCGCCTCTTCTATATATAATGGCTTCCCTTAACGTGTCAAACGGCTTGTCTGTCAGGACGTTGTCTAGCAAGTCTGATACTGCAGAAACAACCTTTGGCGGCAGCTTTTCAACAACGTAGGCAAAGCTTGCCCTTTGGGAGTGGATTCTTGTGGCCTGGAAGATGGCGTTTAACTGTGAGAAGCAAACATGCACGTTGATTGTGCTAAAGACTAGCAGGTAATTTCTCCGATGAGCTGCTTTTGCTGGTTCCAAGACTTCATGAATTCAAACCGTCCTATGAGGATGGCATCCTGCTCCCACCCTTTCACTGTTGAAACTGTTAAATGTAGCCATCTCTTCTACTCAAATAGCTTCATATCTCACACCGCTCGCCTAGGAACTCCCTTCCTTAAGGTTAGCTGTTTTCAATTTTTTATAGTAGATAATTTAATTTTCTTATTCTGGTCAACTAGGTTTGTGTATTTCTTTGATATTTCTATTTTTAGATATTTACATCTTGCTTATGGTTAACATATTTTTAGCATTTATAGAAGATTTTGATACTGAAACATAGTAGCAGCCCTAAAATAAAACTAATCAGTAGCAGCTCTCAAATATAAAAATGTCTGAACCCTAAAGTAAGACTCACTTCCAGATTTAGAAAAATAACAATCTGTATAAATTATTCGATACACAGTTTTCCATTTTACTGTTACATATGATGTCATTTTAAATTGATTTCTATTCCAATTCCACCAATTTAAAAATGCCAGGATTTAGTCAATTTTACACATGACTTTTATATAAATATAGGAAAATCAATTATTTTTACTCAAGATTTAGACATTTTTGTACAAATGGAGGAAAATGGGAAACTTTTACAGTATATTTTTGCATTTTTATATAAAAATAGAAAAATCAGCTATTTTTCCATGATTTTTCCATTCTCTACGAGTATTTAATAAAACTCTTCTTGCTTTTACTTAGTTGCTCTTCTGTACCTTCACTACTCTAAGTATGGCTTTCCTATTTTGAACAAAGACAAAACTACCAGAATTGCAATTTTGTATAAAAATAGGAAAATCATTTACAATATATTTTAATCTTTTTATAACAAAGTAGGATAACAGATACATTTGCACATGATTTTGACTTGTATAAAAATAGGAAAAATTCACTAATTTGACACCGTGTTTTCTTTCTTATATAAAAGTAAAATGAACTAATTTTATTCAAGATTTTTTTTTATAAAATAGGAGTTTTACTTTCTTTTATAAAAATAGGTAAACCTGCTTTTACACTAGATTTAAATATTTTATATGAAAATAGAAAATTCAGTTATTTTACACATTATTCTTACATTTTGTATAAAAATAGCTAAAGTTACTACATTAACACTATATTTTTACCCTTTTATATAAAAGTAGAAAAATCAGTTTCTTTTACATGTTTTTAATATTAATGTAAAATATGTAAACCTACAACTTTTATACAATATTTTAACATTTTATATAAAAATAAGAAATTCAGCTATTTTTAAAATGATAAAGAAAAACTACTTAAGATTTTTACGTTTTACATAAAATTAGTAAAATCTACTTCAACATTATATGTTTATGTTTATGTTTTTATATGCTTTTACACTTGATTTGAACATTTTATAGAAAATTAGGTAAATCTACTACTTTTATATTGTAAATTTTTATATAAAAAGAGGAAAATCAACTACTTTTATATTGTAAATATTTATTTATTTAAATCTTTTACAATGGATTTTTACTTTAAAAATTAAAATAATTACACTTGATTTTTGTTTTTATTTAAAAATATGAAAATAATCTTTCACTTTGTGGAATTTGGCTTTTATTTAAATGTACAAAACATGAAACTTTTACACTAGATTATTACTTTTTTATAAAGGAAAATCAGCTACTTTTAATGAATATTTTTTTTTTAATTTAAAAATATAAAAATCAGCTACTTTTAAACTTTTATTTTTACTTTTTAAATGTAAATTATTTTTTATATATAATTTATTTGTATATAGCTTTGTACTTTTTAATTTAAAAATATGATCATCTGCTACTTCACAATATATTTTTTATTTAATATATGAATATCAGTTACTTGTACACTAGATTCTTTTTTTATTTAAAAATATTTTAATGTAAAATTTAAAACTTAAAGAATTTGTTGAACTGATATTCTCTTTTCCATTGTATTTACATTTTGACTGATGCATTCTTTGGTTGTTCTTCCTTACTCTATAATTAGAGCCCGATTATAAACAGAAAATTACATTTCTTAATTATTGCGGATCTTCTCATTAGTTCAAACGATACAATTTACAAAGTGCTAAAAAAAGATCTATCTCATCAGGACACTTACGAGAGCGGATACGGCTTTTAACTAATTTTATAATATTTTAACAACTTAAATGTAAAAATCTATTATAATTAAAAAATAACAAATAACTCAAACTGTATTAAAAATTCATTTTTCATCGAGAATTTTTTTGCTTTCAGAAAATATTGCCCATATTCATAAAAACAACTAAAAGCAAATAAAAGCATTTGAAATTAAATAATATATTTGTTTGAGTTTTGTATGCTACAATTCAGAGCCGATTTTCAGGTGGGGGGGGACAATTAAAAAGAAAAAACACATGATTTGCATTCCTCAAAGCCTTGTGCTTTTAACTATAATCACTAAACTTGACGCGATCGAATTTCTAGCATTTTCATAAAATTAGTTATTGGGGTGGGGTAATAAATATAAAAAAATATTTCTGCCCTGAATTTAATAAAAGAAAACATTTTTATAATAATTTCGATCATCCCTCAAATATAGAGTGGGATTTTAAAAAGTCCTACTAATCAATAAGTCTCAAAGATTTTATTTTAAATCGATTATATGGATGTGTGTCAGACTTTAATCCATTTCTACTTGAATTTGACCCTCGTTTTTCTTAGATTATGAAAAGTATATAAAAATATTAATGGCTTAAGGTGCAGTTATGATACATTAACAAAATTAAAATAAATGTTGAAACTTTCAGAGCAATAGGAAACATGTTGGTTTTGATAAACTCTAAGATTGAACCCACATTAAACGACGAATGGACTAAAACGTAGCCTCTCCCCATTTTTTTAATAACTGGAAGTGGGGGGGTGCTTTCTCACACCGGCAGTTCTGAAGATAATTTGGTGAATTTTATTTTTTCAACACAAGAATTTTCTTTATCAGAATAAGAGTTTAATGAACTATGCCTACTTCAGTAAAACATATGCAGTTTCATGGTTTTAGGTGTGCGAATGTAAATTACAATCGTAAATTTTTCGTTGTATATCGTAGGTTAGTTTTCGAATTTTACCAACATGACAATTTTGATGCGTCAATAGTAAAATTCACTTCTATTTGGTTTTAAACTATCAACATATATACTCATAAATAGTTTAAACTCAAAAGAAGTGCTGCAAATCAGAAAACTGATAAATTAACGCAATTTGAAAACTTAATTCGTTCACTATATATTGTTTCAAACATAATAAAATACCGAATGGTTTAAATATTCATAATCATTTAAAATATATTGTATAATGTTGTGTTGAAATTAAAAAATAAAATAATAACGTATGAACCGTTCGGCAGAGATCTAAATAAGACAGAAACACTGTATCTTACCTTGAGTTGTCTAGATGTCTTTCTCAGTATACGAAACTACGTGTTTCCAATTCAAGTTTTCCTCTATTGGCTTGTGTAATTGTGAAGTTTTTAAAAAGAAAATGGACAGAAGAAAAAACAAAAGAGTCTTTTTTTTTTTCAAACAGTCGTTAAATAATAAATTAAAAAAACTTAACCAAAATGTAGTCTGAAAAGCAAAAACGGTGAGGTCCAAACGGGAACAAAAGAAAATAGGTCAAGCGCTCAAGAGCAACGGTCGGGAAATAACCACAAAAGTCAAGAAAACGACTGACAGCGAAACGCCGTGGCCAGAAGCTCAACTGAAGTCGGTCAATCATACTTGAAAGCCGCGGATTGGTTGAAATTTATTAACATGTCACGGGAAGAATATTGTCAACTTAAAGTAGGTCACGGAGTTGAGCTGAACGAAAAACCGTCCCCTGTTTTTCTTGCGAGTTTGAGCACGTCGATTAGAGGGGGTGGGTAGTTGCCGGTGTTGGATTTGCCAAAAACGGCAAATCCCACGCCAGGAAGACCCCCCGCCTCTAACGGACGCACAGGAATAAACGATTTCCTGTAGTACAACTAAACATTGTAATGGGATTCTTGCCGGAATTGAACCTCTAACTGCAAGTCCATTTCTTCTCAAACATACCGCTACACTACAAGGAACGGTACGTTGGCGAAATGATGTTTATTGACTTATAAACCTAATGTTGGCATGGTCTATTGCAAGAAAAAAATGCAATATAGTCATTAGTCGGGCACGAACCCACAGTTATAGACTCCGTGAGCCGAGATCTTACCACTGACCCATCGTCACTGTCTTGCAGACTTTTGCCTAATAATTGAAGTCTAAGTGTTGACTCTTTGGAATTGAACCCACACACTATGTCTCTGATTGACTTCGCCGGGGAACATATTAATCCTCATTTCAGGAAATGGTGTAAGCACTTTCAACTCAGACATTCACTATAAAATTATTTCAGCAAGCTATTTTCTAAATAGGTACACATACATAATTTCTGGTGAAAAATCTCATTTATTAATTGAATAAAAATATTTCAATATGCCTTTTGTGTAGATTAGACGAATATAGTTGAAGATTTAAATACTTACGTACATTTGCGTGTATTGTGCAAAACTATGGTTATCGATTGTTCATAGAATTTTAGAATGACGAAAATTCATATTTGTTTCAAAGGTTTATTTATTCTTAAGAATTTTTAAACCAGCCAACGAAAATCGCAAAGTTTTATTATTGTTATGTAATTATTTTAAATTTAACTTCGACGTGTCAAAATATATCCACCGCTTAGGGTTTGGGTTACATTTTTTTTTCAAGAGATGAATTATGGTTTATACGGTTAACTGTTTATTGCACTTCTTTATTTTGAACATTGCCTGTTTAGAGTTTGTTAGTGATTAGTCAGACCGTTACAAAGTGAGAGTGTGGTTCAAGTTATGATTTCTAATCGAATAGTAAGTATTAGATGGGTCATTTATTAGCAGGTTTGAAAAGGAGGTTACAAAGAAGACTGATGAAGTGCTGACAGGGGCGCATCTGACGTGCTCTTCTGATGCTGTTACTCATCTGCTTCACTTTTCGTTGTGTTGTGCATTGAGAAATCATTTTCTATAAACATCCGTTATTTGAGCCTTTCTGTCAGTTTGAAAGAATCTGTAGATTCTCCTCTGCCATCTTTCATCGACAAGGGTTCCCACCCACAGAATTGCCGCTCAGTGGAATTTATTTCTTTTCCAAGAATTCTTTGTAAAATACAGAAATGTTTCCTGTTGCTGCTTGTCATGCTTGAGTGCACTCACCATAGCTTCTCTTTTCTTACAGCAATCAACAGCTTGAATGGGGTGAACACTAAGTGAACAGCACTAAAATAAAAAGTAGACATGATATCCCTTGAAATGGAGAGTGGAATGAGAAGAATTTCTTTTCTCGTACTTCCCACCTGTGGAACTTTCTTCTGTTTCTTTGCTTCCCTAGTAGCTACAATCTTCAAAAATTTAAATATAGCGTCAGTCACCATCTTCGATCTTCTTGAATTTCAAACCCGACACGAAAGCCTACTTCAAGAAGTAGTGCAGCCCTGAATCAAGATGGTGGCTGCTGGAAGTGCAAAAGAGCTGTTATTCCATTGACACTACTATTAATGGATACATTTTTTCTCCCTCAGTTACGTTTATTATTAGATTAAAGAAGTATATGATCCAAGTACAATGTTATATTTATCATTTACTATTTTGTAAAGAAATAAATTTGAAACGACATATATTTATTAAAAAATTGACAAAAAATACAATATATATATATATATATATATATATATATATATGAAGAAATATAGTCTTAAAGTGTACTATATTTAGGGGATAAAGTGCTCAATATCAGAGATAGAGCGTGTGTAAATATATATATATGCAGCACAAAGCCGTTTTTTTACGTGGAGTCTTCCGAGCTCGTTGTCTCGGGCAAAAATTACACACAGACCCTAGACTCGTCTGTGTTCTATTCTGCCCTAAGGTAGAGAGGTGGACAAGCTCTAAGAGTTTGAGAAAACCCATCTTTTGGGTATTTACATTTGACTCCCCACTGAATCAAGATTTGACACAAGGTCAGTTTGTTTTAACGTGGAGACCCGTGTATCACCACTCGGGCCACTAGGTAAAACTGGTCTGAGCTAGTCATAGCCGGTCGTATCACTGCCACGGAACAGATTTTAAGGAACAAGTCCGAGGATTCTGTCCAGGCAGCAGAGGAGAGGACAGTCACCGGCACGGAATAGATACTACGACAGCAGCATCTCCTTCGACGAGAAACCCCATCCTCTGATCGACTCGATTGCCTCGGCCTTTATCCGAGACCTCGGCACAAGGCAGGATGTGGTACAGGGTCGATTTTTAACGTGGGGCTTTCCGAGGGGGTACGCTTGAGCAAAAATTCCCCGTAGATCCCGCATGCACGGGGTCGGGAAGTTGTCTACCTCCACAGACGACACGGCCATTTGGCATATCGTCGTCTGAGTTTCTCTACGCCTGGATGCAGAGAGGTCGACAAGAGAGATACTACTGGACCATGGGCATTAAAAAAAAGCATCGATATAGTTAAAAATGGAGAGAGAAATCGACAAAGAAAAACTAGCATTGATGGAAGTACTAATATCTCGATCAGAACATGGGTTCAAGATATCCCTCTACCGCAAGCCAACATTCACCGAACTATACCTCAACTTCGTCTTCCACCAAAGCAAAAGAAAGTCTAAAAAAAGGAGTGTCCGAAGCCTACAATATCGAGTAAATGTCATGTGGCGATCCAGGGACATATGAACAAGAAATGGTCAGTATAAGCAGTACCCTACAATGTAACAACTACTCTGGGTATATGACAAGATCCCCCATAAACTGGGAAAGATGTGAATAAGATGATAACAACACTCAGAAAACAACCTCGATTTGCCTACCCTATGTGAACGATTTATCGGGAAAGATGTAAAAGATCTGTGGTCTATATAACATCAGAGCAACCTTTAGGTGTGGTTTAACACTACGTAAACATCTCTTCCGAGTAGGACCACTCATAGAGGAGAACAGGATTAAGGATTGTGCGTACATCATACCGTGCAGTTGTGGCAAGAAATATGAAGGACAAACAGGCCGTCGCCTGAAGATAAGACTGCAGAAACACAGTCAGGACGTAACACGAGGGGAAATCAGGCATGGCTGATCATATATGAAGGGAAAAGGGAGATCACCGCCTTTGTAGGATGAAGCTGGTATAATAAACAGAGAACAGTAGTGAAAAATACGAAAACTTAATGAATCAGCGCTAGGCTACAAAAATCTCCTAAGCCTGCCAAACATAGACATGAGTGAAGTATGGGAACCAGTAATAGAGAAAGCTGGTGAAAAACAACAATAACAAAAATTGCATATGCGCTCTGGTAAAAAAGAAAAATAAATAAAATTGTTTACTGAGCAATTACGTTTATAAGTCCCCAAAAGTCACTGAAGTCTCCAAGGACACATGCTCGTGTGGTTAAAAGTGTTGATTAAGGGATCCAAAATGTGAGTTCAATACCTAGCCGAAGAGAAAAAAAATAATAAATAAAACAAACTTGGAGGCTTATGAATTAATATCCAAACTCATGACACGTGGAATTAGAACAATATACCCCCAAGGACTAAATAAATGGTTAGGTTCTAAATTCTAACGTATATCACCTGAAGAAGGCCTGAGCGTACATCGTCCGAAACCTCGTGAATATAGCAATAGAGATCAGGACAACAGCCTGAACAATATAATATGTATATATATATCATTGAATACATCCAACAAGATTCTTTCATTCTTTTCTATCCGATAAAAATAAGGAAACCAAAAATGTATCTTATTTTTTTTTAAAGCTTATCGCCCCAAGCAAGGCTGGAGGCCACTAGCACGCAAGGGGTTACAGAAGGTTTGAAGGAAGAGCAGATAGGAGTGGTGAAGAAGAGGATCGATCAAGGCAAGGGGGTTACAGAAGATTTGGAGCGAGAGCAGATAGGAATGAAAGGTGAAAGGATGTGGAGAAGGGAAGTGGATAGGTCAAGGCAACTGGAGATGTTGATTGACGTTACACTTAAATAGTTGGAGATTATATTTGTCAGGGAAACAGGAATAAGGAAGGGAGTTCCACAGGCGAGAGGTGCGAGACATGAAGCTATTGGAGTAGAAGAGACGTCTACATCTAACATTTTCAACGGTGAAGGGGGAGAGCGGGATACCAGCCTCGTAGGACGTTTAAATTCATGAGGCCGAGGAACCAGCGAAAGCAGCTCCTTGGAGCAATTACGGTGAAAGTATTTGTAAAAAAGACAGAGCGAGGCAACGTTGCGTCTGTGAGAGAGCGACTGCAGACGAGATAACAGATCAGGGCCAATTACATTGCATATCTCTCTCTGGATCTTATCAAGAACCCTGAGGCAAACAGAAGGGGCTCCAGACCATATATGACAGCAATACTACTAAGTCGTGAATTATTAAAAAATAAATTGCTACGGTGGTGATTTGCAGTTTAAGATTATTCTTGATTGTTATATATATTTATATATATTTCTTTATTCTATTTATCTGGCCTTTCATTTTTTTTGTTAACAAGTTTTCTTCGACTAGAGCAGTGGTTCCCAAACCTTTTTTCCGGGCCGCATTTTCGGTATGAAAATTTATTTGTGCCTCACCAAATTTTGTTATAAAAAAGTACATTTAAAAATTAAAACAACAGGGGACGGTGATCTCACTTTTCCCTCCATATGTGGTCAGCTACGCCTCATTTTTTCTATTTCCCCTCGTGTTACGGCTTTACGATGTTCTTGCAGTCTTAAGGGGGTAGCCCGTTTTTCCTTTATATATCTTACCAAAGCTACAGGGGATGGTGAACACATAGTCCCCAATCAGGTTCTCCTCTATTTCTTACTCTAAAGCGGTGTCTGCAAAGTTTTGAACAACTTTTGAAGCTCGTCTAGATGTTATGTAGATCACAGATCTTTGTATTTTTTCCCGATAATCCCTTCACATAGGGTCACCGAAGCTGTTTTCTGAGTATTGTTATCCTCCTGTACCCTTCTATCCCAGTTTGTAGGAGCTGCTGTCATGTACCTAGATTAGTTGTTACGTTGTAGAGTACTGATTATACTAACCACTTCTTGGTCATATGTCTCTTAATCACTACTTATGAATTTTGCTCGATGTTGTAAGCAGTGGACAACCCATTTCTTTACACTGTATGCGTATTATTAGGAGTTGAAGTTGAGGTATAAATTAGGTGAATGTTGGCTTGCGATATACGGATGTCTTGAAGCTTTAAGCTCTGTTCAAGATATTAATGCAGGTTGCGAGTTTGTTGTCGTTTTCTTTGTCCATTGGGAACTGTTTCGAGGATCTTATTGATTTCACATGGTTCAGTAGTAATTGGACTTCTTCATGGGTTGACAAGAGTATGAAGGGGTTATCTACGTAAAGTAAATGTAAGACATATATATATATAATTTTGACTTCTAAGAATAAGTTCCTTTTTTAGAAGGGGGTATAAATAATTTAGAAATATTATTTTTTTTATAAGTTTCCATATTTTAGGACTGGCATCATTAGTTAACGATCTTATTTCATATTTCTTCATAACAATTGTTCTCGTCTGGCATTACTACACTAAAGTCAAGCGAAACCGAAAAAGTTCTACAGAATTATCTAAATAAATCAAAATAATGTACTTAATTAGATTCTGTGAAAACTGCCTGTAGCGAATTATTTAAACAGATGAAAAACAGCAAATTTTAAAAGATATTATTATTATTTGTTGCAGTAAATAACAAGCATTAGTTAGTTAATTAGTTTATTTTACATGGTAACTCATCTGCATCAATGTCTAGAGTTCGAAATTCAAATGGACTTCTCATAATGGTAAAAGGAAATTTCGAAAATTGATGTCTTGCTGAAAATGTTGTTTATTTCGAAATATTATAGAATGTGATATTGAAGAGAAAAATAACAATAAAATGTACTGCCTAGCGCAAGGATTGAACTTACAGCATTCAGTTAACGAGCTAGCGAGCGGCTAAATGTCACCCCCTGTCAACTAAAATAAGATCGTCCATCCATAGGAAGTGTATAAAAGACTACATTTTTCCTCACTTTTAGATTTTTTTCAGTTGCCGGGGGAACTTTTGTCACTCGTCATAAGGTCCCCCTCCCCTTCAAAAAAAGAAAACAAACAAACAAAAAAAAAAACCTCAACTGGTGTTTTTAGTTGCTGAGAAAGGAGAAAATCGAAACAAGAGATCAGAAAAAAAGCCTTAATTTCAACTACAAAAGGTAACCGAACTTTTTTCCTTTTCTTTGTAAGACGGCCATTTGAATTGAACTGTTTCAAATTGAAACTTAAATACACTTCCAGAAGTCATAGACATTTGAGCATTTCTAGTGCCTCTTCTTTTTCTTATGTGTAATTAACAACGTTCAATTTATTCGTTGCTGTTAAAAATTGTTTAAAATGAAGTCCTAAAATTAGAGAAATTATATAATCACAAATTAAGGTTTTTGTCAAAGACGGTTTTTCCAAACAAATCAATTTATTAAAAAAAAAGAAAAAAGAAAAAAAAAGAAAGCAAAATTAGGAGTGCGTATTATGCACAGATACAAAACAATCTTTAAAATTTGCAGTTTCATAGGTCGATTTTATTTTATTACTTCAACGCAGAACTCATTGGGGAATATAAGTCAATTATTTTTTTTATTTTCAGTTTAAATGCACTATCCGAAAATCTGCCCCGAAGAGGAAAGTAAAAAATGCAATAAAACTTTGATATAATTTAATTTGATAAGCTTTTAATTGCTGGAATGAATAATAATTAAGAACATTATAGTCAAAAGAAAAATATTTTTTTTCGATTAATAATAAAATTTTAAAAGAATTGTTTCAATTTTTTATGTTTTTATTAATTATTTAGAATCAAAGAATTGCAGACGAGAAGTCTTTTTAGTTAAGAATTGATGATTATATTGCCTATCGGAAATTGAAAAGTTTAATAAAAATCGTTCTGCAGAAAACACCTTTAAAATAATTAAAAAAATATCAGTTGTTGGCACTTTTGCTATCAGCTGTTGGCACTTTTGCTATCAGCTGTGGTGCTCTTGGCACTTTTGCTATCAACTGGTGTTGTTCGCAAGTTTTTATATAAACATGTATTTTTATACTTTCATAGTGTTTTTTTTTTAGTGGGGGGTCACTATTTGCTCATAGCTGGGACCCTTTGTGATCAGAAGCCTTGCTGTCACATGTAGTATATAGTCATACCTAGGACTAGTTGGAACTGTGGTGCTGTTGGCACTTTTGCTATCAGCTGTTGGCACTTTTGCTATCAGCTGTTGGCACTTTTGCTATCAGCTTTTGGCACTTTTGGTATCAGCTGTTGGCACTTTTGCTATCAGCTGTTGGCACTTTTGCTATCAGCTGTGGTGCTGTTGGCACTTTTGCTATCAACTGGTGTTGTTCGCAAGTTTTTATATAAACATGTATTTTTATACTTTCCTAGTGTTTTTTTTTTAGTGGGGGGTCACTATTTGCTCATAGCTGGGAACATTTGTAATCAGAAGCCTTGCTGTCAGATGTACTTTATAGTCATACCTAGGACTAGTTGGCACTGTGGAGTGGTTGGCACTTTTGCTATCAGCTGTTGGCACTTTTGCTATCAGCTGTTGGCACTTTTGCTATCAGCTGTTGGCACTTTTGCTATCAGCTGTGGTGCTGTTGGCACTTTTGCTATCAACTGGTGTTGTTCGCAAGTTTTTATATAAACATGTATTTTTATACTTTCATAGTGTTTTTTTTTTAGTGGGGGATCACTATTTGCACATAGCTGGGACCCTTTGTGATCAGAAGCCTTGCTGTCAGATGTAGTTTATAGTCATACCTAGGACTAGTTTGCACTGTGGTGCTGTTGGCACTTTTGCTATCAGCTGTTGGCACATTTGCTATCAGATGTTGGCACTTTTGCTATCAGCTGTGGTGCTGTTGGCACTTTTACTATCAACTGGTGATGTTAGCAAGTTTTTATATAAACATGTATTTTTATACTTTCATAGTGATTTGTTTTTTAGTGGGGGGTCACTATTTGATCATAGCTGGGACCCTTTGTGATAAGAAGCCTTGCTGTCAGATGTAGTTTATAGTCATACCTAGGACTAGTTGGTACTGTGGTGCTGTTGGCACTTTTGCTATCAGCTGTTGGCACTTTTGCTATCAGCTGTTGGCACTTTTGCTATCAGCTGTGGTGCTGTTGAAACTTTTGCTCTCAACTGGTGTTGTTCGCAAGTTTTTATATAAACATGTATTTTTATACTTTCATAGTGTTTTTTTTTTTAGTGCGAGGTCACTATTTGCTCATAGCTGGGACCCTTTGTGATCAGAAGCCTTGCTGTCAGATGTAGTTTATAGTCATACCTAGGACTAGTTGGCACTGTGGTGCTGTTGGCACTTTTGCTATCAGCTGTTGGCACTTTTGCTATCAGCTGTTGGCACTTTTGGTATCAGCTGTTGGCACTTTTGCTATCAGCTGTTGGCACTTTTGCTATCAGCTGTGGAGCTGTTGGCACATTTGCTATCAACTGGTGTCGTTCGCAAGTTTTTATATAAACATGTATTTTTATACTTTCATAGTGTTTTTTTTTAGTGGGGGGTCACTATTTGCTCATAGCTAGGACCCTTTGTGATCAGAAGCCTTGCTGTCACATGTAGTTTATAGTCATACCTAGGACTAGTTGGCACTGTGGTGCTGTTGGCACTTTTGCTACCAGCTGTTGGCTCTTTTGCTATCAGCTGTTGGCACTTTTGCTATCAGCTGTGGTGCTGTTGGCACTTTTGCTATCAACTGGTGTTGTTCACAAGTTTTTATATAAATATGTATTTTTATACTTTCATAATGTTTTTTTTTTTTAGTGGGTGTCACTATTTGCTCATAGCTGGGACCCTTTTGATCAGAAGCCTTGCTGTCAGATGTAGTTTATAGTCATACCTAGGACTAGTTGGCAATGTGTTGCTGTTGGCACTTTTGCTATAAGCTGTTGGCACTTTTGCTATCAGCTGTTGGCACTTTTGCTATCAGCTTTTGGCACTTTTGGTATCAGTTGTTGGCACTTTTGCTATCAGCTGTTGGCACTTTTGTTATCAGCTGTGGTGCTGTTGGCACTTTTGCTATCAACTGGTGTTGTTCGCAAGTTTTTATATAAACATGTATTTTTATACTTTCATAGTGTTTTTTTTTTAGTGGAGGGTCACTATTTGCTCATAGCTGGGACCCTTTGTGATCAGAAGCCTTACTGTCAGATGTAGTTTATAGTCATACCTAGGACTAGTTGGCACTGTGGTGCTGTTGGCACTTTTGCCATCAGCTGTTGGCACTTTTGCTATCAGCTTTTGGCACTTTTGCTATCAGCTGTGGTGCTGTTTGCACTTTTGCTATCAACTGGTGTTGTCCGCAAGTTTTTATATAAACATGTATTTTTATACTTTCATAGTGTTTTTTTTTTATGGGGCGTCACTATTTGCTCATAGCTCGGACCCTTTGTGATCAGAAGCCTTGCTGTCAGATGTAGTTTATACTCATACCTAGGACTAGTTTGCACTGTGGTGCTGTTGGCACTTTTGCTATCAACTGTTGGCACTTTTGCTATCAGCTGTTGGCACTTTTGCTATCAGCTGTGGTGCTGTTGGCCCTTTTGGTATCAACTGGTGATGTTTGCAAGTTTTTATATAAACATGTATTTTTATACTTTCATAGAGTTTTTTTTTTTAGTGGGGGGTCACTATTTGCTCATAGCTGGGAACCTTTGTGATAAGAAGCCTTGACGTCAGATGTAGTTTATAGTCATACCTAGGACTATTTGGTACTGTGGTGCTGTTGGCACTTTTGCTATCAGCTGTTGGCACATTTGCTATCAGCTGTTGGCCGTTTTGCTATCAGCTGTGGTGCTGTTTGCACTTTTGCTCTCAACTGGTGTTGTTCGCAAGCTTTTATATAAACATGTATTTTTATACTTTCATAGTGTTTTTTTTTTAGTGCGAGGTCACTATTTGCTCATAGCTGGGACCCTTTGTGATCAGAAGCCTTGCTGTCAGAGGTAGTTTATAGTCATACCTAGGACTAGTTGGCAATGTGGTGCTGTTGGCACTTTTGCTACCAGCTGTTGGCTCTTTTGCTATCAGCTGTTGGCACTTTTGCTATCAGCTGTGGTGCTGTTGGCACTTTTGCTATCAACTGGTGTTGTTCACAAGTTTTTATATAAATATGTATTTTTATACTTTCATAATGTTTTTTTTTTTAATGGGTGTCACTATTTGCTCATAGCTGGGACCCTTTTGATCAGAAGCCTTGCTGTCAGATGTAGTTTATAGTCATACCTAGGACTAGTTGGCAATGTGTTGCTGTTGGCACTTTTGCTATAAGCTGTTGGCACTTTTGCTATCAGCTGTTGGCACTTTTGCTATCAGCTTTTGGCACTTTTGGTATCAGTTGTTGGCACTTTTGCTATCAGCTGTTGGCACTTTTGCTGTCAGCTGTGGTGCTGTTGGCACTTTTGCTATCAACTGGTGTTGTTCGCAAGTTTTTATATAAACATGTATTTTTATACTTTCATAGTGTTTTTTTTAGTGGGGGGTCACTATTTGCTCATAGGTGGGACCCTTTGTGATCAGAAGCCTTGCTGTCAGATGTAGTTTATATTCATACCTAGGACTAGTTGGCACTGTGGTGCTGTTGGCACTTTTGCTATCAGCTGTTGGCACTTTTGCTATCAGCTGTTGGCACTTTTCCTATCAGCTGTTGGCACTTTTGCTATCAGCTGTTGGAACTTTTTCTATCAGCTGTTGGCACTTTGCTATCAGCTGTGGTGCTGTTTGCACTTTTGCTATCAACTGGTGTTGTTCGCAAGTTTTTATATAAACATGTATATTTATACTTTCATAGTGTTTTTTATTAATGGGGGATAACTATTTGCTCATAGTTGGGATCCTTTGGGATCAGAAGCCTTGCTGTCAGATGTAGTTTATAGTCATACCTAACATTAGTTGGCACTGTGGTGCTGTTGGCACTTTTGCTATCAGCTGTTGGCACTTTTGCTATCAGCTGTTGGAACTTTTTCTATCAGCTGTTGGCACTTTGCTATCAGCTGTGGTGCTGTTTGCACTTTTGCTATCAACTGGTGTTGTTCGCAAGTTTTTATATAAATATATATTTTTATACTTTCATAGAGTTTTTTTTTAGTGGGGGGTCACTACTTGCTCATAGCTGGGACTTTTTGTGATCAGAAGCCTTGCTGTCAGATGGAGTTTATAGTCATACCTAGGACTAGTTGGCACTGTGGTGCTGTTGGCACTTTTGCTATCAGCTGTTGGCACTTTTGCTATCAGCTGTTGGCACTTTTGCTATCAGCTGTTGGCACTTTTGCTATCAGCTGTTGGCACTTTTGCTATCAGCTGTGGTGCTGTTGGCACTTTTGCTATCAACTGGTGTTGTTCGCAAGTTTTTATATAAACATGTATATTTATACTTTCATAGTGTTTTTTTTTAGTCGGGGGTCACTATTTGCTCATAGCTGGGACCCTTGTGATCAAAAGCCTTCCTGTCAGATGTAGTTTATATTCATACCTAGGACTAGTTGGCACTATGGTGCTGTTGGCACTTTTGCTATCAGCTGTTGGCACTTTTCCTATCAGCTGTTGGCACTTTTGCTATCAGCTGTTGGCACTTTTGCTATCAGCTGTGGTGCTGTTGGTACTTTTGCTATCAACTGGTGTTGTTCGCAAGTTTTTATATAAACATGTATTTTTATACTTTCATAGTGTTTTTTTTTATTGGGGGGTCACTATTTGCTCATAGCTGGGACCCTTTGTGATCAGATGCCTTGCTGTCAGATGTAGTTTATAGTCATACCTAGGACTAGTTGGCAATGTGGTGCTGTTGGCACTTTTGCTATCAGCTGTTGGCACTTTTGCTATCAGCTGTTGGCACTTTTGCTATCAGCTGTGGTGCTGTTGGTCCTTTTGCTATCAACTGGTGTTGTTCGCAAGTTTTTATATAAACATGTATTTTTATACATTCATATTGTTTTTTTTTTAGTGGGGTTCACTATTTGATCATAGCTGGAACCCATTGTGATCAGAAGTCTTGATGTCAGATGTAGTTTATAGTCATACCTAGTACTAGTATGCAATGTGGTGCTGTTGGCACTTTTGCTATCAGCTGTTGGCACTATTGCTATCAGCTGTGGTGCTGTTGGAACTTTTGCTATCAACTGGTGTTGTTCGCAAGTTTTTATATAAACATGTATTTTTATACATTCATAGTGTTTTTTTTTTAGTGGGGGGTCACTATTTCCTCATAGCTGGGACCCTTTGTGATCAGAAGCCTTGCTGTCAGATGTAGTGTATAATCATACCTAGGACTAGTTGGCAATGTGGTGCTGTTGGCACTTTTGCTATCAGCTGTTCGCACTATTGCTATCAGCTGTTGGCACTTTTGCTATCAGATGTGCTGCTGTTGGCACTTTTGCTATCAACTGGTGTTGTTCGCAAGTTTTTATATAAACATGTATTTTTATACATTCATAGTGGTTTTTTTTTAGTGGGGGGTCACTATTGGCTCAGAGCTGGGACCCATTGTAATCAGAAGCCTTGCTGTCAGATGTAGTTTATAATCAGACCTAGTACTAGTTGACAATGTGGTGCTGTTGGAACTTTTGCTATCAGCTGTTGGCATTTTGCTATCAGCTTTTGGCACTTTTGCTATCAGCTGTTGGCATTTTGCTATCAGCTTTTGGCACTGTTGGTATAAGCTGTTGGCACTTTTGCTATCAGCTGTTGGCACTTTTGCTATCAGCTGTTGGCACTTTTGCTATCAGCTGTGGTGCTGTTGGCACTTTTGCTATCAACTGGTGTTGTTCGCAAGTTTTTATATAAACATGTATTTTTATACTTTCATAGTGTTTTTTTTTAGTGGGGGGTCACTATTTGCTCATAGGTGGGACCCTTTGTGATCAGAAGCCTTGCTGTCAGATATAGTTTATAGTCATATCTAGGACTAGTTTGCACTGTGGTGCTGTTGGCACTTTTGCTATCAGCTGTTGGCACTTTTTCTATCAGCTCTTGTCACTTTTGCTATCTGCTGTTGGCACTTTTGCTATCAGCTGTGGTTCTGTTTGCACTTTTGCTATTAACTGGTGTTGTTCGAAAGTTTTTATATAAACATGTATTTTTATACATTCATAGTGTTTTTTTTTTAGTGGGGGGTAACTATTTGCTCATAGCTGGGACCCTTTGTAATCAGAAGCCTTGCTGTCAGATGTAGTTTATAGTCATACCTAGGACTAGTTGGCACTGTGGTGCTGTTGGCACATTTGCTATCAGCTGTTGGCACTTTTGCTATCAGCTGTGGTGCTGTTGGCACTTTTGCTATCAACCTGGTGTTGTTCGCAAGTTTTTATATAAACATGTATTTTTATACTTTCATAGTGTTTTTTTTAGTGGGGGGTCACTATTTGCTCATAGCTGGGACCCTTTGTGATCAGAAGCCTTGCTGTCAGATGTAGTTTATAGTCATACCTAAGATTAGTTGGCACTGTGGTGCTGTTGGCACTTTTGCTATCAGCTGTTCGCACTTTTGCTATCAGCTGTTGGCACTTTTCCTATCAGCTGTTGGCACTTTTGCTATCAGCTGTTGGCACTTTTGCTATCAGATGTGGTGCTGTTGGCCCTTTTGCTATCAACTGGTGTTGTTCGCAAGTTTTTATATAAACATGTATTTTTATACATTCATAGTGTTTTTTTTAGTGGGGGGGTCACTATTTGCTCATAGCTGGGACCCTTTGTGATCTGAAGCCTTGCTGTCAGATATAGTTTATAGTCATACCTAGGACTAGTTTACACTGTGGTGCTGTTGGCACTTTTGCTATCAGCTGTTGGCACCTTTCTATCAGCTGTTGGCACTTTTGCTATCTGGTGTTGGCACTTTTGCTATCAGCTGTGGTGCTGTTTGCACTTTTGCTATCAACTGGTGTTGTTCGCAAGTTTTTATATAAAAATGTATTTTTATACTTTCATAGTGTTTTTTTTTAGTGGGGGTAACTATTTGCTCATAGCTGGGACCCTTTGTGATCAGAAGCCTTGCTGTCAGATGTAGTTTATAATCATACCTAGGATTAGTTGTCACTGTAGTGCTGATGGCACTTTTGCTATCAGCTGTTGGCACTTTTGCTATCAGCTGTTGGCACTTTTGCTATCAGCTGTTGGCACTTTTGCTATCAGCTGTGGTGCTGTTTGCACTTTTCTATCAACTGGTGTTGTTCGCAAGTTTTTATATAAACATGTATTTTTATACTTTCATAGTGTTTTTTTTTTTTAGTAGGGAGTCACTATTTGCTCATAGCTGGGACCCTTTGTGATCAGAAGCCTTGCTGTCAGATGTAGTTTATAGTCATACCTAGGACTAGTTGGCACTGTGGTGCTGTTGGCACTTTTGCTATCAGCTGTTGGCACTTTTGCTATCAGCTGTGGTGCTGTTGTCACTTTTGCTATCAACTGGTGTTGTTCGCAAGTTTTTATATAAATATATATTTTTATACTTTCATAGAGTTTTTTTTTAGTGGGGGGTCACTACTTGCTCATAGCTGGGACTTTTTGTGATCAGAAGCCTTGCTGTCAGATGGAGTTTATAGTTATACCTAGGACTAGTTGGCACTGTGGTGCTGTTGGCACTTTTGCTATCAGCTGTTGGCACTTTAGCTATCAGCTGTTGGCACTTTTGCTATCAACTGGTGTTGTTCGCAAGTTTTTATATAAACATGTATTTTTATACTTTCATAATATTTTTTTTTAATGGGGGGTCACTATTTGCTCATAGCTGGGACCCTTTGTGATCCGAAACCTTGCTGTCAGATGTAGTTTATCGTCACACCAAGGACTAGTTGGCACTGTGTTGCTGATGGCACTTTTGCTATCAGCTGTTGGCACTTTTTCTCTCAGCTGTTGGCACTTTTGCTATCATCTTTTGGCACTTATGGTATCAGCTGTTGGCACTTTTGCTATCAGCTGTTGGCACTTTTGATATCAGCTGTGGTGCTGGTTGCACTTTTGCTATGAACTGGTGTTGTTCACAAGTTTTTATATAAAAATGTATTTTTATACTTTCATTGTGTTTTTTTTAGTGGGGGTAACTATTTGCTCATAGCTGCGACCCTTTGTGATCAGAAGCCTTGCTGTCAGATGTAGTTCATAGTCATACCTAGGACTAGTTCCCACGGTGGTGCTGATGGCACTTTTGCTATCAGCTGTTGGCACATTTGCTATCAGCTTTTGGCACTTTTGCTATCAGCTGTTGGCACTTTTGCTATCAGCTGTTGGCTCTTTTGCTATCAGCTGTTGGCACTTTTGCTATCAGCTGTGGTGCTGTTGGCACTTTTGCTATCAACTGGTGTTGTTCGCAAGTTTTTATATAAACATGTATTTTTATACTTTCAAAGTGTATTTTTTTTTGTGGTGGGTAACTATTTGCTCATAGCTGGGACCCTTTGTGATCAGAAGCCTTGCTGTCAGATGTAGTTTATAGTCATACCTAGGACTAGTTGGCACTGTGGTGCTGTTGGCACTTTTGCTATCAGCTGTTGGCACTTTTGCTATCAGCTGTTGGCACTTTTGCTATCAGATGTTGGCACTTTTGCTATCAGCTGTGGTGCTGTTGGCACTTTTGCTATCAACTGGTGTTGTTCGCAAGTTTTTGTATAAACATGTATTTTTATACATTCATAGTGTTTTTTTTTTAGTGGGGGGTCACTATTTCCTCATAGCTGGGACCCTTTGTGATCAGAAGACTTGCTGTCAGATGTCGTTTATAGTCATACCTAGGACTAGTTGGCACTGTGGTGCTGTTGGCACTTTTGCTATCAGCAGTTGGCACTTTTGCTATCAGCTGTTGGCACTTTTGCTATCAGCTGTTGGCACTTTTGCTATCAGCTGTGGTGCTGTTGGCACTTTTGCTATCAACTGGTGTTGTTCGCAAGTTTTTATATAAACATGTATTTTTATACTTTCATAGTTTTTTTTTAGTGGGGGTCACTATTTGCTCATAGCTGGGACCCTTTGTGATCAGAAGCCTTGCTGTCAGATGTAGTATATAGTCATACCTAGGACTAGTTGGCACTGTGGTGCTGTTGGCACTTTTTTCTATCAGCTGTTGGCACTTTTGCTATCAGCTGTTGGCACTTTTGCTATCAGCTGTTGGCACTTTGCTATCAGCTGTGGTGCTGTTTGCAATTTTGCTATCAACTGGAGTTGTTCGCAAGTTTTTATATAAACATGTATTTTTATACTTTCATAGAGTTTTTTTTTTAGTGGGGGGTAACAATTTGCTCATAGCTGGGACACTTTGGGATCAGAAGCCTTGCTGTCAGATGTAGTTTATAGTCATACCTAGGACTAGTTGGCAATGTGGTGCTGTTGGCACATTTGCTATCAGCTGTTGGCACTTTTGCTATCAGCTGTTGGCACTTTTGTTATCAGATGTTGGCACTTTTGCTATCAGCTGTTGGCATTTTGCTATCAGCTTTTGGCACTTTTGGTATAAGCTGTTGGCACTTTTGCTATCAGCTGTTGGCACTTTTGCTATCATCTGTTGGCACTTTTGCTCACAAAGGGTCCCAGCTATGAGCAAATAGTGACCCCACACTAAAAAAAAAACACTATGAATGTATAAAAATACATGTTTATATAAAAACTTGCGAACAAAACCAGTTGATAGCAAAAGTGCCAACAGCACCACAGCTGATAGCAAAAGTTCCAACAGCTGATAGCAAAAGTGCCAACAGCTGATAGCAAAAGTGCCAACAGCTGACAGCAAAAGTGCCAACAGCACCACAGTGCCAACTAGTCCTAGGTATGATTTTAACGACATCTGACAGCAAGTCTTCTGATCACAAAGGGGCCAAGCTATGAGCAAATAGTGACCTCCTACTAAAAAAAAAACACTATGAAAGTATAAAAATACATGTTTATATAAAATCTTGCGAACAACTCCAGTTGATAGCAAAAGAGCCAACAGCACCACAGCTGATAGCAAAAGTGCCAACAGCTGATAGCAAAAGTGCCAACAGCTGATAGCAAAAGTTGCAACAGCTGATAGCAAAAGTGCCAACAGCACCACATTGCCAACTAGTACTAGGTATTACTATAAACTACATCTGGCAGCAAGGCCTCTGATCACAATGGGTCCAGCTATGAGCAAATATTGACCCCCCCACTAAAAAAAAACACTATGAATGTATAAAAATACATGTTTATATAAAAACTTGTGAACAACACCAGTTCATAGCAAAAGTGCCAACAACACCACAGCTGATAGCAAAAGTGCCAACAGCTGATAGCAAAAGTGCCAACAGCTGATAGCAAAAGTGCCAACAGCTCCACAGTGCCAACTAGTCCTAGGTATGACTATAAACTACATCTTACAGCAAGGCTTCTGATCACAAAGGGTCCCAGCTATGAGCAAATAGTGACCCCCCACTAAAAAAAAACACTATGAATGTATAAAAATACATGTTTATATAAAAACTTGCAAACAACACCAGTTGATAGCAAAAGTGCCAGCAGCACCACAGCTGATAGCAAAAGTGCCAACAGCTGATAGCAAAAGTGCAACAGCTAATAGCAAAAGTGCCAACAGCTGATAGCAAAAGTGCCAACAGCTGATAGCAAAAGTGCCAACAGCACAACAGTGCCAACTAGTCCTAGGTATGACTATAAACTACATCTGACAGCAAGGCTTCTGATCACAAAGGGTCCCAGCTATGAGCAAATAGTTACCCCCCACTAAAAAAAAACACTATGAAAGTTTAAAAATACATGTTTATATAAAAACTTGCGAACAACACCAGTTGATAGCAAAAGTGCAAACAGCACCACAGCTGATAGCAAAGTGCCAACAGCTGATGATAGCAAAAGTGCCAACAGCTGATAGCAAAAGTGACAACAGCTGATAGGAAAAGTGCCAACAGCTGATAGCAAAAGTGCCAACACCACCACAGTGCCAAATAGTCCTAGGTATGACTATAAACTACAACTGACAGCAAGGCTTCTGATCACAAAGGGTCCCAACTATGAGCAAATAGTGACCCCCCCACTAAAAAAAAAAACACTATGTAAGTATAAAAATACATGATTATATAAAAACTTGCGAACAACACCAGTTGATAGCAAAAGTGCCAACAGCACCACAGCTGATAGCAAAAGTGCCAACAGCTGATAGCAAAAGTGCCAACAGCTGATAGCAAAAGTGCCAACAGCTGATAACAAAAGTGCCAACAGCACCACATTGCCACCTAGTACTAGGTATGTCTAGAAACAACATCTGGCAGCAAGGCTTCTGATCACAATGGGTCCCAGCTATGAGCAAATAGTGACCCCCCACTAAAAAAAAAACACTATGAATGTATAAAAATACATGTTTATATAAAAACTTGCGAACAACACCAGTTGATAGCAAAATTGCCAACAGCACCACAGCTGATAGCAAAAGTTCCAACAGCTGATAGCAAAAGTGCCAACAGATGATAGAAAAAGTGCCAACAGCACCACATTGCCAACTAGTCCTAGGTATGACTATAAACTACATCTGACAGCAAGGCTTCTGATCACAAAGGGTCCCAGCTCTGAGCAAATAGTGACCCCCCACTAAAAAAAAACACTATGAATGTATAAAAGTACATGTTTATATAAAAACTTGCGAACAACACCAGTTGATAGCAAAAGTGCCAACAGCTGATAGCAAAAGTGCCAACAGCTGATAGCAAAAGTGCCAACAGCACCACAGTGCCAACTAGTCCTAGGTATGACTATAAACTACATCTGACAGCAAGGCTTCTGATCCCAAAGGGTCCCAGCTATGAGCAAATAGTTACCCCCCACTAAAAAAAAACACTATGAAATTATAAAAATACATGTTTATGTAAAAACTTGCGAACAACACCAGTTGATAGCAAAAGTGCCAACAGCACCACAGCAGATAGCAAAAGCGCCAACAGCTGATAGCAAAAGTGCCAACAGCTGATATCAAAAGTGCCAACAGCTGATAGCAAAAGTGCCAACAGCTGATAGCAAAAGGGCCAACAGCACCACAGCTGATAACAAAAGTGCCAACAGCTGATACCAAAAGTGCCAACAGCTGATAGCAAAAGTGCCAACAGCACCACATTGCCAACTAGTCCTAGGTATGACTATAAAATACATCTGACAGCAAGGCTTCTGATCACAAAGGGTCCCAGCTATGAGCAAATAGTGACCCCCACTAAAAAAAAACACTATGAATGTATAAAAATACATGTTTATATAAAAACTTGCGAACAACACCAGTTGATAGCAAAAGTGCCAACAACGCCACAGCTGATAGCAAAAGTGCCAACAGCTAATAGCAAATGTGCCAACAGCTGATGGCAAAAGTGCCAACAGCTGATAGCAAATGTGCCAACAGCACCACAGTGCCAACTATTCCTAGGTATGACTATAAACTACATCTGACAGCAAGGCTTCTGATCACAAAGGGTCCCAGCTATGAGCAAATATTGACCCCCCACTAAAAAAAAACACTATGAAAGTATAAAAATACATGTTTATATAAAAACTTGCGAACAAAACCAGTTGATAGCAAAAGTTCAAACATCACCACAGCTGATAGCAAAAGTGCCAACAGCTGATGGCAAAAGTGCCAACAGCTGATAGCAAATGTGCCAACAGCTGATAGCAAAAGTGCCAACAGCTGATAGCAAAAGTGCCATCAGCACCACAGTGACAACTAGTCCTAGGTATGACTATAAACTACATCTGACAGCAAGGCTTCTGATGACAAAGGGTCCCAGCTATGAGCAAATAGTTACCCCCACTAAAAAAAAAACACTATGAAAATATAAAAATACATTTTTGTATAAAAACTTGCGAACAACACCAGTTGATAGCAAAAGTGCAAACAGCACCACAGCTGATAGCAAAAGTGCCAACAGCTGATAGCAAAAGTGCGAACAACTGATAGCAAAAGTGCCAACAACCTATAGCAAAAGTGCCAACAGCAAATAGCAAAAGTGCCAACAGCTTATACCAAAAGTGCCAACAGCTGATAGCAAAAGTGCCAACAGCTGATAGCAAAAGTGCTAACGGTACCATGGTGCCAACTAGTCCTAGGTATGACTATAAACTACATCTGACAGCAAGTCTCCTGTTCACAAAGGGTCCAAGCTATGAGCAAATAGTGACCCCCCACTAAAAAAAAACAGTATGAAAGTATAAAAATACATGTTTAAATAAAAACTTGCGAACAACACCAGTTGATAGCAAAAGTGCCAACAGCACCACAGTTGATAGCAAAAGGGCCAACAGCTGATAGTAAAAGTGCCAACAGCACCACAGTGCCAACTATTCCTAGGTATGACTATAAACTACATCTGACAGCAAGGCTTCTGATCACAAAGGGTCCCATCTATGAGCAAATAGTTACCCCCACTAAAAAAAAATACACTATGAAAATATAAAAATAGCTGTTTATAAAAAAACTTGCGAACAACACCAGTTGATAGCAAAAGTGCAAACAGCACCACAGCTGATAGCAAAAGTGCCAACAGCTGATAGCAAAAGTGCCAACAGCTGATAGCAAAAGTGCCAACAGCTTATACCAAAAGTGCCAAAAGCTGATAGCAAAATGCCAACAGCTGATAGCAAAAGAGCCAACAGCTGATAACAAAAGTGCCAACAGCTGATAGCAAAATGCCAACAGCTGATAGCAAATGTGCCAACAGCACCACATTGCCAACTAGTACTAGGTATGACTATAAACTACATCTGACAGCAAGGCTTCTGATCACAATGGGTCCCAGCTATGAGCAAATAGTGACCCCCCACTAAAAAAAAACACTATGAATGTATAAACATACATGTTTATATAAAAACTTGCGAACAACAACAGTTGATAGCAAAAGTGCCAACAGCACCACAGCTGATAGCATAAGTGCCAACAGCTGATAGCAAAAGTGCCAACAGCTGATAGCAAAAGTGCCAACAGCTGATAGCGAAATGTGCCAACGGCACCATGGTGCCAACTAGTCCTAGGTATGACTATAAACTACATCTGACAGCAAGTCTCCTGATCACAAAGGGTCCAAGCTATGAGCAAATAGTGACCCCCCACTAAAAAAAAAACACTATGAAAGTATAAAAATACATGTTTATATAAAAACTTGCGAAAAACACCAGCTGATAGCAAAAGTGCCAACAGCACCACAGCTTATAGCAAATGTTCCAACAGCTGATAGCAAAAGTTCCAACAGCTGATAGCAAAAGTGCCAACAGCTGATAGCAAAAGTGCCAACAGCACCACAGTGCCAACTATTCCTAGGTATGACTATAAACTACATCTGACAGCAAGGCTTCTGATCACAAAGGGTCCCAGCTACGAGCAAATAGTGACCCCCCACTAAAAAAAAACACTATGAAAGTATAAAAATACATGTTTATATAAAAACTTGCGAACAACACCAGTTGATAGCAAAAGTGCCAACAGCACCACAGCTGATAGCAAAAGTGCCAACAGCTGATAGCAAAAGTGACAACAGCTGATAGCAAACGTGCCAAAAGCTGATAGCAAAAATGCCAACAGCTGATAGCAAAAGTGCCAACAGCACCACAGTGCCAACTATTCCTAGGTATGAATATAAACTACATCTGACAGCAAGGCTTCTGATCACAAAGGGTCCCAGCTATGAGCAAATAGTTACCCCACACTAAAAAAAAATACACTATGAAAGTATAAAAATACATGTTTATAAAAAAACTTGCGAAAAACACCAGTTGATAGCAAAAGTGCAAACAGCACCACAGCTGATAGCAAAAGTGCCAACAGCTGATAGCAAAAGTGCCAACAGCTGATAGCAAAAGTGCCAACAGCTGATAGCAAAAGTGCCATCAGCACCACAGTGGCAACTAGTCCTAGGTATGACTATAAACTACATCTGACAGCAAGGCTTCTGATCACAAAGGGTCCCAGCTATGAGCAAATAGTTACCCCCACTAAAAAAAAAACATAATGAAAGTATAAAAATACATTTTTATATAAAAACTTGCGAACAACACCAGTTGATAGCAAAAGTGCAAACAGCAGCACAGATGATAGAAAAAGTGCCAACAGCACCACATTGCCAACTAGTCCTAGGTATGACTATAAACTACATCTGACAGCAAGGCTTCTGATCACAAAGGGTCCCAGCTCTGAGCAAATAGTGACCCCCCACTAAAAAAAAACACTATGAATGTATAAAAGTACATGTTTATATAAAAACTTGCGAACAACACCAGTTGATAGCAAAAGTGCCAACAGCTGATAGCAAAAGTGCCAACAGCTGGTAGCAAAAGTGCCAACAGCACCACAGTGCCAACTAGTCCTAGGTATGACTATAAACTACATCTGACAGCAAGGCTTCTGATCCCAAAGGGTCCCAGCTATGAGCAAATAGTTACCCCCCACTAAAAAAAAACACTATGAAATTATAAAAATACATGTTTATGTAAAAACTTGCGAACAACACCAGTTGATAGCAAAAGTACAAACCGCAGCACAGCTGATAGCAAAGTTCCAACAGCTGATAGCAAAAGTGCCAACAGCTGATAGCAAAAGTGCCAACAGCTGATAGCAAAAGTACCAACAGCTGATAGCAAAAGTGCCAACAGCACCACAGTGCCAACTAGTCCTAGGTATGACTATAAACTACATCTGACAGCAATGCTTCTGATCACAAAGGGTCCCAGCTATGAGCAAATAGTGACCCCCCACTAAAAAAAAACACTATGAAATTATAAAAATACATGTTTATATAAAAACTTGCGAACAACACCAGTTGATAGCAAAAGTGCCAACAGCACCACAGCAGATAGCAAAAGCGCCAACAGCTGATAGCAAAAGTGCCAACAGCTGATATCAAAAGTGCCAACAGCTGATAGCAAAAGTGCCAACAGCTGATAGCAAAAGGGCCAACAGCACCACAGCTGATAACAAAAGTGCCAACAGCTGATACCAAAAGTGCCAACAGCTGATAGCAAAAGTGCCAACAGCACCACATTGCCAACTAGTCCTAGGTATGACTATAAAATACATCTGACAGCAAGGCTTCTGATCACAAAGGGTCCCAGCTATGAGCAAATAGTGACCCCCACTAAAAAAAAACACTATGAATGTATAAAAATACATGTTTATATAAAAACTTGCGAACAACACCAGTTGATAGCAAAAGTGCCAACAACGCCACAGCTGATAGCAAAAGTGCCAACAGCTAATAGCAAATGTGCCAACAGCTGATGGCAAAAGTGCCAACAGCTGATAGCAAATGTGCCAACAGCACCACAGTGCCAACTATTCCTAGGTATGACTATAAACTACATCTGACAGCAAGGCTTCTGATCACAAAGGGTCCCAGCTATGAGCAAATATTGACCCCCCACTAAAAAAAAACACTATGAAAGTATAAAAATACATGTTTATATAAAAACTTGCGAACAAAACCAGTTGATAGCAAAAGTTCAAACATCACCACAGCTGATAGCAAAAGTGCCAACAGCTGATGGCAAAAGTGCCAACAGCTGATAGCAACAGTGCCAACAGCTGATAGCAAAAGTGCCAACAGCTGATAGCAAAAGTGCCATCAGCACCACAGTGACAACTAGTCCTAGGTATGACTATAAACTACATCTGACAGCAAGGCTTCTGATGACAAAGGGTCCCAGCTATGAGCAAATAGTTACCCCCACTAAAAAAAAAACACTATGAAAATATAAAAATACATTTTTGTATAAAAACTTGCGAACAACACCAGTTGATAGCAAAAGTGCAAACAGCACCACAGCTGATAGCAAAAGTGCCAACAGCTGATAGCAAAAGTGCGAACAACTGATAGCAAAAGTGCCAACAACCTATAGCAAAAGTGCCAACAGCAAATAGCAAAAGTGCCAACAGCTTATACCAAAAGTGCCAACAGCTGATAGCAAAAGTGCCAACAGCTGATAGCAAAAGTGCTAACGGTACCATGGTGCCAACTAGTCCTAGGTATGACTATAAACTACATCTGACAGCAAGTCTCCTGTTCACAAAGGGTCCAAGCTATGAGCAAATAGTGACCCCCCACTAAAAAAAAACAGTATGAAAGTATAAAAATACATGTTTAAATAAAAACTTGCGAACAACACCAGTTGATAGCAAAAGTGCCAACAGCACCACAGTTGATAGCAAAAGTGCCAACAGCTGATAGTAAAAGTGCCAACAGCACCACAGTGCCAACTATTCCTAGGTATGACTATAAACTACATCTGACAGCAAGGCTTCTGATCACAAAGGGTCCCATCTATGAGCAAATAGTTACCCCCACTAAAAAAAAATACACTATGAAAATATAAAAATAGCTGTTTATAAAAAAACTTGCGAACAACACCAGTTGATAGCAAAAGTGCAAACAGCACCACAGCTGATAGCAAAAGTGCCAACAGCTGATAGCAAAAGTGCCAACAGCTGATAGCAAAAGTGCCAACAGCTTATACCAAAAGTGCCAAAAGCTGATAGCAAAATGCCAACAGCTGATAGCAAAAGAGCCAACAGCTGATAACAAAAGTGCCAACAGCTGATAGCAAAATGCCAACAGCTGATAGCAAATGTGCCAACAGCACCACATTGCCAACTAGTACTAGGTATGACTATAAACTACATCTGACAGCAAGGCTTCTGATCACAATGGGTCCCAGCTATGAGCAAATAGTGACCCCCCACTAAAAAAAAACACTATGAATGTATAAACATACATGTTTATATAAAAACTTGCGAACAACAACAGTTGATAGCAAAAGTGCCAACAGCACCACAGCTGATAGCATAAGTGCCAACAGCTGATAGCAAAAGTGCCAACAGCTGATAGCAAAAGTGCCAACAGCTGATAGCGAAATGTGCCAACGGCACCATGGTGTCAACTAGTCCTAGGTATGACTATAAACTACATCTGACAGCAAGTCTCCTGATCACAAAGGGTCCAAGCTATGAGCAAATAGTGACCCCCCACTAAAAAAAAAACACTATGAAAGTATAAAAATACATGTTTATATAAAAACTTGCGAACAACACCAGCTGATAGCAAAAGTGCCAACAGCACCACAGCTGATAGCAAATGTTCCAACAGCTGATAGCAAAAGTTCCAACAGCTGATAGCAAAAGTGCCAACAGCTGATAGCAAAAGTGCCAACAGCACCACAGTGCCAACTATTCCTAGGTATGACTATAAACTACATCTGACAGCAAGGCTTCTGATCACAAAGGGTCCCAGCTACGAGCAAATAGTGACCCCCCACTAAAAAAAAACACTATGAAAGTATAAAAATACATGTTTATATAAAAACTTGCGAACAACACCAGTTGATAGCAAAAGTGCCAACAGCACCACAGCTGATAGCAAAAGTGCCAACAGCTGATAGCAAAAGTGACAACAGCTGATAGCAAACGTGCCAAAAGCTGATAGCAAAAATGCCAACAGCTGATAGCAAAAGTGCCAACAGCACCACAGTGCCAACTATTCCTAGGTATGAATATAAACTACATCTGACAGCAAGGCTTCTGATCACAAAGGGTCCCAGCTATGAGCAAATAGTTACCCCACACTAAAAAAAAATACACTATGAAAGTATAAAAATACATGTTTATAAAAAAACTTGCGAAAAACACCAGTTGATAGCAAAAGTGCAAACAGCACCACAGCTGATAGCAAAAGTGCCAACAGCTGATAGCAAAAGTGCCAACAGCTGATAGCAAAAGTGCCAACAGCTGATAGCAAAAGTGCCATCAGCACCACAGTGGCAACTAGTCCTAGGTATGACTATAAACTACATCTGACAGCAAGGCTTCTGATCACAAAGGGTCCCAGCTATGAGCAAATAGTTACCCCCACTAAAAAAAAAACATAATGAAAGTATAAAAATACATTTTTATATAAAAACTTGCGAACAACACCAGTTGATAGCAAAAGTGCAAACAGCAGCACAGCTGATAGCAAAAGTGCCAACAGCTGATAGCAAAAGTGCCAACAGCTTATAGCAAAAGTGCCAACAGCTTATACAAAAAGTGCCAAAAGCTGATAGCAAAATGCCAACAGCTGATAGCAAAAGTGCCAACAGCTGATAACAAAAGTGTAAACAGCTGATAGCAAAATGCCAACAGCTGATAGCAAATGTGCCAACAGCACCACATTGCCAACAAGTACTAGGTATGACTATAAACTACATCTGACAGCTAGTCTTCTGATCACAATGGGTCCCAGCTATGAGCAAATAGTGACCCCCACTAAAAAAAAAACACTATGAATGTATAAAAATACATGTTTATATAAAAACTTGCGAACAACACCAGTTGATAGCAAAAGTGCCAACAGCACGACAGCTGATAGCAAAAGTGCCAACAGCACCACAGTGCCAACTAGTCCTAGGTATGACTATAAACTACATATGACAGCAAGGATTCTGATCACAAATGATCCCAGCTCTGAGCAAATAGTGACGCCCCACTAAAAAAAAAACAATATGAAATTATAAAAATACATGATTATATAAAAACTTGCGAACAACACCAGTTGATAGCAAAAGTGCCAACAGCACCACAGCTGATAGCAAAAGTGCCAACAGCTGATAGCAAAAGTGCCAACAGCACCACAGTGCCAACTAGTCCTAGGTATGACTATAAACTACATCTGACAGCAAGGCTTCTGATCACAAAGGGTCCCAGCTATGAACAAATAGTGACCCCCCACTAAAAAAAACACTATGAATGTATAAAAATACATGTTTATATAAAAACTTGCGAACAACACCAGTTGATAGCAAAAGTGCCAACAGCACCACAGCTCATAGCATAAGTGCCAACAGCTCATAGCAAAAGTGCCAACAGCTGATAGCAAAAGTGCCAACAGCACCACAGTGCCAACAAGTCCTAGGTATGACTATAAATTACAACTGACAGCAGGGCTTCTGATCACAAAGGGTCCCAGCTATGAGCAAATAGTGACCCCCAACTAAAAAAAACACTATGAAAGTATAAAAATACATGTTTATATAAAAACTTGCGAACAACACCAGTTGATAGCAAAAGTGCCAACAGCACCACAGCTGATAGCAAAAGTGCCAACAGCTGATAGCAAAAGTGCCAACAGCTAATAGCAAAAGTGCCAACAGCTGATAGCAAAAGTGCCAACAGCTGATAGCAAAAGTGCCAACAGCACAACAGTGCCATCTAGTCCTAGGTATGACTATAAACTACATCTGACAGCAAGGCTTCTGATCCCAAAGGGTCCCAGCTATGAGCAAATAGTTACCCCCCACTAAAAAAAACACTATGAATGTATAAAATACATGTTTATATAAAAACTTGCGAACAACTCCAGTTGATAGCAAAAGTGCAAACAGCACCACAGCTGATAGCAAAGTGCCAACAGCTGATAGCAAAAGTGCCAACAGCTGATAGCAAAAGTGCCAACAGCTGATAGCAAAAGTGCTAACAGCTGATAGGAAAAGTGCAACAGCTGATAGCAAAAGTGCCAACAGCACCACAGTGCCAACTAGTCCTAGGTATGACTATAAACTACAACTGACAGCAAGGCTTCTGGTCACAAATGGTCCCAACTATGAGCAAATAGTGACCCCCCCACTAAAAAAAAAACACTATGAAAGTATAAAAATGCATGTTTATATAAAAACTTGCGAACAACACCAGTTGATAGCAAAACTGCAAAGAGCACCACAGCTGATAGCAACAGTGCCAATAGCTGATAGCAAAAGTTCCAAAAGCACCACAGTGCCAACTAGTCCTAGGTATGACTATAAACTACGTCTGACAGCAAGGATTCTGATCACAAAGGATCCCAGCTCTGAGCAAATAGTGACACCCCACTAAAAAAAAAAACAATATGAAAGTATAAAAATACATGATTATATAAAAACTTGCGAACACCAGTTGATAGCAAAAGTGCCAACAGCACCACAGCTGATAGCAAAAGTGCCAACAGCTGATAGCAAAAGTGCCAACAGCTGATAGCAAAAGTGCCAACAGCACCACATTGCCAACTAGTACTAGGTATGACTAGAAACTACATCTGACAGCAAGGCTTCTGATCAAAATGGGTCCCAGCTATGAGCAAATAGTGACCCCCCACTAAAAAAAAAAACACTATGAATGTATAAAAATATATGTTTATATAAAAACTTGCGAACAACACCAGTTGATAGCAAAAGTGCCAACAGCACCACAGCTGATAGCAAAAGTGCCAACAGCTGATAGCAAAAGTGCCAACAGCTGATAGAAAAGTGCCAACAGCTGATAGCAAAAGTGCCACCAGCTGATAACGAAATTGCAAAAAGCTGATAGCAAAAGTTCCAACAGCTGATAGCAAAAGTGCCAACAGCTGATAGGAAAAGTGCCAACAGCTGATAGCAAAAGTACCATCAGCTGATGGCAAAAGTGCCAACAGCACCACAGTGCCAACTAGTCCTAGGTATGACTATAAACTACATCTGACAGCAATGCTTCTGATCACAAAGGGTCCCGGCTGTGAGCAAATAGTGACCCCCCACTAAAAAAAAAACAATATGAAAGTATAAAAATACATGTTTATATAAAAATTTGCGAACAACAGCAGTTGATAGCAAAAGTGCCAACAGCTGATAGCAAAAGTGCCAACAGCTGATAGCAAAAGTGCCAACAGCACCACAGTGCCAACTAGTCCTAGGTATGACTATAAACTACATCTGACAGCAATGCTTCTGATCACAAAGGGTCCCAGCTATGAGCAAATAGTGACCCCCCACTAAAAAAAACACTATGAAAGTATAAAAATACATCTTTATATAAAAACTTGCGAACAACACCAGTTGATAGCAAAAGTGCCAACAGAACCACAGCTGATAGCAAAAGTGCCAACATCTGATAGCAAAAGTGCCAACAGCTGATAGCAAAAGTGCCAACAGCACCACAGTGCCAACTAGTCCTAGGTATGATTTTAACGACATCTGACAGCAAGTCTTCTGATCACAAAGGGGCCAAGCTATGAGCAAATAGTGACCTCCTACTAAAAAAAAAACACTATGAAAGTATAAAAATACATGTTTATATAAAATCTTTCGAACAACTCCAGTTGATAGCAAAAGAGCCAACAGCACCACAGCTGATAGCAAAAGTGCCAACAGCTGATAGCAAAAGTGCCAACAGCTGATAGGAAAAGTGCCAACAGCTGATAGCAAAAGTGCCAACAGCTGACAGGAAAAGTGCCAACAGCTGATAGCATATGTACCATCAGCTGATGGCAAAAGTGCCAACAGCCCCACAGTGCCAACTAGTCCTAGGTATGTCTATAAACTACATCTGACAGCAATGCTTCTGATCACATAGGGTCCCAGCTATGAGCAAATAGTGACCCCCCACTAAAAAAAAAACACTATGAAAGTATAAAAATACATGTTTATATAAAAACTTGCGAACAACACCAGTTGATAGCAAAAGTGCCAACAGCACCACAGCAGATAGCAAAAGTGCCAAAAGCTGATAGCAAAAGTGCTAACAGCTGATATCAAAAGTGCCAACAGCTGATAGCAAAAGTGCCAACAGCTGATAGCAAAAGTGCCAACAGCACCACAGCTGATAACAAAAGTGCAAACAGCTGATAGCAAAAGTGCCAACAGCTGATAGCAAAAGTGCCAACAGCCCCACAGTGCCAACTAGTCCTAGGTATGTCTATAAACTACATCTGACAGCAATGCTTCTGATCACAAAGGGTCCCAGCTATGAGCAAATAGTGACCCCCCACTAAAAAAAAAACACTATGAAAGTATAAAAATACATGTTTATATAAAAACTTGCGAACAACAACAGTTGATAGCAAAAGTGCCAACAGCACCACAGCAGATAGCAAAAGTGCCAAAAGCTGATAGCAAAAGTGCTAACAGCTGATATCAAAAGTGCCAACAGCTGATAGCAAAAGTGCCAACAGCTGATAGCAAAAGTGCCAACAGCACCACAGCTGATAACAAAAGTGCAAACAGCTGATAGCAAAAGTGCCAACAGCTGATAGCAAAAGTGCCAACAGCACCACAGTGCCAACTAGTCCTATGTATGACTATAAACTACATCTCACAGCAAGGCTTCTGATCACAAAGGGTCCCAGCTATGAGCAAATAGTTACCCCCCACTAAAAAAAAACACTATGAAAGTATAAAAATACATGTTTATATAAAAACTTGCGAACAACACCAGTTGATAGCAAAAGTGCCAACAGGTGATAGCAAAAGTGCCAACACCTTATACCAAAAGTGACAACAGCTGACAGCAAAAGTGCCAACAGCACCACAGTGCCAACTAGTCCTAGGTATGATTTTAACGACATCTGACAGCAAGTCTTCTGATCACAAAGGGGCCAAGCTATGAGCAAATAGTGACCTCCTACTAAAAAAAAACACTATGAAAGTATAAAAATACATGTTTATATAAAATCTTGCGAACAACTCCAGTTGATAGCAAAAGAGCCAACAGCACCACAGCTGATAGCAAAAGTGCCAACAGCTGATAGCAAAAGTGCCAACAGCTGATAGCAAAAGTTCCAACAGCTGATAGCAAAAGTGCCAACAGCACCACATTGCCAACTAGTACTAGGTATGTCTATAAACTACATCTGACAGCAAGGCCTCTGATCACAATGGGTCCAGCTATGAGCAAATAGTGACCCCCCACTAAAAAAAACACTATGAATGTATAAAAATACATGTTTATATAAAAACTTGTGAACAACACCAGTTGACAGCAAAAGTGCCAACAACACCACAGCTGATAGCAAAAGTGCCAAGAGCTGATAGCAAAATTGCCAACAGCTGATAGCAAAAGTGCCAACAGCACCACATTGCCAACTAGTCCTAGGTATGACTATAAACTACGTCTGACAGCAAGGCTTCTGATCACAAAGGGTCCCAGCTATGAGCAAATAGTGACCCCCCCACTAAAAAAAAAACACTATGAATGTATAAAAATACATGTTTATATAAAAACTTGCGAACAACGACAGTTGATAGCAAAAGTGCCAACAGCACCACAGCTGATAGCAAAAGTGCCAACAGCTGATTGCAAAAGTGCCAACAGCTGATAGCAAAAGTGCCAAAAGCTGATAGCAAAAGTGCCAACAGCACCACAGTGCCAACTATTCCTAGGTATGATTATAAACTACATCTGACAGCAAGGCTTCTGATCACAAAGGGTCCCAGCTATGAGCAAATATTGACCCCCCACTAAAAAAAACACTATGAAAGTATAAAAATACATGTTTATATAAAAACTTGCGAACAAAACCAGTTGATAGCAAAAGTTCAAACAGCACCACAGCTGATAGCAAAAGTGCCAACAGCTGATAGCAAAAGTGCCAACAGCTGATAGCAAAAGTGCCAACAGCTGATAGCAAGAGTGCCAACAGCTGATAGCAAAAGTGCCATCAGCACCACAGTGACAACTAGTCCTAGGTATGACTATAAACTACATCTGACAGCAAGGCTTCTGATGACAAAGGGTCCCAGCTATGAGCAAATAGTTACCCCCACTAAAAAAAAAACACTATGAATGTATAAAAATACATTTTTGTATAAAAACTTGCGAACAACACCAGTTGATAGCAAAAGTGCAAACAGCACCACAGCTGATAGCAAAAGTGCCAACAGCTGATAGCAAAAGTGCCAACAACTGATAGCAAAAGTGCCAACAACTGATAGCAAAAGTGCCAACTGCAGATAGCAAAGTTCCAACAGCTTATACCAAAAGTGCCAAAAGCTGATAGCAAAATGCCAACAGCTGATAGCAAAAGTGCCAACAGCACCACAGCTGATAACAAAAGTGCCAACAGCTGATAGCAAAAGTGCCAACAGCTGAAAGCAAAAGTGCCAACAGCTGATAGCAAAAGTGCCAACAGCACCACAGTGCCAACTAGTCCTAGGTATGACTATAAACTACATCTCACAGCAAGGCTTCTGATCAAAAAGGGTCCTAGCTATGAGCAAATAGTTACCCCCCACTACAAAAAAACACTATGAAAGTATAAAAATACATGTTTATATAAAAACTTGCGAACAACACCAGTTGATAGCAAAAGTGCCAACAGCTGATAGCAAAAGTGACAACAGCTGATAGCAAAAGTGCCAACAGCTGGTAGCAAAATTGCCAACAGCACCACAGTGCCAACTAGTCCTAGGTATGACTATAAACTAAATCTGACAGCAATGCTTCTGATCACAAAGGGTCCCAGCTATGAGCAAATAGTGACCCCCCACTAAAAAAAAACACTAACAAAGTATAAAAATACATGTTTATATAAAAACTTACGAACAACACCAGTTGATAGCAAAAGTGCCAACAGAACCACAGCTGATAGCAAAAGTGCCAACAGCTGATAGCAAAAGTGCCAACAGCTTATAGCAAAAGTGCCAACAGCTGACAGCAAAAGTGCCAACAGCACCACAGTGCCAACTAGTCCTAGGTATGATTTTAACGACATCTGACAGCAAGTCCTCTGATCACAAAGCGTCCAAGCTATGAGCAAATAGTGACCTCCTACTAAAAAAAAAACATTATGAAAGTATAAAAATACATGTTTATATAAAATCTTGCGAACAACACCAGTTGATAGCAAAAGTGCCAACAGCACCACAGCTGATAGCAAAAGTGCCAACAGCTGATAGCAAAAGTGCCAACAGCACCACATTGCCAACTAGTCCTAGGTATGACTATAAACTACATCTGACAGCAAGGCTTCTGATCACAAAGGATCCCAGCTATGAGCAAATAGTGACCCCCCACTAAAAAAAAACATTATGAATGTATAAAAATACATGTTTATATAAAAACTTGCGAACAACGACAGTTGATAGCAAAAGTTCAAACAGCACCACAGCTGATAGCAAAAGTGCCAACAGCTGATAGCAAAAGTGCCAACAGCTGATAGCAAAAGTGCCAACAGCTGATAGCAAGAGTGCCAACAGCTGATAGCAAAAGTGCCATCAGCACCACAGTGACAACTAGTCCTAGGTATGACTATAAACTACATCTGACAGCAAGGCTTCTGATGACAAAGGGTCCCAGCTATGAGCAAATAGTTACCCCCACTAAAAAAAAAACACTATGAATGTATAAAAATACATTTTTGTATAAAAACTTGCGAACAACACCAGTTGATAGCAAAAGTGCAAACAGCACCACAGCTGATAGCAAAAGTGCCAACAGCTGATAGCAAAAGTGCCAACAACTGATAGCAAAAGTGCCAACAACTGATAGCAAAAGTGCCAACAGCGGATAGCAAAGTTCCAACAGTTTATACCAAAAGTGCCAAAAGCTGATAGCAAAATGCCAACAGCTGATAGCAAAAGTGCCAACAGCACCACAGCCGATAACAAAAGTGCCAACAGCTGATAGCAAAAGTGCCAACAGCTGAAAGCAAAAGTGCCAACAGCTGATAGCAAAAGTGCCAACAGCACCACAGTGCCAACTAGTCCTAGGTATGACTATAAACTACATCTCACAGCAAGGCTTCTGATCAAAAAGGGTCCCAGCTATGAGCAAATAGTTACCCCCCACTACAGAAAAACACTATGAATGTATAAAAATACATGTTTATATAAAAACTTGCGAACAACACCAGTTGATAGCAAAAGTGCCAACAGCTGATAGCAAAAGTGACAACAGCTGATAGCAAAAGTGCCAACAGCTGGTAGCAAAAGTGCCAACAGCACCACAGTGCCAACTAGTCCTAGGTATGACTATAAACTAAATCTGACAGCAAGGCTTCTGATCACAAAGGGTCCCAGCTATGAGCAAATAGTGACCCCCCACTAAAAAAAACACTAACAAAGTATAAAAATACATGTTTATATAAAAACTTGCGAACAACACCAGTTGATAGCAAAAGTGCCAACAGAACCACAGCTGATAGCAAAAGTGCCAACAGCTGATAGCAAAAGTGCCAACAGCTGATAGCAAAAGTGCCAACAGCTGACAGCAAAAGTGCCAACAGCACCACAGTGCCAACTAGTCCTAGGTATGAATTTAACGACATCTGACAGCAAGTCCTCTGATCACAAAGGGTCCAAGCTATGAGCAAATAGTGACCTCCTACTAAAAAAAAAACATTATGAAAGTATAAAAATACATGTTTATATAAAATCTTGCGAACAACACCAGTTGATAGCAAAAGTGCCAACAGCACCACAGCTGATAGCAAAAGTGCCAACAGCTGATAGCAAAAGTGCCAACAGCACCACATTGCCAACTAGTCCTAGGTATGACTATAAACTACATCTGACAGCAAGGCTTCTGATCACAAAGGATCCCAGCTATGAGCAAATAGTGACCCCCCACTAAAAAAAAACACTATGAATGTATAAAAATACATGTTTATATAAAAACTTGCGAACAACACTAGTTGATAGCAAAAGTGCCAACAACACCACAGCTGAGAGCAAAAGTGCCAACAGCTGATAGCAAAAGTGCCAACAGCACCACATTGCCAACTAGTCCTAGGTATGACTATAAACTACATCTGACAGCAAGGCTTCTGATCACAAAGGGTCCCATCTATGAGCAAATAGTGACCCCCCACTAAAAAAAAACACTATGAATGTATAAAAATACATGTTTATATAAAAACTTGCTAACAACGACAGTTGATAGCAAAAGTGCCAACAGCACCACAGCTGATAGCAAAAGTGCCAACAGCTGATAGCAAAAGTGCCAACAGCTGATAGCAAAAGTGCCAACAGCTGATAGCAAAAGTGCCAACAGCTCCACAGTGCCAACTATTCCTAGGTATGACTATAAACTACATCTGACATCAAGGCTTCTGATCACAAAGGGTCCCAGCTATGAGCAAATATTGACCCCCCACTAAAAAAAACACTATGAAAGTATAAAAATACATGTTTATATAAAAACTTGCGAACAAAACCAGTTGATAGCAAAAGTTCAAACAGCACCACAGCTGATAACAAAAGGGCCAACAGCTGATAGCAAAAGTGCCAACAGCTGATAGCAAAAGTGCCAACAGCTGATAGCAAAAGTGCCATCAGCACCACAGTGACAACTAATCCTAGGTATGACTATAAACTACATCTGACAGTAAGGCTTCTGATGACAAAGGGTCCGAGCTATGAGCAAATAGTTACCCCCACTAAAAAAAAACACTATGAATGTATAAAAATACATTATTGTATAAAAATTTGCGAACAACACCAGTTGATAGCAAAAGTGCAAACAGCACCACAGCTGATAGCAAAAGTGCCAACAGCTGATAGCAAATTGCCAACAACTGATAGCAAAAGTTCCAACAACTGATAGCAAAAGTGCCAACAGCAGATAGCAAAAGTTCCAACAGCTTATACCAAAAGTGCCAAAAGCTGATAGCAAAATGCCAACAGCTGATAGCAAAAGTGCCAACAGCACTACAGCTGATAACAAAAGTGCCAACAGCTGATAGCAAAAGTGCCAACAGCTGATAGCAAAAGTGCCAACAGCTGATAGCAAAAGTGCCAACAGCTGATAGCAAAAGTGCCAACAGCACCACAGTGCCAACTAATCCTAGGTATGACTATAAACTACATCTCACAGCAAGGCTTCTGATCAAAAAGGGTCCCAGCTATGAGCAAATAGTTACCCCCCACTAAAAAAAACACTATGAAAGTATAAAAATACATGTTTATATAAAAACTTGCGAACAACACCAATTGATAGCAAAAGTGCCAACAGCTGATAGCAAAAGTGACAACAGCTGATAGCAAAAGTGCCAACAGCTGATAGCAAAAGTGCCAACAGCTGACAGCAAAAGTGCCAACAGCACCACAGTGCCAACTAGTGCTAGGTATGATTTTAACGACATCTGACAGCAAGTCTTCTGATCACAAAGGGTCCAAGTTATGAGCAAATAGTGACCTCCTACTAAAAAAAAAAACACTATGAAAGTATAAAAATACATGTTTATATAAAATCTTGCGAACAACACCAGTTGATAGCAAAAGTGCCAACAGAACCACAGCTGATAGCAAAAGTGCCAACAGCTGATAGCAAAAGTGCCAACAGCTGATAGCAAAAGTGACAACAGCTGATAGCAAAAGTGCCAACAGCTGGTAGCAAAAGTGCCAACAGCACCACAGTGCCAACTAGTCCTAGGTATGACTATAAACTAAATCTGACAGCAAGGCTTCTGATCACAATGGGTCCAGCTATGAGCAAATAGTGACCCCCCCACTAAAAAAACACTATGAATGTATAAAAATACATGTTTATATAAAAACTTGCGAACAACACCAGTTGATAGCAAAAGTGCCAACAGCACCACAGCTGATAGCAAAAGTGCCAACAGCTGATAGCAAAAGTGCCAACAGCTGATAGCAAAAGTGCCAACAGCACCACATTGCCAACTAGTCCAAGGTATGACTATAAACTACATCTGACAGCAAGGCTTCTGATCACAAAGGGTCCCAGCTATGAGCAAATAGTGACCCCCCACTAAAAAAAAACACTATGAATGTATAAAAATACATGTTTATATAAAAACTTGCGAACAACACCAGTTGATAGCAAAAGTGCCAACAGCACCACAGCTGATAGCAAAAGTGCCAACAGCTGATAGCAAAAGTGCCAACAGCTGATAGCAAAAGTGCCAACAGCTGATAGCAAAAGTGCCAACAGCACCAAATTGCCAACTAGTCCTAGGTATGACTATAAACTACATCTGACAGCAAGGCTTCTGATCACAAAGGGTCCCAGCTATGAGCAAATAGTGACCCCCCACTAAAAAAAAACACTATGAATGTATAAAAATACATGTTTATATAAAAACTTGCGAACAACACCAGTTGATAGCAAAAGTGCCAACAACACCACAGCTGATAGCAAAAGTGCCAACAGCTGATAGCAAAAGTGCCAAGAGCTGATAGCAAATGTGCCAACAGCTGATACCAAAAGTGCCAACAGCTGATAGCAAAAGTGCCAACAGCACCACAGTGCCAACTATTCCTAGGTATGACTATAAACTACATCTGAGAGCAAGGCTTCTGATCACAAAGGGTCCCAGCTATGAGCAAATATTGACCCCCCACTAAAAAAAACTCTATGAAAGTATAAAAATATATGTTTATATAAAAACTTGCGAACAAAACCAGTTGATAGCAAAAGTTCAAACAGCACCACAGCTGATAGCAAAAGTGCCAACAGCTGATAGCAAAAGTGCCAACAGCTGATAGCCAAAGTGCCAACAGCTTATAGCAAAAGTGCCAACAGATGATAGCAAAAGTGCCATCAGCACCACAGTGACAACTAGTCCTAGGTATGACTATAAACTACATCTGACAGCAAGGCTTCTGATGACAAAGGGTCCCAGCTATGAGCAAATAGTTACCCCCACTAAAAAAAAACACTATGAAAGTATAAAAATACATGTTTGTATAAAAACTTGCGAACAACACCAGTTGATAGCAAAAGTGCAAACAGCACCACAGCTGATAGCAAAAGTGCCAACAGCTGATAGCAAAAGTGCCAACAACTGATAGCAAAAGTGCCAACAACTGATAGCAAATGTGCCAACAGCAGATAGCAAAAGTGCCAACAGCTTATACCAAAAGTGCCAAAAGCTGATAGCAAAATGCCAACAGCTGATAGCAAAAGTGCCAACAGCTGATAGCAAAAGTGCCAACAGCTGATAGCAAAAGTGCCAACAGCTTATAGCAAAAGTGCCAACAGCACCACATTGCCAACTAGTACTAGGTATGACTATAAACTACATCTGACAGCAAGGCTTCTGATCACAAAGGGTCCCAGCTATGAGCAAATAGTGACCCCCCACTAAAAAAAAACACTATGAATGTATAAAAATACATGTTTATATAAAAACTTGCGAACAACACCAGTTGATAGCAAAAGTGCCAACAGCACCACAGCTGATAGCAAAAGTGCCAACAGCTGATAGCAAAACTGTGATCAGAAGCCTTGCTGTCAGATGTAGTTTATAGTCATACCTAGGACTAGTTGGCACTGTGGTGCTGTGGGCACTTTTGCTATCAGCTGTTGGCACTTTTGCTATCAGCTGTTGGCACTTGTGCTATCAGCTGTTTGCACTTTTGCTATCAGCTGTGGTGCTGTTGGCACTTTTGCTATCAACTGGTGTTGTTCGCAAGTTTTTATATAAACATGTATTTTTATAATTTCATAGTGTTTTTTTTTTAGTGGGTGGTCACTATTTGCTCATAGTTCGGAGCCTTTGTGATCAGAAGCCTTGCTGTCAGATGTAGTTTATAGTTATCCTAGGACTAGTTGGCACTGTGGTGCTGTTGGCACTTTTGCTATCAGCTGTTGGCACTTTTGCTATAAGCTTTTGGCACTTTTGGTATCATCTGTTGGCACTTTTATTATCAGCTGTTGGCACTTTTGCTATCAGCTGTGGTGCTGTTGGCACTTTTGTTATCAACTGGTGTTGTTCGCAAGTTTTCATATAAACATGTATTTTTATACATTCATAGTTTTTTTTGTTAGTGGGGGGACACTATTTGCTCAAAGCGGGGAACATTTGTGATCAGAAGCCTTGCTGTCAGATGTAGTTTATAGTCATAACTAGGACTAGTTGGCAATGTGGTGCTGTTGGCACTTTTGCTATCAGCTGTTGGCCCTTTTGCTATCAGCTGTTGGCACTTTAGCTATCAGCTGTTGGCACTTTTGATATCAGCTGTGGTGCTGTTGGCACTTTTGCTATCAACAGGTGTTGTTCGCAAGTTTTTATATAAACATGTATTTTTATACTTTCATAGTGTTTTTTTTTTAGTGGGGTGTCACTATTTGCTCATAGCTGGGACACTTTGTGATCAGAAGACTTGCTGTCAGATGTAGTTTTTATTCATACTAGGACTGTGGTGCTGTTGGCACTTTTGCTATCAGCTGTTGGCTCTTTTGCTATCAGCTGTTGGCACTTTTGCTATCAGCTGTTGGCACGTTTGGTATCAGCTGTTGGCACTTTTGCTATCAGCTGTTGGCACTTTTGCTATCATCTGTTGGCACTTTTCTATCAGCTGTTGGCACTGTTGCTATCAGCTGTTGGCACTTTTGCTATCAGCTGTGGTGCTGTTGGCACTTTTGCTATCAACTGGTGTTGTTCGCAAGTTTTTTTATAAATATGTATTTTTATACTTTCATAGTGTTTTTTGTTTAGTGGGGGGTCACTATTTGCTCATAGCTGGGACCCTGTGTGATCATTAGCCTTGCTGTCAGATGTAGTTCATAGTCATACCTAGGACTAGTTGTCACTGTGTTGCTGTTGGCACTTTTGCTATCAGCTGTTGGCACTTTTGCTATCAGCTGTTGGCACTTTTGCTATCAGCTGTTGGCACTTTTGCTATCAGCTGTTGGCACTTTTGGTATCAGTTGTTGTCACTTTTGCTATCAGCTTTTGGCATTTTGGTATCAACTGTTGGCACTTTTGCTATCAGCTGTTGGCACTTTTTCTATCAGCTGTTGGCACTTTTGCTATCAACTGGTGTTGTTCGCAAGTTTTTATATAAACATGTATTTTTATACTGTCATAGTGTTTCTATTTTTTAGTGGGGCTAACTATTTGCTCATAGCTGGGACCCTTTGTGATCAGAAGCCTTGATGTCAGATGTAGTTTATAGTCATACCTAGGACTAGTTGGTAAATTGGTGTTGTTGGCACTTTTTCTATCAGCTGTTGGCACTTTTGCTATCAGCTGTGGTGCTGTTGGCACTTTTGCTATCAACTGGTGTTGTTCGCAAGTTTTTATATAAACATGTATTTTTATACTTTCAAAGTGGTTTTTGTTTAGTGGGAGGTCACTATTTGCTCATTGCTATCAGCTTTTGGCAATTTTGGTATCAGCTGTTGGCACTTTTGCTATCAGCTGTTGACACTTTTGCTATAAGCTGTTGGCACTTTGCTATCAGCTGTTGGCACTTTTGTTATCATCTGTTGGCACTTTTGCTATCAGCTGTTGTCACTTTTGCTATCAGCTGTTGGCACTTTTGCTATCAGCTGTTGGCACTTTTTCTATCAGCTGTTGGCACTTTTGCTATCAACTGGTGTTGTTCGCAAGTTTTTATATAAACATGTATTTTTATACTGTCATAGTGTTTCTATTTTTTAGTGGGGCTAACTATTTGCTCATAGCTGGGACCCTTTGTGATCAGAAGCCTTGCTGTCAGATGTAGTTTATAGTCATACCTAGGACTAGTTGGCAATGTGGTGCTGTTGGCACTTTTGCTATCAGCTGTTGGCACTTTTGCTATCAGCTGTTGGAACTTTTGCTATCAGCTGTTGGCACTTTTGCTATCAGCTGTGATGCTGTTTGCACTTTGGCTATCAACTTGTGTTGTTCGCAAGTTTTTATATTAACATATATTTTTATACATTCATAGTGTTTTTTTTTAGTGGGGGTAACTATTTGCTCATAGCTGGGACAATTTGTGATCAGAAGACTTGCTGTCAGATGTAGTTTATAGTCATACCTAAGACTAGTTGGCACTGTGGTGCTGTAGGCACTTTTGCTATCAGCTGTTGGCACTTTTGCTATCAGCTGTTGGCACTTTTGCTATCAGCTTTTGGCACTTTTGGTATCAGCTGTTGGCACTTTTGCTATCAGCTGTGGTGTTGTTGGCACTTTTGCTATCAACTGGTGTTGTTCGCAAGTTTTTATATAAACATGTTTTTTTATACATTCATAGTGTTTTTTTTTAGTTGGGGTCACTATTTTCTCATAGCTGGGACCCTTTGTGATCAGAAGCCTTGCTGTCAGATGTAGTTTATAATCATACCTAGGACTAGTTGGCACTGTGGTGCTGTTGGCAATTTTGCTATCAGCTGTTGTCACTTTTACTATCAGCTGTTGGCACGTTTGCTATCATCTGTTGGCACTTTTGCTATCAGCTGTGGTGCTGTTGGCACTTTTGCTATCAACTGGTGTTGTTCGCAAGTTTTTATATAAACATGTATTTTTATACATTCATAGTGTTTTTTTTTTAGTGGGGTTTCACTATTTGCTCATAGCTGGGACCCTTTGTGATCAGAAGCCTTGCGGTCAGATGTAGGTTATAATCATACCTAGGACTAGTACGCAATGTGTTGCTGTTGGCACTTTTGCTATCAGCTGTTGGCACTTTTGCTATCAGCTGTTGGCACTTTTGCTATCAGCTGTGGTGCTATTGGCACTTTTGCTATCAACTGGTGTTGTTCGGAAGTTTTTATATAAACATGTATTTTTAAACTTTCATAGTGTTTTTTTTTACAGGGGGGTCACTATTTGCTCATAGCTGGGACTCTTTGTGATCAGAAGACTTGCTGTCAGATGTAGTTTATAATCATACCTTTGACTAGTTGGCACTGTGGTGCTGTTGGCAGTTTTGCTATCAGCTGTTGGCACTTTTGCTATTAGCTGTTGGCAGTTTTGCTATCAGCTGTGGTGCTATTGGCACTTTTACTATCAACTGGTGTTGTTCGCAAGTTTTTATATAAACATGTATTTTTAAACTTTCATAGTGTTTTTTTTTTAGTGGGGGTCACTATTTGCTCATAGCTGGGACCCTTTGTGATCAGAAGCCTTGCTGTCAGATGTAGTTTATAATCATACCTAGGACTAGTTGGCACTGTGGTGCTGTTGGCACTTTTGCTATCAGCTGTTGGCACTTTTGCTATTAGCTGTTGGCACTTTGGCTATCAGTTTTTGGCACTTTTGCTATCAGGTGTTGGCACTTTTGCTATCAGCTTTTGGCACTTTTGCTATCAGCTGTTGGCACTTTTGCTATCAGCTTTTGGCATTTTGGTATCAGCTGTTGGCACTTTTGCTATCAGCTGTTGGCACTTTTGCTATCAGCTGTTTGCACTTTTGCTATCAACTGGTGTTGTTCGCAAGTTTTTATATAAACATGTATTTTTATACTTTCATAGTGTTTTTTTGTTTAGTGGGAGGTCACTATTTGCTCATTGCTATCAGATTTTGGCACTTTTGGTATCAGCTGTTGGCACCTTTGCTATCAGCTGTTTGCACTTTTGCTATAAGCTGTTGGCACTTTGCTATCAGCTGTTGGCACTTTTGTTATCATCTGTTGGCACTTTTGCTATCAGCTGTTGGCACTTTTGCTATCAGCTGTTGGCACTTTTGCTATCAGCTTTTGGCACTTTTGCTATCAGCTGTTGGCACTTTTGGTATCAGCTATTGGCACTTGTGCTATCAACTGGTGTTGTTCGCAAGTTTTTATATAAACATGTATTTTTATACTTTCATAGTGTTTTTTTTTTAGTGGGGGGTCACTATTTGCGCATAGCTGGGAACCTTTGTGATCAGAAGCCTTGCTGTCAGATGTAGTTTATAGTCATACCTAGGACTAGTTGGCACTGTGGTGCTGTTGGCAGTTTTGCTATCAGCAGGTGGCACTTTTGCTATCAGCTGTTGGCACTTTTGCTATCAGCTGTTTGCACTTTTTCTATCAGCTGTGGTGCTGTTGGAACTTTTGTTATCAACTGGTGTTGTTCGCAAGTTTTTAGATAAACATGTGTTTTTATACTTTCATAGTGTTTCTTTTTTAGTGGGGTCACTATTTCCTCATAGCTGGGACCCTTTGTGATCAGAAGCCTTGCTGTAAGATGTAGTTTAGAGTCATACCTAGGACTAGTTGGCACTGTGGTGCTGTTGGCAGTTTTGCTATCAGCTGTTAGCACTTTTGCTATCAGCTGTTGGCACATTTGCTATCGGCTGTTTGCACTTTTGCTATCAGCTGTGGTGCTGTTGGAACTTTTGTTATCAACTGGTGTTGTTCGCAAGTTTTTAGATAAACATGTGTTTTTATACTTTCATAATGTTTCTTTTTTAGTGGGGTCACTATTTCCTCATAGCTGGGACCCTTTGTGATCAGAAGCCTTGCTGTAAGATGTAGTTTAGAGTCATACCTAGGACTAGTTGGCACTGTGGTGCTGTTGGCAGTTTTGCTATCAGCTGTTAGCACTTTTGCTATCAGCTGTTGGCACATTTGCTATCGGCTGTTGGCACTTTTGATATCAGCTTTTGGCACTTTTGGTATCAGCTGTTGACACTTTTGCTATCAGCTGTTGGCACTTTTGCTATCAGCTGTGGTGCTGTTGGCACTTTTGCTATGAACTAGTGTTGTTCGCAAGTTTTTATATAAACATGTTTTTTTATACATTCATAGTGCTTTTTTTTTAGTGGGGGGTCACTATTTGCGCATAGCTGGGACCCTTTGTGATCAGAAGCCTTGCTGTCAGATGTAGTTTATAGTCATACCTAGGACTAGTTGGCACTGTGGTGCTGTTGGCAATTTTGCTAACAGCTGTTGGCACCTTTTGCTATCAGCTGTTGGCACATTTGCCATCAGCTGTTGGCACTTTTGCTATCAGCTGTGGTGATGTTGGCACTTTTGCTATCAACATGGTGTTGTTCGCAAGTTTTTATATAAACATGTATATTTATACTTTCATAGTGTTTTTTTTTTCAGTGGGGTCACTATTTGCTCCTAGCTGGGACCCTTTGTGATCAGAAGCCTTGCTGTCAGATGTAGTTTATAATCATACCTAGGACTAGTTGGCACTGTGGTTCTGTTGGCACTTTTGCTATCAGCTGTTGGCACTTTTGCTTTCAGCTGTTGGCACTTTTGCTATCAGCTGTTGGCACTTTTGCTATCAGCTCTGGTGCTGTTGGCACTTTTGCTATCAACTGGTGTTGTTCGCAAGTTTTTATATAAACATGTATTTTTATACTTTCATAGTGTTTTTTCTTTAGTGGGGTGTCACTATTTGCTCATAGCTGGGAACCTTTGTGATCAGAAGCCTTGCTGTCAGATGAAGTTTATAGTCATACCTAGGACTAGTTGGCCCTGTGGTGCTGTTGGCACTTTTGCTATCAGCTGTTGGCACTTTTGCTATCAGCTGTTGGCACTTTAGCTATCAGCTGTTGGCACTTTTGGTATCAGCTTTTGGAAGTTTTGCTATCAGCTGTTGGCACTTTTGCTTTAAGCTGTGGTGCTGTTGGCACTTTTGCTATCAACTGGGGTTGTTCGCAAGTTTTTATATAAACATGTATTTTTATACTTTCATAGTGTTTTTTCTTTAGTGGGGGGTCACTATTTGCTCATAGCTGGGACCCTTTGTGATCAGAAGCCTTGCTGTCAGATGTAGTTTATAGTCATATCTAGGACTAGTTGGCACTGTTGTGCGGTTGGCATTTTTGCTATCAGCTGTTGGCACTTTTGCTATCAGCTGCTGGCACTTTTGCTATCAGCTGTTGGCACTTTTTCTATCAACTGGTGTTGTTCGCAAGTTTTTATATAAACATGTATTTTTATACTTTCATAGTGTTTTTTTTTAGTGCGGGTCACTATTTGCTCATAGCTGGGACCCTTTGTGATCAGAAGCCTTGCTGTCAGATGTAGTTTATAGTCATACCTAGGACTAGTTGGCGCTGTGGTGCTTTTGGCACTTTTGCTATCAGCTGTTGGCACTTTTGCTATCAGCTTTTGTCACTTTTGGTATCAGCTGTTCGCAGTTTTGCTATCAGCTGTTGGCACTTTTGAAATCAGCTGTGGTGCTGTTGGCACTTTTGCTATCAACTGGTGTTGTTCGCAAGTTTTTATATAAACATGTATTTTTATACTTTCATAATGTTTTTTTTTAGTTGGGGGTCACTATTTGCTCATAGCTTGGACCCTTTGTGATCAGAAGCCTTGCTGTCAGATGTAGTTTATAGTCATACCTAGGACTAGTTGGCACTGTGGTGCTGTTGGCACTTTTGCTATCAGCTGTGTGCACTTTTGCTATCAGCTGTTGGCACTTTTACTATCAGCTGTTGGCACTTTTGCTATCAGCTGTGGTGCTGTTTGCACTTTTGCTATCAACCGGTGTTGTTCGCAGGTTTTTATATAAACATGTATTTTTATACTTCCATAGTGTTTTTTTTTTAATGGTGGGTAACTATTTGCTCATAGCTGGGACCCTTTGTGAACAGAAGCCTTGCTGTCAGATGTAGTTTATAGTCCTACCTAGGACTAGCTGGCACTGTGGTGCTGTTGGCACTTTTGCTATCAGCTATTGGCACTTTTGCTATCAGCTGTTTGCACTTTTGCTATCAGCTTTTGGCACTTTCGGTATCAGCTGTTGGCACGTTTGCTATCAGATGTGGCGCTGTTGGCACTTTTGCTATCAACTGGTGTTGTTCGCAAGTTTTTATATAAACATGTATTTTTATACTTTCATAGTGTTTTTTTTTTAGTGGGGGGTAACTATTTGCTCATAGCTGGGACCCTTTGTGATCAGAAGCCTTGCTGTCAGATGTAGTTTATAGTCATACCTAGGACTAGTTGGCACTGTGGTGCTGTTGGCACTTTTACTATCAGCTGTTGGCACTTTTGCTATCAACTGTTTGCACTTTTGCTATCAGCCGTGGTGCTGTTGGCACTTTTGCTATCACCTGGTGGTGTTCGCAATTTTTATATAAACATGTATTTTTATAATTTCATAGTGTTTTTTTTTAGTGGGGGGTCACTATATGCTCATAGCTGGGACCCTTTGTGATCAGAAGCCTTGCTGTCAGATGTAGTTTATAGTCATACATAGGACTAGTTGGCACTGTTGTGCTGTTTGCAATTTGCTATCAGCTGTTTGCACTTTTGCTATCAGCTGTTGGCACTTTTGCTATCAGCTGTTGGCACTTTTGCTATCAGCTGTTGGCACTTTTGCTATCATCTGTTTGCACTTTTGCTATCAGCTTTTGGCACTTTTGTTATCAGCTGTTGGCACTTTTGCTATCAGCTGTGGCGCTGTTGGCACTTTTGCTATCAACTGGCGTTGTTCGCAAGTTTTTATATAAACATGTATTTTTATACTTTCATAGTGTTTTTTTTTAGTGGGGGTTAATTATTTGCTCAAAGCTGGGACCCTTTGTGATCAGAAGCCTTGCTGTCAGATGTAGTTTATAATCATACCTAGGACTAGTTGGCACTGTGGTGCTGTTGGCAGTTTTACTATCAGCTGTTGGCACTTTTGCTATAAGCTGTTGGCTCTTTTGCTATCAGCTGTTGGCACTTTTGGTATCAGCTGTTGGCACATTTGCTATCAGCTGTTGGCACATTTGCTATCAGCTGTGGTGCTGTTGGCACTTTTGCTATCAACTGGTGTTGTTCGCAAGTTTTTATATAAACATGTATTTTTATACTTCCATAGTGTTTTTTTTTTAGTGGGGGGTCACTATTTGCTCATCGCTGGGACCCTTTGTGATCAGAAGCCTTGCTGTCAGATGTAGTTTATAATCATACCTAGGACTAGTTGGCACTCTGGTGCTGTTGGCACTTTTGCTATCAGCTGTTGGCACTTTTGCTATCAGCTGTTGGCACTTTTGCTATCAGCTGTTGGCACTTTTGCTATCAGCTGTGGTGCTGTTGGCACTTTTGCTATCAACTGGTGTTGTTCGCAAGCTTTTATATAAACATGTATTTTTATACTTTCATAGTGTTTTTTTTTAGTGGGGGGTCACTATTTGCTCATAGCTGGGACCCTTTGTGATCAGAAGCCTTGCTGTCAGATGTAGTTTATAGTCATACCTAGGACTAGTTGTCACTGTGGTGCTGTTGGCACTTTTGCTATCAGCTGTTGGCACTTTTGCTATCAGCTGTTGGCACTTTTGCTATCAGCTGTTGGCACTCTTGCTATCAGCTGTTGGCACTTTTTCTATCACCTGTTGGCACTTTTGCTATCAGCTCTGTGCACTTTTGCTATCAGCTGTGGTGCTGTTGGAACTTTTGCTATCAACTGGTGTTCTTCGCAAGTTTTTATATAAACATGTATTTTTATACATTCATAGTGTTTTTTTTTAGTGGGGGTCACTATTTGCTCATAGCTGGGACCCTTTGTGATCAGAAGCCTTGCTGTCAGATGTAGTTTATAGTCATACCTAGGACTAGTAGGCAATGTGGTGCTGTTGGCACTTTTGCTATCAGCTGTTGGCACTTTTGCTATCAGCTGTTGGCACTTTTACTATCAGCTGTTGGCACTTTTGCTATAAGCTCTTGGCACTTTTGCTATCAGCTGTGGTGCTTTTGGCACTTTTGCTATCAACTGGTGTTGTTAGCAAGTTTTTATATAAACATGTATTTTTATACATTCATAGTGTTTTTTTTTAGTGGGTGGTCACTATTTGCTCATAGCTGGGACCCTTTGTGATCAGAAGCCTTGCTGTCAGATGTAGTTTATAGTCATAACTAGGACTAGTTGGCAATGTGGTGCTGTTGGCACTTTTGCTATCAGCTGTTGCCACTTTTGCTATCAGCTGTGGGCACTTTTGCTATCACCTGTTGGCACTTTTGCTATCAGCTGTGGTGCTGTTTGAACTTTTGCTATCAACTGGTGTTGATCGCAAGTTTTTATATAAACATGTATTTTTATACTTTCATAGTGTTTTTTTTTAGTGGGGGGGTCACTATTTGCTCATAGCTGGGACGCTTTGTGATCAGAAGCCTTGCTGTCATATGTAGTTTATAGTCATACCTAGGACTAGTTGGAACTGTGGTGCTGTTGGCACTTTTGCTATCAGCTGTTGGCACATTTGATATCAGCTGTTGGCACTTTTGCTATCAGCTGTTGGCACTTTTGCTATCAGCTGTGTGCTGTTGGCACTTTTGCTATCAGCTGTTGGCACTTTTGCTATCAGCTGTTGGCACTTTTGCTATCAGTTGTGGGGACTTTTGCTATCAGCTGTTGGCACTTTTGCTATCAGCTTTTGGCACTTTCGGTATAAGCTGTTGGCACTTTTGCTATCACCTGTTGGCACTTTTGCTATCAGCTGTGGTGCTGTTTGAACTTTTGCTATCAACTGGTGTTGTTCGCAAGTTTTTATATAAACATGTATTTTTATACTTTCATAGTGTTTTTTATTAGTGGGGAGTCACTATTTGCTCATAGCTGGGACCCTTTGGGATCAGAAGCCTTGCTGTCAGGTGTAGTTTATAGTCATACCTAGGACTAGTTGGCACTGTGGTGCTGTTGGCACTTTTGCTATCAGCTGTTGGCACTTTTGCTATCAGCTGTTGGCACTTTTGCTATCAGCGGTGGTGGTGTTTGCACTTTTGCTATCAACTGGTGTTGTTCGCAAGTTTTTTGTAAACATGTATTTTTATACTTTCATAGTGTTTTTTTATGGGGGGTCACTATTTGCTCATAGCTGGGACCCTTTGTGATAAGAAGCCTTGCTGTCAGATGTAGTTTATAGTCATACCTAGGACTAGTTGGCACTGTGGTGCTGTTGGCACTTTTGCTATCAGCTGTTGGCACTTTTGCTATCAGTTGTAGGCACTTTTGCTATCAGCTGTTGGCACTTTTGCTATCAGCTGTGGTGCTGTTGGCACTTTTGCTATCAACTGGTGTTGTTCGCAAGTGTTTATATAAACATGTATTTTTATAATTTCATTGTGTTTTTTTTTAGTGGGGGGTCACTATTTGCTCATAGCTGGGACCCTTTGTGATAAGAAGCCTTGCTGTCAGATGTAGTTTATAGTCATACCTAGGACTAGTTGGAACTGTGGTGCTGTTGGCACATTTGCTATCAGCTGTTGGCACTTTTGCTATCAGCTGTTGGCACTTTTGCTATCAGCTGTGTGCTGTTGGCAATTTTGCTATCAGCTGTTGGCACTTTTGCTATCAGCTGTTGGCACTTTTGCTATCAGTTGTTGGCACTTTTGCTATCAGCTGTTGGCACTTTTGCTATCAGCTTTTGACACTTTCGGTATCAGCTGTTGGCACTTTTGCTACCAGCTGTGGTGCTGTTGGCACTTTTGCTATCAACTGGTGTTCTTCGCAAGTTTTTATATAAACATGTATTTTTATACATTCATAGTGTTTTCTTTTTAGTGGGGGTCACTATTTGCTCATAGCTGGGACCCTTTGTGATCAGAAGCCTTGCTGTCAGATGTAGTTTATAGTCATACCTAGGACTAGTTGGCAATGTGGTGCTGTTGGCACTTTTGCTATCAGCTGTTGGCACTTTTACTATCAGCTGTTGGCACTTTTGCTATCAGCTGTTGGAACTTTTGCTATCAGCTGTGGTGCTCTTGGCACTTTTGCTATCAACTGGTTTTCTTCGCAAGTTTTTATATAAACATGTATTTTTATACATTCATAATGTTTTTTTTTTATTGGGGGGTCACTATTTGCTCATAGCTAAGACCCTTTGTGATAAGAAGCCTTGCTGTCAGATGTAGTTTATAGTCATACCTAGGCCTAGTTGGCACTGTGGTGCTGTTGGCACTTTTGCTATCAGCTGTTGGCACTTTTGCTATCAGCTGTGGTGCTGTTGGCACTTTTGCTATCAACTGGTGTTCTTCGCAATTTTTTATATAAACGTGTATTTTTATACATTCAAAATGTTTTTTTTTAGTGGGGGTCACTATTTGCTCATAGCTGGGACCCTTTGCGATCAGAAGCCTTGCCGTCAGATGTAGTTAATAGTCATACCTAGGACTAGTTGGCAATGTGTTGCTGTTGGCACTTTTGCTATCAGCTGTTGGCACTTTTGCTATCAGCTGTTGGCACTTTTGCTATCAGCTGTGGTGCTTTTGGCACTTTTGCTATCAACTGGTGTTGTTCGCAAGTTTTTATATAAACATGTATTTTTATACATTCATAGTGTTTTTTTTTAGTGGGGGGTCACTATTTGCTTATAGCTGGGACACTTTGTGATCAGAAGCCTTGCTGTCAGATGTAGTTTATAGTCATAACTAGGACTAGTTGGCAATGTGGTGCTGTTGGCACTTTTGCTATCAGCTGTTGGCACTTTTGCTATCAGCTGTTGTCACTTTTGCTATCAGCTGTTGGCACTTTTGCTATCATCTGTCGTGCTGTTGGCACTTTTACTATCAACTGGTGTTTTTCGCAAGTGTTTATATAAACATGTATTTTTATACTTTCATTGTGTTTTTTTTTCATGGGGGGTCACTCTTTGCTCATAGCTGGGACCCTTTGTGATCAGAAGCCTTGCTGTCAGATGTAGTTTATATTCATACCTAGGACTAGTTGGCACTGTGGTGCTGTTGGCACTTTTGCTATCAGCTGTTGGCACTTTTCCTATCAGCTTTTGGCACTTTTGCTATCAGCTTTTGGCACTTTTGCTATCAGCTGTTGGCACATTTGATATCAGCTGTTGGCACTTTTGCTATCAGCTGTGGTGCTGTTGGCACTTTTGCTATCAACTGGTGTTGTTCGCAAGTTTTTATATAAACATGTATTTTTATACGTTCATAGTTTTTTTTTTTTAGTGGGGGGTCACTATTTGCTCATAGCTTGGACCCGTTGTGATCAGAAGACTTGCTGTCAGATGTAGTTTATAGTCATACGTAGGACTAGTTGGCACTGTGGTGCTGTTGGCACTTTTGCTATCAGCTGTTGGCACTTTTGCTATCAGCTGTTGGCGCTTTTGCTATCAGCTGTTGGTACTTTTGATATCAGCTGTGGTGCTGTTGGCACTTTTGCTATCAACTGGTGTTGTTCGCAAGTTTTTATATAAACATGTATTTTTATACTTTCATAGTGTTTTTTTTTTAGTGGGGGGTCACTATTTGCTCATAGCTTGGACCCTTTGTGATCAGAAGACTTGCTGTCAGATGTAGTTTATAGTCATACGTAGGACTAGTTGGCACTGTGGTGCTGTTGGCACTTTTGCTATTAGCTGTTGGCACTTTTGCTATCAGGTGTTGGCACTTTTGCTATCAGCTGTTGGCACTTTTGCTATCAGCTGTTCGCACTTTTGGTATCAGCTGTTGGCACTTTTGCTATCAGCTGTTGGTACTTTTGCTTTCAGCTGTTGGCACTTTTGCTATCAGTTGTTGGCACTTTTGCTCTCAGCTGTTGGCACTTTTGCTATCAGCTGTGGTGCTGTTGGCACTTTTGCTATCAACTGGTGTTGTTCGCAAGTTTTTATATAAACATGTAATTTATACTTTCATAGTGTTTTTTTTTAGTGGGGGATCACTATTTGCTCATAGCTGGGACCCTTTGTGATCAGAAGCCTAGCTGTCAGATGTAGTTTATAGTCATACCTAGGATAGTTGGCACTGTGGTGCAGTTGGCACTTTTGCTATCAGCTGTTGGCACTTTTGATATCAGCTGTTGGCACTTTTGCTATCAGCTGTGGTGCTGTTGGCACTTTTGCTATCAACTGGTGTTGTTCGCAAGGTTTTATATAAACATGTATTTTTATACTTTCATAGTGTTTTTTTTTTAGTGGGGGCGCACTATTTGCTCATAGCTGGGACCCTTTGTGATCAGAAGCTTTGCTGTCAGATGTAGTTTATTGTCATACCTAGGACTAGTTGGCACTGTGGTGCTGTTTGCACTTTTGCTATCAGTTGTTGGCACTTTTGCTATCAGCTGTTGGCTATTTTGCTATCAGCTTTTGGCACTTTTGCTATCAGCTGTTGGAACTTTTGCTATCAGCTGTTGGCACTTTTGCTATCAGCTTTTGGCACTTTTGGTATCAGCTGTTGGCACTTTTGCTATCAGCTGTGGTGCTGTTGGCACTTTTGCTATCAACTGGTGTTGTTCGCAAGTTTTTATATAAACATGTATTTTTATACTTTCATAATGGTTTTTTTTTAGTGGGGGGTCACTATTTGCTCATAGCTGGGACCCTTTGTGATCAGAAGACTTGCTGTCATATGTAGTTTATAGTCATACCTAGGACTAGTTGGCACTGTGGTGCTGTTTGCACTTTTGCTATCAGTTGTTGGCACTTTTGCTATCAGCTGTTGGCACTTTTGCTATCAGCTGTTGGCACTTTTGCTATCAGCTGTTGGCACTTTTGGTATCATCTGTTGGCACTTTTGCTATCAGCTGTTGGCACATTTGAAATCAGCTGTGGTGCTGTTGGCACTTTTGCTATCAACTGGTTTTGTTCGCAAGTTTTTATATAAACATGTATTTTTATACTTTCATAATGTTTTTTTTTAGTGGGGGGTCACTATTTGCTCATAGCTCGGACCCTTTGTGATCAGAAGCCTTGCTGTCAAATGTAGTTTATAGTCATACCTAGGACTAGTTGGCACTGTGGTGCTGTTGGCACTTTTGCTATCAGCTGTTGGCACTTTTGCTATCAGCTGTTGGCACTTTTGCTATCAGCTGTGGTGCTGTTTGCACTTTCGTTATCAACTGGTGTTTTTCGCAAGTTTTTATATAAACATGTATTTTTATACTTTCATAGTGTTTTTCTTTTAGTGGGGGGTAACTATTTGCTCATAGCTGGGACCCTTTGTGATCAGAAGCCTTGCTGTCAGATGTAGTTTATAGTCATACCTAGGAATAGTTGGCACTGTGGTGCTGTTGGCACTTTTGCTATCAGCTGTTGGCAATTTGCTATCAGCTGTTGGCACTTTTGCTATCAGCTGTTGGCACTTTTGCTATCAGCTGTTGGCACTTTTGCTATCAACTGTTGGCACTTTTGCTATCAGCTGTTGGCACTTTTGCTATCAGCTGTGGTGCTGTTGGCACTTTTGCTATTAACTGGTGTTGTTCGCAAGTTTTTATATAAATATGTATTTTTATACTTTCATAGTGTTTTTTTAGTGGGGGGTCACTATTTGCTCATAGCTGGGACCCTTTGTGATCAGAAGCCTTGCTGTCAGATGTAGTTTATAGTCATACCTAGGACTAGTTGGCACTGTGGTGCTGTTGGCACTCTTGCTATTAGCTGTTGGCACTTTTGCTATCAGCTGTGGGCACTTTTGCTATCAGCTGTTGGCACATTTGCTATCACCTGTTGGCACTTTTGCTATCAGCTGTGGTGCTGTTGGCACTTTTGCTATCAACTGGTGTTGTTCGCAAGTTTTTATATAAACATGTATTTTTATACTTTCATAGTGTTTTCTTTTAGTGGGGGGTTACTATTTGCTCATAGCTGGGAGCCTTTGTGATCAGAAGCCTTGCTGTCAGATGTAGTTTATAGTCATTCCTAGGACTAGTTGGCACTGAGGTGCTGTTGGCACTTTTGCTATCAGCTGTTGGCACTTTTGCTATCAGCTGTTGGCACTTTTGCTACCAGCTGTTGGCACATTTGCTATCAGCTTTTGGCACTTTCGGTATCAGCTGTTGGCACATTTGCTATCACCTGTTGGCACTTTTGCTATCAGCTGTGGTGCTGTTCGCACTTTTGCTATCAACTGGTGTTGTTCGCAAGTTTTTATATAAATATGTATTTTTATACATTCATAATGTTTTTTTTTAGTGGGGGGTCACTATTTGCTCATAGCTGGGACCCTTTGTGATCAGAAGCCTTGCTGTCCGATGTAGTTCATAGTGATACCTAGGACTAGTTGGCACTGTGGTGCTGTTGGCATTTTTGCTATCAGCTGTTGGCACTTTTGCTATCAGCTGTTGGCACTTTTGCTATCAGCTGTTGGCACATTTGCTATCAGCCTTGGTGTTGTTTTCACTTTTGCTATCAACTGGTGTTGTTCGCAAGTTTTTTATATAAACATGTATTTTTATACTTTCATAGTGTTTTTCTTTTAGTGGGGGGTAACTATTTGCTCATAGCTGGGACCCTTTGTGATCAGAAGCCTTGCTGTCAGAAGTAGTTTATAGTCATACCTAGGAATAGTTGGCACTGTGGTGCTGTTGGCACTTTTGCTATCAGCTGTTGGCACGTTTGGTATCGGCTGTTGGCACTTTTGCTATCAGCTGTGGTGCTGTTTGCACTTTTGTTATCAACTGGTGTTTTTCGCAAGTTTTTATATAAACATGTATTTTTATACTTTCATAGTGTTTTTCTTTTAGTGGGGGGTAACTATTTGCTCATAGCTGGGACCCTTTGTGATCAGAAGCCTTGCTGTCAGATGTAGTTTATAGTCATACCTAGGAATAGTTGGCACTGTGGTGCTGTTGGCACTTTTGCTATCAGCTGTTGGCAATTTGCTATCAGCTGTTGGCACTTTTGCTATCAGCTGTTGGCACTTTTGCTATCAGCTGTTGGCACTTTTGCTATCAGCTGTTGGCACTTTTGCTATAACCTGTTGGCACTTTTGCTATCAGCTGTTGGCACTTTTGCTATCAGCTGTGGTGCTGTTGGCACTTTTGCTATCAGCTGTTGGCACTTTTGCTATCAGCTGTGGGCACTTTTGCTATCAGCTTTTGGCACATTTGCAATCACCAGTTGGCACTTTTGCTATCAGCTGTGGTGCTGTTGGCACTTTTGCTATCAACTGGTGTTGTTCGCAAGTTTTTATATAAACATGTATTTTTATACTTTCATAGTGTTTTTTTTAGTGGGGGGTCACTATTTGCTCATAGCTGGGACCCTTTGTGATCAGAAGCCTTGCTGTCAGATGTAGTTTATAGTCATACCTAGGACTAGTTGGCACTGTGGTGCTGTTGGCACTTTTGCTATCAGCTGTTGGCACTTTTGCTATCAGCTGTTGGCACTTTTGCTATCAGCTGTTGGCACTTACGGTATCAGCTGTTGGCACTTTTGCTATCAGCTGTTGGCACTTTTGCTATCAGCTGTGGTGCTGTTCGCACTTTTGCTATCAAGTGGTGTTGTTCGCAAGTTTTTATATAAATATGTATTTTTATACTTTCATAATGTTTTTTTTTTAGTGGGGGGTCACTATTTGCTCATAGCTGGGACCCTTTGTGATCAGAAGCCTTGCTGTCCGATGTAGTTCATAGAGATACCTAGGACTAGTTGGCACTGTGGTGCTGTTGGCACTTTTGCTATCAGCTGTTGGCACTATGGCTATCAGCTGTTGGCACTTTTGCTATCAGCTGTTGGCACTTTTGCTATCAGCTTTTGGCACTTTTGTTATCAGCTGTTGGCACTTTTGCTATCAGCTGTTGGCACTTTTGCTATCAGCTGTTGGCACTTTTGCTATCAGCTGTTGCCACTTTTTCTATCAGCTTTTGGACTTTTTGTATCAGCTGTTGGCACTTTTGCTATCAGCTGTTGGCACGTTTGGTATCGGCTGTTGGCACTTTTGCTATCAGCTGTGGTGCTGTTTGCACTTTTGCTATCAACTGGTGTTTTTCGCAAGTTTTTATATAAACATGTAATTTTATACTTTCACAGTGTTTTTTTTTAGTGGGGGGTAACTATTTGCTCATAGCTGGGACCCTTTGTGTTCAGAAGCCTTGCTGTCAGATGTAGTTTATAGTCATACCTAGGAATAGTTGGCACTGTGGTGCTGTTGGCACTTTTGCTATCAGCTGTTGGCACTTTTGCTATCAGCTGTTGGCACTTTTGCTATCAGCTGTTGGCACTTTTGATATCAGCTTTTGGCACTTTTGTTATCAGCTGTTGGCACTTTTGCTATCAGCTGTTGGCACTTTTGCTATCAGCTGTGGTGCTGTTGGCACTTTTGCTGTCAACTGGTGTTGTTCGCAATTTTTTATATAAACATGTATTTTTACACTTTCATAGTGTTTTTTTTTTTAGTGGGGAGTCACTATTTGCTCATAGCTGGGACCCTATGTGATCAGATGCCTTGCTGTCAGATGTAGTTTATAGTCATACCTAGGACTAGTTGGCAATGTGGGGATGTTGGCACTTTTGCTATCAGCTGTTGGCACTTTTGCTATCAGCTGTTGGCACTTTTGCTATCAGCTGTGGTGCTGTTGGCACTTTTGCTATCAACTGGTGTTGTTCGCAAGTTTTTATATAAACATGTATTTTTATACATTCATAGTGTTTTTTTTTAGTGGGGGGAAACTATTTGCTCATAGCTGGGACCCTTTGTGATCAGAATCCTTGCTGTCAGATGTAGTTTATAGTCATACCTAGGACTAGTTGGCACTGTGGTGCTCTTGGCACTTTTGCTATCAGCTGTTGGCACTTTTGCTATCAGCTGTTGGCACTTTTGCTATCTGCTGTTGGCACTTTTGGTATCAGCTGTTGGCACTTTTGCTATCAGCTGTGGTGCTGTTGGCACTTTTGCTACCAACTGGTGTTGTTCGCAAGTTTTTATATAAAAATGTATATTCATACTTTCATAGTGTTTTTTTTTAGTGGGGAGTCACTATTTGCTCATAGCTGGGACCCTTTGTGATCAGATGCCTTGCTGTCAGATGTAGTTTATAATCATACCTACGACTATTTGGCAATGTGGTGCTGTTGGCACTTTTGCTATCAGCTGTTGGCACTTTTGCTATCAGCTGTTGGCACTTTTGATATCAGCTGTTGGCACTTTTGCTATCAGCTGTGGTGCTGTTGGCACTTTTGCTATCACCTGGTGTTGTTCGCAAGTTTTTATATAAACATGTATTTTTATACTTTCATAGTGTTTTTTTTTTAGTGGGGGTCACTATTTTCTCATAGCTGTGACCGTTTGTGATCAGAAGACTTGCTGTCAGATGTAGTTTATAGTCATACCTAGGACTAGTTGGCACTGTGGTGCTGTTGGCACTTTTGCTACCAGCTGTTGCCACTTTTGCTATCAGCTGTTGGTGCTTTTTCTATCAGCTGTGGTGCTGTTTGCACTTTTGCTATCAACTGGTGTTGTTCGCAAGTTTTTATATGAACATGTATTTTTATACTTTTATTGTATTTTTTTTTAGTGGGGGGTAACTATTTGCTCATAGCTAGGACCCTTTGTGATCAGAAGCCTTGCTGTCAGATGTAGTTTATAGTCATGCCTAGGACTAGTTGGCACTGTGTTGCTGTTGGAACTTTTGCTATCAGCTGTTTGCACATTTGCTATCAGCTGTTGGCACTTTTACTATCAGCTGTTGGCACTTTTGTTATCAGCTGTGGTGCTGTTGGCACTTTTGCTATCAACTGGTGTTGTTCGCAAGATTTTATATAAACATGTATTTTTATACTTTCATAGTGTTTTTTTTTAGTGGGGCGTCAGTATTTGCTCATAGCTGGGACACTTTGTGATCAGAAGCCTTGCAGTCAGATGTAGTTTATTGTCATACCTAGGACTAGTTGGCACTGTGGTGCTGTTGGCACTTTTGCTATCAGCTGTTTGCACTTTTGTTATCAACCGTTGGCACTTTTGCTATCAGCTGTTGGCACTTTTGCTATCAGCTGTGGTGCTGTTTGCACTTTTGCTATCAACTGGTGTTGTTCGCAAGTTTTTATATAAACATGTATTTTATACATTCATTGTGTTTTTTTTTAGTGGGGGGTAACTATTTTCTCATAGCTGGGACCGTTTGTGATCAGAAGCCTTGCTGTCAGATGTAGTTTATATTCATACCTAGGACTAGTTGGCACTGTGGTGCTGTTGGCACTTTTGCTATCAGCTGTTGGCACATTTGCTATCAGCTGTTGGCACTTTTACTATCCTGCTGTTGGTACTTTTGTTATCAGCTGTGGTGCTGTTGGCACTTTTGCTATCAGCTGGTGTTGTTCGCAAGGTTTTATATAAACATGTATTTTTATACTTTCATAGTGTTTTTTTTTTAGTGGGGGGTCACTATTTGCTCATAGCTGGGACCCTTTGTGATCAGAAGCCTTGCTGTCAGATGTAGTTTATAGTCATACCTAGGACTAGTTGGCGCTGTGGTGCTGTTGGCACTTTTGCTATCAGCTGTTTGCACTTTTGCTATCAGCCGTTGGCACTTTTGCTATCAGCTGTTGGCACTTTTGCTATCAGCTGTGGTGCTGTTTGCACTTTTGCTATCAATTGGTGTTGTTCGCTATTTTTTATATAAACATGTATTTTTATACATTCATAGTGTTTCTTTTTTAGTGGGGGATAACTATTTGCTCATAGCTGGGACCCTTTGTGATCAGAAGCCTTGCTGTCAGATGTAGTTTATAGTCATACCTAGGACTATTTGGCACTGTGGTGCTGTTGGCACTTTTGCTATCAGCTGTTGGCACTTTTGCTATCAGCTGTTGGAACTTTTGGTATCAGCTGTGTTACTGTTGGCACTTTTGCTATCAACTGGTGTTGTTCGAAAGTTTTTATATAAATATGTATTTTTATACTTTCATAGTGTTTTTTTTAGTGGGGGGTCCCTATTTGCTCATAGCTGGGACCCTTTGTGATCAGAAGCCTTGCTGTCAGATGTAGATTATAGTCACACCTAGGACTAGTTGGCACTGTGGTGCTGTTGGCACTTTTGGTATCAGCTGTTGGCACCTTTGCTATCAGCTATTGGCACTTTTGCTATCAGCTGTTGGCACTTTTGCTATCAGCTGTTGGCACTTTTGCTATCAGATGTGGTGCTGTTGGCACTTTTGCTATCAACTGGTGTTGTTCGCAAGTTTTTATATAAACATGTATTTTTATACATTCATAGTGTTTTTTTAATGGGGGGTCACTATTTGCTCATAGCTGGGACCCTTTGTGATCAGAAGCCTTGCTGTCAGATGTAGTTTATAGTCATACCTAGGATTAGTTGGCAGTGGTGCTGTTGTCACTTTTGCTATCAGCTGTTGGCACTTTTTCTATCAGCTGTTGGCACGTTTGCTATCAACTGTTGGCACTTTTGCTATAAGCTGTTGGCACATTTGGTATCCGCTGTTGGCACTTTTGCTATCATCTGTTGGCACTTTTGCTATCAGCTGTTGGTACTTTTGCTATCAGCTGTTGGCACTTTTGGTATCATCTGTTGGCACTTTTGCTATCAGCTTTTGGCACTTTTGCTATCAGCTGTTGGCACTTTTGCTATCAGCTTTTGGCACTTTTGGTATCAGCTGTTGGCACTTTTGCTATCACCTGTTGGATTTTGCTATCAGCTGTTGGCACTTTTGCTATCAGCTGTTGGCACTTTTGCTATCAGCTGTGGTGCTGTTGGCACTTTTGCAATCAACTAGTGTTGTTCGCAAGTTTTTATATAAACATGTATTTTCATACTTTCATAATTTTTTTTTTTTTGTGGGGGGTCACTATTTGCTCATAGCTGGGACCCTTTGTGATCAGAAGCCTTGCTGTCAGATGTAGTTTATAGTCATACCAAGGACTAGTTGGCACTGTGGTGCTGTTGGCACATTTGCTATCAGCTGTTGGCACTTTTGCTATAAGATGTTGGCACTTTTGCTATCAGCTTTTGGCACTTTTGGTATCATCAGTTGGCACGTTTGCTATCAGCTGTTGGCACTTTTGCTATCAGCCGTTGGCACTTTTGCTATCAGCTGTTGACACTTTTGTATCAGCTGTTGGCACTTTTGCTATCAGCTTTTGGCACTTTTGCTATCAGCTGTTGGCACTTTTGCTATCAGCTGTTGGCACTTTTGCTATCAGTTTTGGCACTTTTGGTATCAGCTGTTGGCACTTTTGCTATCAGCTGTTGGCACTTTTGCTATCAGCTGTGCTGCTGTTGGCACTTTTGCTATCAACTGGTGTTGTTCGCAAGTTTTTATATAAACATGTATTTTTATAATTTCATATTGTTTTTTTTTAGTGGGGGGTCACTATTTGCTCATAGCTGGGACCCTTTGTGATCAGAAGCCTTGCTGTCAGATGTAGTTTATAGTCATACCTAGGATTAGTTGGCACTGTGATGCTGTTGGCACTTTTGCTATCAGCTGTTGGCAATTTTGCTATCAGCTGTTGGCACTTTTGCTATCAGCTGTTGGAACTTTTGCTATCAGCTGTTGGTACATTTGCTATCAGCTGTTGGCACTTTTGGTATCATCTGTTGGAACTTTTGCTATCAGCTGTTGGCACTTTTGCTATCAGCTGTTGGCACTTTTGCTATCAGCTGTTGGCACTTTTGCTATCAGCTGTTGGCATTTTGCTATCAGCTGTTGGCATTTTGCTATCAGCTTTTGGCACTATTGGTATCAGCTGTTGGCACTATGAAAGTATAAAAATACATATTTATATAAAAACTTGCGAACAACACCGGTTGATAGCAAAAGTGCCAACAGCTGATAGCAAAATTGCCAACAGCTGATAGCAAAAGTGCCAAAAGCTGATAGCAAAAGTGCCAACAGCTGATAAGAAAAATTGCCAACAGCTGATAGCAAAAGTGCCAACAGATGATACCAAAATACAAACAGCTGATAGCAAAAGTGCCAACAGCTGATAGCAAAAGTGCCAACAGCTTATAGCAAAAGTGCCAACAGCTGATACCAAAAGTGCCAAAAGCTGATAGCAAAAGTTCCAAGAGCTAATAGCAAAAGTGCCAACAGCTGATAGCAAAATTGCCAACAGCACCACAGTGCCAACTAGTCCTAGGTATGACTATAAACAATATCTGACAGCAAGGCTTCTGATCACAAATGGTGACCCCCCACTAAAAAAAAACATTATGAATGTATAAAAATACATGTTTATATAAAAACTTGCGAACAACACCAGTTGATAGCAAAAGTGCCAACAGCACCACAGCTGATAGAAAAAGTGCCAACAGCTGATAGCAAAAGTGCCAACAGCTGATAGCAAAAGTGTTTTTTTTTAGTAGGGGGTCACCCTACTAAAAAAAAACACTATGAAAGTATAAAAATACATGTTTATATAAAAACTTCCGAACAACACCATTTGATAGAAAAAGTGCCAACAGCACCACAGCTGATAGCAAAAGTGCCAACAGTTGATAGCAAAAGTGCCAACAGCTGATACCAAAAGTGCCAAAAGCTGATAGCAAAAGTCCCAACAGATGATAGCAAAAGTGCCAACAGCTGATAGCACAAGTGCCAACAGCTGATAGCACAATTGCCAACAGCTGATAGGAAAAGTGCCAACAGCTGATACCAAAAGTGCCAAAAGCGGATAGCAAAAGTCCCAATAGCTGATGGCAAAAGTGCCAACAGCTGATAGCAAAAGTGCCAACAGCACCACAGTGCCAACTAGTTCTAGGTATGACTATAAACGACATCTGACAGCAAGGCTTCTGATCACAAAGTGTCCCAGCTATGAGCAAATAGTGACCCCCACTAAAAAAAAACACTATGAAAGTATAAATATACATGTTCATATAAAAACTTGCGAACAACACCAGTTGATAGCAAAAGTGCCAACAGCACGACAGCTGATAGCAAAAGTGCCAACAGCTGATAGCAAAAGTTCCAACAGCACTACAGTGCCAACTAATCCTAGGTATGACTATAAACTACATCTGAGAGCAAGGCTTCTGATCACAAAGGGTGCCAGCTATGAGCAAATATTGACCCCCCACTAAAAAAAAACGCTATGAAAGTATAAAAATACATGTTTATATAAAAACTTGCGAACAACACCAGCTGATAGCAAAAGTGCCAACAGCACCACAGCTGATAGCAAAAGTTCCAACAGCTGATAGAAAAAGTGCCAACAGCTGATAGCAAAAGTGCCAACAGCTGATAGCAAAAGTGTCAACAGCACCACAGTGCCAAATAGTCCTAGGTATGACTATAAACTACGTTTGACAGCAAGGCTTTTGATCACAAAGGGTCCCAGCTATGTGCAAATAGTGACCCCCCACTAAACAAAAACACTATGAAAGTATAAAAATACATGTTTATATAAAAACTTGCGAACAACACCAGTTGATAACAAAAATGCCAACAGCACCACAGCTGATAGCAAAAGTGCCAACAGCTGATAGAAAAAGTGCCAAGAGCTGATACCAAAAGTGCCTACAGCCGATAGCAAAAGTGCCAACAGCTGATAGCAAAAGTGTCAACAGCTGATAGCAAAAGTACCAACAGCTGATAGCAAAAGTGCCAACAGCTGATAGCAAAAGTGCCAACAGCTGATAACAAAAGTGCCAACAGCTGATAGCAAAAGTGCCAACTGCTGATACCAAAAGTGCCAAAAGCTGATAGCAAAAGTGTGAACAGCTGACAGCAAAAGTGCCAACAGCTGATAGCAAAAGTGCCAAACTGATACCAAAAGTGACAAAAGCTGATAGCAAAAGTCCCAACAGCTGATAGCAAAAGTGTCAACAGCTGATAGCAAAAGTGCCAGCAGCACCACAGTGCCAACTATCCTAGGTATGACTATAAACTACATGTGACAGCAAGGCTTCTGATCACAAAGGTTCCCAGCTATGAGCAAATAGTGAACACCCACTAAAAAAAAAACACTATGAAAGTATAAAAATACATGTTTATATAAAAACTTGCGAACAACACCAGTTGATAGCAAAAGTGCAAACAGCACCACAGCTGATAGCAAAAGTGCCAACAACACCACAGCTGATAGCAAAAGTGCCAACAGCTGATAGCAAACGTGCCAACAGCTGATAGCAAAATTGCCAACAGCTGATAGCAAAATTGCCAACAGCTGATACCAAAATTGCCAACAGCTGATAGCAAAAGTGTCAACAGCACCACAGTGCCAACTAGTCCTAGGTATGAATATAAACTACATCTGACAGCAAGGCTTCTGATCACAAAGGGTCCCAGCTATGGGCAAATAGTGACCCCCCACTAAACAAAAACACTATGAAAGTATAAAAATACATGTTTATATAAAAACTTGCGAACAACACCAGTTGATAACAAAAATGCCAACAGCACCACAGCTGATAGCAAAAGTGCCAACAGCTGATAGAAAAAGTGCCAAGAGCTGATACCAAAAGTGCCTACAGCCGATAGCAAAAGTGCCAACAGCTGATAGCAAAAGTGTCAACAGCTGATAGCAAAAGTACCAACAGCTGATAGCAAAAGTGCCAACAGCTGATAGCAAAAGTGCCAACAGCTGATAACAAAAGTGCCAACAGCTGATAGCAAAAGTGCCAACTGCTGATACCAAAAGTGCCAAAAGCTGATAGCAAAAGTGTGAACAGCTGACAGCAAAAGTGCCAACAGCTGATAGCAAAAGTGCCAAACTGATACCAAAAGTGACAAAAGCTGATAGCAAAAGTCCCAACAGCTGATAGCAAAAGTGTCAACAGCTGATAGCAAAAGTGCCAGCAGCACCACAGTGCCAACTATCCTAGGTATGACTATAAACTACATGTGACAGCAAGGCTTCTGATCACAAAGGTTCCCAGCTATGAGCAAATAGTGAACACCCACTAAAAAAAAAACACTATGAAAGTATAAAAATACATGTTTATATAAAAACTTGCGAACAACACCAGTTGATAGCAAAAGTGCAAACAGCACCACAGCTGATAGCAAAAGTGCCAACAACACCACAGCTGATAGCAAAAGTGCCAACAGCTGATAGCAAACGTGCCAACAGCTGATAGCAAAATTGCCAACAGCTGATAGCAAAATTGCCAACAGCTGATACCAAAATTGCCAACAGCTGATAGCAAAAGTGTCAACAGCACCACAGTGCCAACTAGTCCTAGGTATGAATATAAACTACATCTGACAGCAAGGCTTCTGATCACAAAGGGTCCCAGCTATGAGCAAATAGTGACCCCCCACTATAAAAAAAACACTATGAAAGTATAAAAATACATGTTTATATAAAAACTTGCGAACAACACCAGTTGATAGCAAAAGTTCAAACAGCACCACAGCTGATAGCAAAAGTGCCAACAACACCACAGCTGATAGCAAAAGTGCCAACAGCTGATAGCAAACGTGCCAACAGCTGATAGCAAAATTGCCAACAGCTGATAGCAAAATTGCCAACAGCTGATACCAAAATTGCCAACAGCTGATAGCAAAAGTGTCAACAGCACCACAGTGCCAACTATTCCTAGGTATGAATATAAACTACATCTGACAGCAAGGCTTCTGATCACAAAGGGTCCCAGCTAAGAGCAAATAGTGACCCCCCACTATAAAAAAAACACTATGAAAGTATAAAAATACATGTTTATATAAAAACTTGCGAACAACACCAGTTGATAGCAAAAGTGCCAACAGCACCACAGCTGATAGCAAAAGTGCCAACAGCTGATAGCAAAAGTGCCAACAGCTGATAGCAAAAGTGCCAACAGCTGATAGCAAAAGTGCCAACAGCACCACAGTGCCAACTAGTCCTAGGTATGACTATAAACTACATCTGACAGCAAGGCTTCTGATCACAAAGTTTCCAAGATATGAGCAAATAGTGACCCCCCACTAACAAAAAAACACTATGAATGCATAAAAATACATGTTTATATAAAAACTTTCGAACAACACCAGTTGATACCAAAAGTGCCAACAGCACCACAGCTGATATCAAAAGTGCCAACAGATGATACCAAAAGATCCAACAGCTGATAACAAAAGTGCCAACAGCTGATAGCAAAAGTGCCAACAGCTGATAGCAAAAGTGCCAACAGCTGATACCAAAAGTGCCAAAAGCTGATAGCAAAAGTGCCAACAGCTGATAGCATATGTGCCAACAGCTAATACCGAAAGTGCCAACAGTTGATAGCAAAAGTGCCAACAGCTCATAGCAAAAGTGCCAAAAGCTGATACCAAAAGTGCCAAAAGCTGATAGCAAATGTGCCAACAGCTCATAGCAAAAGTGCCAACAGATGATACCAAAAGTGCCAACAGCTGATAGAAATAGTGCCAACAGTTGATAGCAAAAGTGCCAACAGCTGATAGCAAAAGTGCCAACAGCACCACAGTGCCAACTAGTCCTAGATATGATTATAAACTACATCTGACAGCAAGGCTTCGGATCACAAAGGGTCCCAGCTATGAGCAAATAGTGAACCCCCAATTAAAAAAACACTATTAAAGTATAAAAATACATGTTTATATAAAAACTGGCGAACAACACCAGTTGATAACAAAAGTGCCAACAGCACCACAGCTGATAGCAAAAGTGCCAACAGCTGATAGCAAAAGTGCCAACAGCTGATAGCAAAAGTGCCAAAAGCTGATAGCAAAAGTGCCAACAGCTGATAGCAAAAGTGCCAACAGCACCACAGTGCCAACTAGTCCTAGGTATGACTATAAACTACATCTGACAGCAAGGCTTCTGCTCACAAAGGGTCCCAGGTATGAGCAAATAGTGACCGCCCACTAAAAAAAAAAACACTATGAAAGTATAAAAATACGTGTTTATATAAAAACTTGCGAACAACAACAGTTGATAGCAAAAGTGCCAACAGCACCACAGCTGATAGCAAAAGTGCCAACAGCTGATAGCAAATGTGCCAACAGCTGATACGAAAAGTGCCAAAAGCTGATAGCAAATGTGCCAACAGCTGATAGCAAAAGTGCCAACAGATGATACCAAAAGTTCCAACAGCTGATAGCAAAAGTGTCAACAGCTGATAGCAAAAGTGCCAACAGCTGTTACCAAAAGTGCCAACAGCTGATAGCAAAAGTGCCAACATATGATACCAACAGTGCCAATAGCTGATAGAAAAGTGCCAACAGCTGATAGCAAAAGTGCCAACAGCTGATACCAAAAGTGCCAAAAGCTGATAGCAAATGTGCCAACAGCTGATAGAAAAAGTGCCAACAGCTGATAGCAAAAGTGCCAACAGCACCACCTTGCCAAATAGTCCTAGGTATGGCTATAAACTACATCTGACAGCAAGGCTTCTGATCACAAAGGGTCCCAGCTATAAGCAAATAGTGACCCCCCACTAAAAAAAAACAGCTATGAATGTATAAAAATATGTTTATATAAAAACTTGCGAACAACACCAGTTGATAGCAAAAGTGCCAACAGCACGCAGCTGATATCAAAAGTGCCAACAGATGATACCAAAAGTTCCAACAGCTGATAGCAAAAGTGCCAACAGCTGATAGCAAAAGTGCCAACAGCTGATACCAAAAGTGCCAAAAGCTGATACCAAAAGTGCCAAAAGCTGATACCAAATGTGCCGACAGCTGATAGCAAAAGTGCCAACAGCTTATAGCAAAAGTGCCAACAGCACCACATTGCCCAATAGTCCTAGGTATGACTATAAACTACATCTGACAGCAAGGCTTCTGATCACAAAGGTTCCCAGCTATAAGCAAATAGTGACCCCCCACCTTAAAACAAACGCCTATGAATGTATAAAAATACATGTTTATATAAAAACTTGCGAACAACACCAGTTGATAGCAAAAGTGCCAACAGCACCACAGCTGATATCAAAAGTGCCAACAGATGATACCAAAAGATCCAACAGCAGATACCAAAAGTGCCAACAGCTGATAGCAAAAGTGCCAACAGCTGATAGCAAAAGTGCCAACAGCTGATACTAAAAGTGCCAAAAGCTGATAGCAAATGTGCCAACAGCTGATAGCAAATGTGCCAACAGCTGATACCAAAAGTGCCAACAGTTGATAGCAAAAGTGCCAACAGCTGATAGCAAAAGTTCCAACAGCACCAAAGTGCCAACTAGTCCTAAATATGATTATAAACTACATCTGACAGCAAGGCTTCTGATCACAAAGGGTCCCAGCTATAATCAAATAGTGACCCCCCACCTTAAAACAAACCCCTATGAATGTATAAAAATACATGTTTATATAAAAACTTGCGAACAACACCAGTTGATAGCAAAAGTGCCAACAGCACCACAGCTGATATCAAAAGTGCCAACAGATGATACCAAAAGATCTAACAGCTGATAACAAAAGTGCCAACAGCTGATAGCAAAAGTGCCAACAGCTGATAGCAAAAGTGCCAACAGCTGATACCAAAAGTGCCAACAGTTGATAGCAGAAGTGCCAACAGCTGATAGCAAAAGTCCCAACAGCACCACAGAGCCAACTAGTCCTAGATATGATTATAAACTACATCTGACAGCAAGGCTTCGGATCACAAAGGGTCCCAGCTATGAGCAAATAGTGAACCCCCAATTAAAAAAAACACTATTAAAGTATAAAAATACATGTTTATATAAAAACTGGCGAAAACACCAGTTGATAACAAAAGTGCCAACAGCACCACAGCTGATAGCAAAAGTGCCAACAGCTGATAGCAAAAGTGCCAACAGCTGATAGCAAAAGTGCCAAAAGCTGATAGCAAAAGTGCCAACAGCTGATAGCAAAAGTGCCAACAGCACCACAGTGCCAACTAGTCCTAGGTATGACTATAAACTACATCTGACAGCAAGGCTTCTGCTCACAAAGGGTCCCAGGTATGAGCAAATAGTGACCCCCCACTAAAAAAAAAAACACTATGAAAGTATAAATATACACGTTTATATAAAAACTTGCGAACAACAACAGTTGATAGCAAAAGTGCCAACAGCACCACAGCTGATAGCAAAAGTGCCAACAGCTGATAGCAAATGTGCCAACAGCTGATACGAAAAGTGCCAACATATGATACCAAAAGTGCCAACAGCTGATAGCAAAAGTGCCAACAGCTGATACCAAAAGTGCCAAAAGCTGATAGCAAATGTGCCAACAGCTGATAGCAAAAGTGCCAACAGCTGATAGCAAAAGTGCCAACAGCACCACCTTGCCAAATAGTCCTAGGTATGGCTATAAACTACATCTGACAGCAAGGCTTCTGATCACAAAGTTTCCCAGCTATAAGCAAATAGTGACCCCCCACTAAAAACAAACAGCTATGAATGTATAAAAATATGTTTATATAAAAACTTGCGAACAACACCAGTTGATATCAAAAGTGCCAACAGATGATACCAAAAGTTCCAACAGCTGATACCAAAAGTGCCAACAGCTGATAGCAAAAGTGCCAACAGCTGATATCAAAAGTGCCAACAGCTTATACCAAAAGTGCCATCAGCTGATAGCAAAAGTGCCAACAGCTGATAGCAATAGTGACAACAGGTGATACCAAAAGTGCCAACAGCTGATACCAAAAGTGCCAACAGCTGTTACCAAATGTGCCAACAGCTGATAGCAAAAGTGCCAACAGCTGATAGCAAAAGTGCCAACAGCACCACAGTGCCAACTATTCCTAGGTATGACTATAAACTACATCTGACAGCAAGGGTTCGGATCACAAAGGGTCCCAGCTTTGAGCAAATAGTGAGCCCCCACTAAAAAAACAACACTATTAAAGTATATAAATACATGTTTATATAAAAACTAGCGAACAACACCAGTTGATAACAAAAGTGCCAACAGCACCACAGATGATAGCAAAAGTGCCAACAGCTGATAGCAAAAGTGCCAAAAGCTGATAGCAAAAGTGCCAACAGCTGATAGCAAAAGTGCCAACAGCTGATACCAAAAGTGCCAAAAGCTGATACCAAAAATGCCAAAAGCTGATAGCAAATGTGCCGACAGCTGATAGCAAAAGTGCCAACAGCTGATAGCAAAAGTGCCAACAGCACCACATTGCCCAATAATCCTAGGTATGACTATAAACTACATCTGACAGCAAGGCTTCTGATCACAAAGGGTCCTAGCTATAAGCAAATAGTGACCCCCCACCTTAAAACAAACACCTATGAATGTATAAAAATACATGTTTATATAAAAACTTGCGAACAACACCAGTTGATAGCAAAAGTGCCAACAGCACCACAGCTGATATCAAAAGTGCCAACAGCTGATAGCAAAAGTGCCAACAGCTGATACCAAAAGTGCCAAAAGCTGATAGCAAATGTGCCAACAGCTGATAGCAAATGTGCCAACAGCTGATACCAAAAGTGCCAACAGTTGATAGCAAAAGTGCCAACAGCTGATAGCAAAAGTTCCAACAGCACCAAAGTGCCAACTAGTCCTAAATATGATTATAAACTACATCTGACAGCAAGGCTTCGGATCACAAAGGGTCCCAGCTATGAGCAAATAGTGAACCCCCAATTAAAAAAAACACTATTAAATTATAAAAATACATGTTTATATAAAAACTGGCGAACAACACCAGTTGATAACAAAAGTGCCAACAGCACCACAGTTGATAGCAAAAGTGCCAACAGCTGATAGCAAAAGTGCCAAAAGCTGATAGCAAAAGTGCCAACAGCTGATAGCAAAAGTGCCAAAAGCTGATAGCAAATGTGCCAACAGCTGATAGCAAATGTGCCAACAGCTGATAGCAAAAGTGCCAACAGCTGATAGCAAAAGTGCCAACAGCACCACCTTGCCAAATAGTCCTAGGTATGGCTATAAACTACATCAGACAGCAAGGCTTCTGATCACAAAGGGTCCCAGCTATAAGCAAATAGTGACCCCCCACTAAAAACAAACAGCTATGAATGTATAAAAATATGTTTATATAAAAACTTGCGAACAACACCAGTTGATAGCAAAAGTGCCAACAGCGCGCAGCTGATATCAAAAGTGCCAACAGATGATACCAAAAGTTCCAACAGCTGATACCAAAAGTGCCAACAGCTGATAGCAAAAGTGCCAACAGCTGATATCAAAAGTGCCAACAGCTTATACCAAAAGTGCCAACAGCTGATAGCAAAAGTGCCAACAGCTGATAGCAATAGTGACAACAGGTGATACCAAAAGTGCCAACAGCTGATACCAAAAGTGCCAACAGCTGATACCAAAAGTGCCAACAGCTGATACCAAAAGTGCCAACAGCTGATAGCAAAAGTGCCAACAGCACCACAGTGCCAACTATTCCTAGGTATGACTATAAACTACATCTGACAGCAAGGGTTCGGATCACAAAGGGTCCCAGCTTTGAGCAAATAGTGAGCCCCCACTAAAAAAACAACACTATTAAAGTATATAAATACATGTTTATATAAAAACTGGCGAACAACACCAGTTGATAACAAAAGTGCCAACAGCACCACAGCTGATAGCAAATGTGCCGACAGCTGATAGCAAAAGTGCCAACAGCTGATAGCAAAAGTGCCAACAGCTGATAGCAAAAGTGCCAACAGCACCACATTGCCCAATAGTCCTAGGTATGACTATAAACTACATCTGACAGCAAGGCTTCTGATCACAAAGGGTCCCAGCTATAAGCAAATAGTGACCCCCCACCTTAAAACAAACCCCTATGAATGTATAAAAATACATGTTTATATAAAAACTTGCGAACAACACCAGTTGATAGCAAAAGTGCCAACAGCACCACAGCTGATATCAAAAGTGCCAACAGATGATACCAAAAGATCCAACAGCTGATACCAAAAGTGCCATCAGCTGATAGCAAAAGTGCCAACAGCTGATAGCAAAAGTGCCAACAGCTGATACCAAAAGTGCCAAAAGCTGATAGCAAAAGTGCCAACAGCTGATAGCAAATGTGCCAACAGCTGATACCAAAAGTTCCAACAGTTGATAGCAAAAGTGACAACAGCTGATAGCAAAAGTTCCAACAGCACCAAAGTGCCAACTAGTCCTAAATATGATTATAAACTACATCTGACAGCAAGGCTTCGGATCACAAAGGGTCCCAGCTATGAGCAAATAGTGAACCCCCAATTAAAAAAAACACTATTAAAGTATAAAAATACATGTTTATATAAAAACTGGCGAACAACACCAGTTGATAACAAAATTGCCAACAGCACCACAGCTGATAGCAAAAGTGCCAACAGCTGATAGCAAAAGTGCCAACAGCTGATAGCAAAAGTGCCAAAAGCTGATAGCAAAAGTGCCAACAGCTGATAGCAAAAGGGCCAACAGCACCACAGTGCCAACTAGTCTTATGTATGACTATAAACTACATCTGACAGCAAGGCTTCTGCTCACAAAGGGTCCCAGGTATGATCAAATAGTGACCCCCCACTAAAAAAAAAACACTATGAAAGTATAAATATACATGTTTATATAAAAACTTGCGAACAACAACAGTTGATAGCAAAAGTGCCAACAGCACCACAGCTGATAGCAAAAGTGCAAACAGCTGATAGCAAATGTGCCAACAGCTGATACGAAAAGTGCCAAAAGCTGATAGCAAATGTGCCAACAGCTGATAGCAAAAGTGCCAACAGATGATACCAAAAGTGCCAACAGCTTATAGCAAAAGTGCCAACATATGATAGCAAAAGTGCCAATAGCTGATAGAAAAAGTTCCAACAGCAGATAGCAAAAGTGCCAACAGCTGATACCAAAAGTGCCAAAAGCTGATAGCAAATGTGCCAACAGCTGATAGCAAAAGTGCCAACAGCTGATACCAAAAGTGCCAACAGCTGATAGCAAAAGTGCCAACAGCTGATAGCAAAAGTGCCAACAGCACCACAGTGACAACTATTCCTAGGAATGACTATAAACTACATCTGACAACAAGGGTTCGGATCACAAAGGGTCCCAGCTATTAGCAAATAGTGAGCCCCCACTAAAAAAAAAACACTATTAAAGTATATAAATACATGTTTATATAAAAACTGGCGAACAACACCAGTTGATAACAAAAGTGCCAACAGCACCACAGCTGATAGCAAAAGTGCCAACAGCTGATAGCAAAAGTGCCAACAGCTGATAGCAAAAGTGCCAAAAGCTGATAGCATAAGTGCCAACAGCTGATAGCAAAAGTTCCAACTGCTGATACCAAAAGTGCCAAAAGCTGATAGCAAAAGTGCCAACAGCTGATAGCAAAAGTGCCAACAGCTGATACCAAAAGTGCCAAAATCTGATAGCAAAAATGCCAACAGCACCACATTGCCAACTAGTCCTAGGTATGACTATAAACTACATCTGACAGCAAGGTTCTGATCACAAAGGGTCCCAGCTATGAGCAAATAGTGACACCACTAAAAAAAAATCTATGAATGTATAAAAATACATGTTTATATAAATACTTGCGAACAACACCAGTTGATAGCAAAAGTGCCAACAGCTGATAGCAAAAGTGCCAAAAGCTGATAGCAAAAGTGCCAACAGCTGATAGCAAAAGTGCCAACAGCACCACAGTGCCAATTAGTCCTAGGTATGAATATAAACTACATCTGACAGCAAGGGTTCTGATCACAAAGGGTCCCAGCTATGAGCAAATAGTGACCCCCCACTAAAAAAAAACACTATGGAAGTATAAAAATACATGTTTATATAAAAACTTTCGAACAACGCCAGTTGATAGCAAAAGTGACAACAGCACCACAGCCGATAGCAAAAGTGCCAACAGCTGATAGAAAAAGTGCCAACAGCTGATAGCAAAAGTGCCAACAGCTGATAGCAAAAGTGCCAACAGCGCCACTGTGCCAACTAGTCCTAGGTATGACTATAAACTACATCTGACAGCAAGGCTTCTGCTCACAAAGGGTCCCAGCTATGAGCAAATAGTGACCCCCCACTAAAAAAAAACACTATGAATGTATAAATATACATGTTTATATAAAAACTTGCGAACAACACCAGTTGATAGCAAAGTGCAAATAGCACCACAGCTGATAGCAAAAGTGCCAACAGCTGATAGCAAAAGTGCCAACAGCTGATACCAAAATTGCCAACAGCTGATAGCAAAAGAGTTAACAGCACCACAGTGCCAACTAGTCCTAGGTATGACTATAAACTACATCTGAGAGCAAGGCTTCTGAACACAAAGGGTCCCAGCTATGAGCAAATAGTTACCCCCCACTAAAAAAAAAAACACTGTGAAAGTAGAAAAATACATGTTTATATAAAAACTTGCGAACAACACCAGTTGATAGCAAAAGTGCAAACAGCACCACAGCTGATAGCAAAAGTGCCAACAGCTGATAGCAAAAGTGCCAAAAGCTGATAGTAAAAGTGCCAACAGCACCACAGTGCCAAATAGTCCTAGGTATGACTATAAACTACATCTGACAGCAAGGCTTCTGATCACAAAGGGTCCCAGCTATGAGCAAATAGTGACCCCCCTCTAAAGAAAAACACTATGAAAGTATAAAAATACATGTATATAAAAACTTGCGAACAACACCAGTTGATAACAAAAGTGCCAACAGCACCACAGCTGATAGCAAATGTGCCAACAGGTGATAGCAAAAGTCCCAAAAGCTGATAGCAAAAGTGCCAACAGCTGATAGCAAAAGTGCCAACATATGATACCAAAAGTGCCAACAGCTGATAGAAAAAGTGCCAACAGCTCATAGCAAAAGTGCCAACAGCTGATACCAAAAGTGACAAAAGCTGATAGCAAATGTGCCAACAGCTGATAGCAAAAGTGCCAACATCTGATAGCAAAAGTGCCAACAGCACTGCATTGCCAAATAGTCCTAGGTATGACTATAAACTACATCTGACAGCAACGCTTCTGATCACAAAGTGTCCCAGCTATGAGCAAATAGTGACCCCCCACTAAAAACAAACCCCTATGAATGTATAAAAATACATGTTTATATAAAAACTTGCGAACAACACCAGTGGATAGCAAAAGTGCCAACAGCTGATACCAAATGTGCCAAAGGCTGATAGCAAAAGTGCCAAAAGCTGATAGCAAAAGTGCCAACAGCTGATAGCAAAAAGTGCCAACAGCACCACAGTGCCAACTAGTCCTAGGTATGACTATAAACTACATCTGACAGCAAGGCTTCCGATCACAAAGGGTCCAAGCTATGAGCAAATAGTGACCCCCACTAAAAAAAAACACTATTAAAGTATAAAAATACATGTTTATATAAAAACTTTCGAACAACACCAGTTGATAAAAAAGTGCAAACAGCACCACAGCTGATAGCAAAAGTGCCAACAGCTGATAGCAAACGTGCCAACATATCATACCAAAAGTGCCAACAGCTGATAGAAAAAGTGCCAACAGCTGATAGCAAAAGTGCCAACAGCTGATACCAAAAGTGCCAAAAGCTTATAGCAAATGTGCCAACAGCTGATAGCAAAAGTGCCAACAGCTGATATCAAAAGTGCCAACAGCACCACATTGCCAAATAGTCCTAGGTATGACTATAATCTACATCTGACAGCAAGGCTTCTGATCACAAAGGGTCCCAGCTATGAGCAAATATTGACCCCCCACTAAAAACAAACCCCTATGAATGTATAAAAATACATGTTTATATAAAAACTTGCGAACAACACCAGTTGATAGCAAAAGTGCCAACAGCACCACAGCTGATAGCAAAAGTGCCAACAGCTGATAGCAAAAGTGCCAACAGCTGATAGCAATGTGCCAACAGCTGATAGCAAAAGTGCCAACAGCACCACAGTGCCAAATAGTCCTAGGTATGACTATAAACTACATCTGACAGCAAGGCTTCTGATCACAAACGGTCCCAGCTATGAGCAAATAGTGTCCCCCCACTAAAAAAAAAACACTATGAAAGTATAAAAATACATGTTTATATAAAAACTTGCGAACAACACCAGTTGTTAGCAAAAGTGCCAACAGCACCACAGCTGATAGCAAAAGTGCCAACAGTTGATAGCAAAGTGCCAACAGCCGATACCAAAAGTGCCAACAGCTGATAGCCAAAGTGCCAACAGCTGATAGCAATAGTGCCAACAGCTGATAGCAAAAGTGCCAACAGCACCACAGTGCCAACTAGTCCTAGGTATGACAATAAACTACATGTGACAGCAAGGCTTCTGATCACAAAGGGTCCCAGCTATGAGCAAATAGTTACCACCCACTAACAAAAAAACACTATGAAAATATAAGAATACATGTTTATTTAAAAACTTGCGAACAACACCAGTTGATAGCAAAAGTGCCAACAGCACCACAGCTGATAACAAAAGTGCCAACAGCTGGTAGCAAAAGTGCCAACAGCTGATACCAAAAGTGCCAAAACTGATAGCAAAAGTGCCAAAAGCTGATAGCAAAAGACCCAACAGATGATACCAAAAGTTCCAACAGCTGATAGCAAAAGTGCCAACAGCTAATAGCAAAAATGCCAACAGCTGATACCAAAAGTGCCAACAGCTGATAGTAAAAGTGCCAACAGCTGATAGCAAAAGTGCCAACAGCTGATAGCAAAAGTGCCAACAGCACCACAGTGCAAACTAGTCCTAGGTATGACTATAAACTACATCTGACAGCAAGTCTTCTGATCACAAAGGGTCCCAGCTCTGAGGAAATAGTGACCCCCCAATAAAAAAAAACACTATGAAAGTATAAAAATACATGTTTATATAAAAACTTGCGAACAACACCAGTTGATAGCAAAAGTGCCAACAGCACCACAGCTGATAGCCAAAGTGCCAACAGCTGATAGCAAAAGTGCCAACAGCTGATAGCAAAAGTGCCAACAGCACCACAATGCCAACCACTCCTAGGTATGACGATAAACTACATCTGACAGAAAGGCTTCTGATCACAAAGGGTCCCAGCTATGAGCAAATAGTGACCCCCACTAAAAAAAAACACTATGAATGTATAAAAATACATTTTTACATAAAAACTTGCGAACAACACCAGTTGATAGCAAAAGTGCCAACAGAACCGCAGCTGATAGCAAAAGTGCCAACAGCTGATACCAAAAGTGCCAACAGCTGATACCAAAAGTGCCAACAGCTGATAGCAAATGAGCCAACTGCTGATACCAAATGTGCCAAAAGCGTATAGCAAAATGCCAACAGATGATAGCAACAGTGCCAACAGCTGATAGCACAAGTGCCAACAGTTGGTAGCAAAATTGCCAACAGCTGATAGCAAAAGTGCCAACAGCTGATACCAAAAGTACCAAAGGCTGATAGCAAAAGTGCCAACAGCTGATAGCAAAAGTGCCAACAGCTGATAGCAAAAGTGCCAACAGCACCACAGTGCCAACTAGTCCTAGGTATGACTATAAACTACATCTGACAGCAAGGCTTCTGATCACAAAGGATCCCAGCTATGAGCAAATAGTGACCCCCCACTAAAAAAAAAAACACTATGAAAGTATAAAAATACATGTTTATATAAAAACTTGCGAACAACACCAGCTGATAGCAAAAGTGCCAACAGCACCACAGCTGATAGCAAATGTTCCAACAGCTGATAGCAAAAGTTCCAACAGCTGATAGCAAAAGTGCCAACAGCTGATAGCAAAAGTGCGAACAGCACCACAGTGCCAACTAGTCCTAGGTATGACTATAAACTACATCTGACAGCAAGGCTTCTGATCACAAAGGGTCCCAGCTATGAGCAAATAGTGACCCCCCACTAAAAAAAAACACTATGAAAATATAAAAATACATGTTTATATAAAAACTTGCGAACAACACCAGTTGATAGCAAAAGTGCCAACAGCACCACAGCTGATAGCAAAAGTGCCAACAGGTGATAGCAAATGTGCCAACTGCTGATACCAAAAGTGCCAAAAGCTGATAGCAAAATGTCAACAGATGATAGCAAAAGTGCCAACAGCTGATAGCACAAGTGCCAACAGCTGATAGCAAAATTGCCAACAGCTGATACCAAAAGTGCCAAAGGCTGATAGCAAAAGTGCCAACAGCTGATAGCAAAAGTGCCAACAGCTGATAGCAAAAGTGCCAACAGCTGATAGCAAAAGTGCCAATAGTACCACAGTGCCAACTAGTCCTAGGTATGACTATAAACTACATCTGACAGCAAGGCTTCTGATCACAAAGGGTCCCACCTATCAGCAAATGGTGACCCCCCACTAAAAAAAAAACACTATGAAAGTATAAAAATACATGTTTTTATAAAAACTTGCGAACAACACCAGTTGATAGCAAAAGTGCCAACAGCACCACTGCTGATAGCAAAAGTGCCAACAGCTGATAGCAAAAGTGACAACAGCTGATTGCAAAAGTGTCAAAAGCTAATAGCAAAAGTGCCAACAGCTGATAGCAAAAGTGCCAACAACTGATAACAAAAGTACTAAAAGCTGATAGTAAAAGTGCAAACAGCTGATAGCAAAAGTGCCAACAGCTGATAGCAAAAGTGCCAACTGCACCACAGTGCCAACTAGTCCTAGGTATGACTATAAACTACATCTGACATCAAGGCTTCTGATCACAAAGCGTCCCAGCTATGAGCAAATAGTGACCCCCCACTAAAAAAAACACTATGAAAGTATAAAAATACATGTTTATATAAAAACTTGCGAACAACACCAGCTGATAGCAAAAGTGCCAACAGCACCACAGCTGATAGCAAATGTTCCAACAGCTGATAGCAAAAGTTCCGACAGCTGATAGCAAAAGTGCCAACAGCTGATAGCAAAAGTGCCAACAGCACCACAGTGCCAACTAGTCCTAGGTATGACTATAAACTACATGTGACAGCAAGGCTTCTGATCACAAAGGGTCCCAGCTATGAGCAAATAGTTACAACCCACTAACAAAAAAACACTATGAAAGTATAAGAATACATGTTTATTTAAAAACTTGCGAACAACACCAGTTGATAGCAAAAGTGCCAACAGCACCACAGTTGATAACAAAAGTGCCAACAGCTGGTAGCAAAAGTGCCAACAGCTGATACCAAAAGTGCCAAAACTGATAGCAAAAGTGCCAACAGCTGATAGCAAAAGACCCAACAGATGATACCAAAAGTTCCAACAGCTGATAGCAAAAGTGCCAACAGCTAATAGCAAAAATGCCAACAGCTGATACCAAAAGTGCCAACAGCTGATAGTAAAAGTGCCAACAGCTGATAGCAAAAGTGCCAACAGCTGATAGCAAAAGTGCCAACAGCACCACAGTGCAAACTAGTCCTAGGTATGACTATAAACTACATCTGACAGCAAGTCTTCTGATCACAAAGGGTCCCAGCTCTGAGGAAATAGTGACCCCCCAATAAAAAAAAACACTATGAAAGTATAAAAATACATGTTTATATAAAAACTTGCGAACAACACCAGTTGATAGCAAAAGTGCCAACAGCACCACAGCTGATAGCCAAAGTGCCAACAGCTGATAGCAAAAGTGCCAACAGCTGATAGCAAAAGTGCCAACAGCACCACAATGCCAACCACTCCTAGGTATGACGATAAACTACATCTGACAGAAAGGCTTCTGATCACAAAGGGTCCCAGCTATGAGCAAATAGTGACCCCCACTAAAAAAAAACACTATGAATGTATAAAAATACATTTTTACATAAAAACTTGCGAACAACACCAGTTGATAGCAAAAGTGCCAACAGAACCGCAGCTGATAGCAAAAGTGCCAACAGCTGATACCAAAAGTGCCAACAGCTGATACCAAAAGTGCCAACAGCTGATAGCAAATGAGCCAACTGCTGATACCAAATGTGCCAAAAGCTTATAGCAAAATGCCAACAGATGATAGCAACAGTGCCAACAGCTGATAGCACAAGTGCCAACAGTTGGTAGCAAAATTGCCAACAGCTGATAGCAAAAGTGCCAACAGCTGATACCAAAAGTACCAAAGGCTGATAGCAAAAGTGCCAACAGCTGATAGCAAAAGTGCCAACAGCTGATAGCAAAAGTGCCAACAGCACCACAGTGCCAACTAGTCCTAGGTATGACTATAAACTACATCTGACAGCAAGGCTTCTGATCACAAAGGATCCCAGCTATGAGCAAATAGTGACCCCCCACTAAAAAAAAACACTATGAAAGTATAAAAATACATGTTTATATAAAAACTTGCGAACAACACCAGCTGATAGCAAAAGTGCCAACAGCACCACAGCTGATAGCAAATGTTCCAACAGCTGATAGCAAAAGTTCCAACAGCTGATAGCAAAAGTGCCAACAGCTGATAGCAAAAGTGCCAACAGCACCACAGTGCCAACTAGTCCTAGGTATGACTATAAACTACATCTGACAGCAAGGCTTCTGATCACAAAGGGTCCCAGCTATGAGCAAATAGTGACCCCCCACTAAAAAAAAACACTATGAAAGTATAAAAATACATGTTTATATAAAAACTTGCGAACAACACCAGTTGATAGCAAAAGTGCCAACAGCACCACAGCTGATAGCAAAAGTGCCAACAGGTGATAGCAAATGTGCCAACTGCTGATACCAAAAGTGCCAAAAGCTGATAGCAAAATGTCAACAGCTGATAGCACAAGTGCCAACAGCTGATAGCAAAATTGCCAACAGCTGATACCAAAAGTGCCAAAGGCTGATAGCAAAAGTGCCAACAGCTGATAGCAAAAGTGCCAACAGCTGATAGCAAAAGTGCCAACAGCTGATAGCAAAAGTGCCAATAGTACCACAGTGCCAACTAGTCCTAGGTATGACTATAAACTACATCTGACAGCAAGGCTTCTGATCACAAAGGGTCCCACCTATCAGCAAATGGTGACCCCCCACTAAAAAAAAAACACTATGAAAGTATAAAAATACATGTTTTTATAAAAACTTGCGAACAACACCAGTTGATAGCAAAAGTACCAACAGCACCACTGCTGATAGCAAAAGTGCCAACAGCTGATAGCAAAAGTGCCAACAGCTGATTGCAAAAGTGTCAAAAGCTAATAGCAAAAGTGCCAACAGCTGATAGCAAAAGTGCCAACAACTGATAACAAAAGTACTAAAAGCTGATAGTAAAAGTGCCAACAGCTGATAGCAAAAGTGCCAACAGCTGATAGCAAAAGTGCCAACTGCACCACAGTGCCAACTAGTCCTAGGTATGACTATAAACTACATCTGACATCAAGGCTTCTGATCACAAAGCGTCCCAGCTATGAGCAAATAGTGACCCCCCACTAAAAAAAACACTATGAAAGTATAAAAATACATGTTTATATAAAAACTTGCGAACAACACCAGCTGATAGCAAAAGTGCCAACAGCACCACAGCTGATAGCAAATGTTCCAACAGCTGATAGCAAAAGTTCCGACAGCTGATAGCAAAAGTGCCAACAGCTGATAGCAAAAGTGCCAACAGCACCACAGTGCCAACTAGTCCTAGGTATGACTATAAACTACATCTGACAGCAAGGCTTCTGATCACAAAGGGTCCCAGCTATGAGCAAATAGTGACCCCCCACTAAAAAAAACACTATGAAAGTATAAAAATACATGTTTATATAAAAACTTGCGAACAACACCAGTTGATAGCAAAAGTGCCAACAGCACCACAGCTGATAGCAAAAGTGCCAACAGGTGATAGCAAATGTGCCAACTGCTGATACCAAAAGTGCCAAAAGCTGATAGCAAAATGTCAACAGATGATAGCAAAAGTGCCAACAGCTGATAGCACAAGTGCCAACAGCTGATAGCAAAATTGCCAACAGCTGATACCAAAAGTGCCAAAGGCTGATAGCAAAAGTGACAACAGCTGATAGCAAAAGTGCCAACAGCTGATAGCAAAAGTGCCAATAGTACCACAGTGCCAACTAGTCCTAGGTATGACTATAAACTACATCTGACAGCAAGGCTTCTGATCACAAAGGGTCCCACCTATCAGCAAATGGTGACCCCCCACTAAAAAAAAAACACTATGAAAGTATAAAAATACATGTTTTTATAAAAACCTGCGAACAACACCAGTTGATAGCAAAAGTGCCAACAGCACCACTGCTGATAGCAAAAGTGCCAACAGCTGATAGCAAAAGTGCCAACAGCTGATTGCAAAAGTGTCAAAAGCTAATAGCAAAAGTGCCAACAGCTGATAGCAAAAGTGCCAACAACTGATAACTAAAGTACTAAAAGCTGATAGTAAAAGTGCCAACAGCTGATAGCAAAAGTGCCAACAGCTGATAGCAAAAGTGCCAACTGCACCACAGTGCCAACTAGTCCTAGGTATGACTATAAACTACATCTGACATCAAGGCTTCTGATCACAAAGCGTCCCAGCTATGAGCAAATAGTGACCCCCCACTAAAAAAAACACTATGAAAGTATAAAAATACATGTTTATATAAAAACTTGCGAACAACACCAGTTGATAGCAAAAGTGCCAACAGCACCACAGCTGATAGCAAAAGTGCCAACAGATGATAGCAAATGTGCCAACTGCTGATACCAAAAGTGCCAAAAGCTAATAGCAAAAGTGACAACAGATGATAGCACAAGTGCCAACAGCTGATAGCAAAATTGCCAACAGCTGATAGCAAAAGTGCCAACAGCTGATACCAAAAGTGCCAAAGGCTGATAGCAAAAGTGCCAACAGCTGATAGCAAAAGTGCCAACAGCTGATAGAAAAAGTGCCAACAGCACCACAGTGCCAACTAGTCCTAGGTATGACTATAACTCCATCTGACAGCAAGGCTTCTGATCCCAAAGGGTCCCAGCTATGAGCAAATAGTGACCCCCACTAAAAAAAAACTCTATGAAAGTATAAAAATACATGTTTATATAAAAACTTGCGAACAACACCAGTTGATAGCAAAAGTGCCAACAGCACCACAGCTGATAGCAAAAGTGCCAACAGCTGATAGCAAAAGTACCAACACCTGATAGCAAAAGTGCCAACAGCTGATAGCAAAAGTGCCAACAGCACCACAGTGCCAACTAGTCCTAGGTATGACTATAAACTACATCTGACAGCAAGGCTTCTGATCATAAAGGGTCCCAGCTATGAACAAATAGTGACCCCCCACTAAAAAAAAAACACTATGAAAGTATAAAAATACATGTTTATATAAAAACTTGCAAACAACACCAGATTATAGCAAAAGTGACAACTGCTCCACAGCTGATAGCAAAAGTGCCAACAGCTGATAGCAAAAGTGCCAACAACTGATAGCAAAAGTACCAACAGCTGATAGCAAAAGTGCCAACGGCGGATAGCAAAAGTGCCAACAGCACCACATTGCCAACTAGTCCTAGGTATGACTATAAACTACATCTGACAGCAAGGCTTCTGATCACAAAGGGTCCCAGCTATGAACAAATGGTGACCCCCCACTGAAAAAAAACACCATGAATGTATAAAAATACATGTTTATATAAAAACTTGCGAACTACACCAGTTGATAGCAAAAGTGCCAACAGAACCACAGCTGATAGCGAAAGTGCCAAGAGCTGATAGCAAAAGTGCCAAGAGCTGATAGCAAAAGTGCCAACAGCTGATAGCAAAAGTGCCAACAGCACCACAGTGCCAACTAGTCCTAGGTATGATTATAAACTACATCTAACAGCAAGGCTTCTGATTACAAAGGGTCCCAGCTATGAGCAAATAGTGACCCACCACTAAAAAAAAAACACTATGAAAGTATAAAAATACATGTTTATATAAAAACTTGCGAACAACACCAGTTGATAGCAAAAGTGCCAACAGCACCACAGCTGATAGCAAAAGTGCCAACAGCTGATAGCAAAAGTGCCAACAGCTGATAGCCAAAGTGCCAACAGCTGATAGCAAAAGTGCCAACTGCACCACAGTGCCAACTATTCCTAGGTATGTCTATATACTACATCTGACATCAAGGCTTCTTATCACAAAGCGTCCCAGCTATGAGCAAATAGTGACCCCCCACTAAAAAAAAACACTATGAAAGTATAAAAATACATGTTTATATAAAAACTTGCGACAACACCAGTTGATAGCAAAAGTGCCAACAGCACCACAGCTGATAGCAAAAGTGCCAACAGCTGATAGCAAAAGTGCCAACAGCTGATAGCAAAAGTGCCAACAACTGATAGCAAAAGTGCCAACAGCACCACAGTGCCAACTAGTACTGGGTATGACTATAAACTACATCTGACAGCAAGGCTTCTGATCACAAAGGGTCCCAGCTCTGAGCAGATAGTGACCCCCCACAAAAAAAAAACACTATGAAAGTATAAAAATACATGTTTGTATAAAAATTGGTATCAGCTGTTGGCACTTTTGCTATCAGCTGTTGGCACTTTTGCTATGAGCTGTTGGCACTTTTGCTATCAGATGTTGGCACTTTTGCTATCAGCTGTGGTGCTGTTGGCACATTTGCTATCAACTGGTGATGTTCATAAGTTTTTATATAAACATGTATTTTTATACTTTCATAGTGTTTTTTTTTTAGTGGGGGATCACTATTTACTCATAGCTGGGAACCTTTGTGATCAAAAGCCTTGCTGTCAGATGTAGTTTATAGTCATACCTAGGACTAGTTGGCACTGTGGTGCTGCTGGAACTTTTGCTATCAGGTGTTGGCACTTTTGCTATCAGCTGTTTGCACTTTTGCTATCAGCTGTTGGCACTTTTGCTATCAGCTGTTGGCACATTTGGTATCAGCTGTTGGCACTTTTGCTATCAGCTGTTGGCACTTTTGCTATCACCTGTGCTGCTGTTGGCACTTTTGCTATCAACTGGTGTTGTTCGCAAGTTTTTATATAAACATGTATTTTTATAATTTCATAGTGTTATTTTTTTAGTGGGGGTCACTATTTGCTCATAGCTGGGTCCCTTTGTGATCAGAAGCCTTGCTGTCAGATGTAGTATATAGACATACCTAAAACTAGTTGGCACTGTGGTGCTGTTGGCACTTTTGCTATCAGCTGTTGGCACTTTTGCTATCAGCTGTTGGCACTTTTGATATCAGCTGTGGTGCTGTTTGCACTTTTGCTATCAACTGGTGTTGTTCGCAAGTTTTTATATTAACATATATTTTTATACTTTCATAGTGTTTTTTTTTTAGTGGAGGGTAACTATTTGCTCTTAGGTGGGACCCATTGTGATCAGAAACCTTGCTGTCAGATATAGTTTATAGACATACCTAGGACTAGTTGGCACTGTGGTGCTGTTTGCACTTTTGCTATCAGCTGCTGGCACTTTTGCTATCAGCTGTTGGTACTTTTGCTATCAGATGTGGTGCTGTTGGCACTTTTGCTATCAAGTGGTGTTGTTCGCAAGTCTTTATATAAACATGTATTTTCATACTTTCATAGTGTTTTTTTTTTTAGTGGGAAGTCACTATTTGCTCATAGCTGGGACCCTTTGTGATCAGAAGCCTTGCTGTCAGATGTAGTTTATAGTCATACCTAGGAGTAGTTGGCACCGTGGTGCTGTTGGCACTTTTGCTATCAGCTGTTGGCACTTTTGCTATCAGCTGTTGGCACTTTTGCTATCAGCTGTTGGCACATTTGCTATCAGCTCTGGTGCTGTTGGCACTTTTGCTATCAACTGTTGGCACTTTTGCTATCAGCTGTTGGCACTTTTGCTATCAGCTGTTGGGACTTTTGCTATAAGCTGTGGAGCTGTTGGCACTTTTACTATCAACTGGTGTTGTTCGCACGTTTTTATATAAATATGTATATTTATACTTTAATAATGTTTTTTTTTTAGTGGGGGGTCACTATTTGCTCATAGCTGGGACCCTTTGTGATCAGAAGCCTTGCCGTCAGATGTAGTTTATAGTCATACCTAGGACTAGTTGGCACTGTGGTGCTGTTGGCACTTTTGCTATCAGCAGTTGGCACTTTTGCTATCAGCTGTGGTGCAGTTGGCACTTTTGCTATCAACTTGTGTTGTTCGCAGGTTTTTATATAAACATGTATTTTTATACATTCATAGTGTTTTTTTTTTAGTGGGGCGTCACTATTTGCTCATAGCTGGGACCCTTTGTGATCAAAAGCCTTGCTGTCAGATGTAGATTATAGTAATACCTAGGACTAGTTGGCACTGTGGTGCTGTTGGCACTTTTGCTATCAGCTGTTGGCACTTTTGCTATCAGCTGTTGGCACTTTTGCTATCAGCTGTTGGCACTTTTGCTATCAGCTGTTGGCACTTTTGCTATCAGCTGTGGTGCTGTTGGCACTTTTGCTATCAACTGGTGTTGTTCGCAAGTTTTTATATAAACATGTATTTTTATACTTTCATAGTGTTTTTTTTTAGTGGGGGGTCTCTATTTGCTCATAGCTGGTACCCTTTGTGATCAGAAGCCTTGCTGTCAGATGTAGTTTATAGTCATACCTAGGACTAGTTGGCACTGTGGTGCTGTTGGCACTTTTGCTATCAGCTGTTGGCACTTTTGCTATCAGCTGTTGGCACTTTTGCTATCAGCTGTTGGCACTTTTGCTATCAGCTTTTGGCACCTTTGGTATGTGCTGTTGGCACTTTTGCTATCAGCTGTTGGCACTTTTGCTATCAGCTGTTGCAACTTTCGGTATCATCTGTTGGCACTTTTCCTATCAGCTGTTGGCACTTTTGCTATCAGCTGTTGGCACTTTTGCTATCAGCTGTTGGAACATTTGGTATCAGCTGTTGGCACTTTTGCTATCAGCTGTGGTGCTTTTGGCACTTCTGCTATCAACTGGTGTTGTTCGCAAGTTTTTATATAAACATGTATTTTTATACTTTCATAGTGTTTTTTTTTAGTGGGGGGTCACTCTTTGCTCATAGCTGGGACCCTTTGTGATCAGAAGCCTTGCTGTCAGATGTAGTTTATAGTCATACCTAGGACTAGTTGGCACTGTGGTGCTTTTGGCATTTTGCTATCAGCTGTTGGCACTTTTGCTATCAGCTGTTGGCACTTTTGCTATCAGCTGTTGGCACTTTTGCTATCAGCTGTGGTGCTGTTGGCAATTTTGCTATCAACTGGTGTTGTTCGCAAGTTTTTATATAAACATGTATTTTTATACATTCATAGTGTTTTTTTTTTAGTGGGGGTTCACTCTTTGCTCATAGCTGGGACCATTTGTGATCAGAAGCCTTGCTGTCAGATGTAGTTTATAGTCATACCTAGGACTAGTTGGCACTGTGGTGCTGTTGGCACTTTTGCTAACAGCTGTTGGCACTTTTGCTATCAGCTGTTGGCACTTTTGCTATCAGCTGTGGTGCTGTTGGCACTTTTGCTATCAACTGGTTTTGTTCGCAAGTTTTTATATAAACATGTATTTTTATACTTTCATAGTGTTTTCCTTTTAGTGGGGGGTCACTATTTGCTCATATCTGGGACATTTTTTGATCAGAAGCCTTGCTGTCAGATGTAGTTTATAGTCATACCTACGACTAGTTGGCAATGTGGTGCTGTTGGCACTTTTGCTATCAGCTTTTGGCACTTTTGGTATCAGCTGTTGGCACTTTTGCTATCAGCTGTTGGCACTTTTGCTATCAGCTTCTGGCACTTTTGGTATCAGTTGTTGGCTCTTTTGCTATCAGCTTTTGGCACTTTGGGTATCAGCATTTGGCACTTTTGCTATCAGCTGTTGGCACTTTTGCTATCAGCAGTTGGACATTTTGGAATCATCTGTTGGCACTTTTGCTATCAGTTGTTGGAACTCTTGCTAGCAGCTTTTGGCACTTTTGGTATCATCTGTTGGCACATTTGCTATCAGCTGTTGGCACATTTGCTATCAGCTGTTGGCACTTTTGCTATCAGCTGTGGTGCTGTTGGCACTTTTGCTATCAACTGGTGTTGTTCGCAAGTTTTTATATAAACATGTATTTCTATACTTTCATAGTTTTTTTTTTTAGTGAGGGGTCACAATTTTCTCATAGCTGGGACCCTTTGTGATCAGAAGCCTTGCTGTCAGATGTAGTTTATAATCATACTTAGGACTAGTTAGCACTGTGGTGCTGTTGGCACTTTTGCTATCAGCTGTTGGCACTTTTGCTATCAGCTGTTGGCACTTTTGCTATCAGCTGTTGGCACTTTTGCTATCAGCTGTGGTGCTGTTGGCACGTTTACTATCAACTGGTGTTGTTCGCAAGTTTTTATATAAACATGTATTTTTATACTTTCATAGTGTTTTTTTTAGTGGGGGGTCACAATTTTCTCATAGCTGGGAACCTTTGTGATCAGAAGCCTTGCTGTCAGATGTAGTTTATAGTCATACCTAGGACTAGTTGGCACTGTGGTGCTGTTGGCACTTTGGCTATCAGCTGTTGGCACTTTTGCTATCAGCTGTTGGCACTTTTGCTATCAGCTGTGGTGCTGTTGGCACTTTTGCTATCAACTGGTGTTGTTCGCAAATTTTGATATAAACATGTATTTCTATACTTTCATAGTGTTTTTTTTTTTAGTGGGGGGTCACTATTTTCTCATAGCTGGGACCCTTTGTAATCAGAAGCCTTTCTGTCAGATGTAGTTTATAGTCCCACCTAGGACTAGTTGGCACTGTGGTGCTTTTGGCACTTTTGCTATCAGCTGTTGGCACTTTTGCTATCAGCTGTTGGCACTTTTGCTATCAGCTTTGGCACTTTTGCTATCAGCTGTTGGCTCTTTTGCTATCAGCTGTTGGCACTTTTGCTATAAGCTGTGGTGCTGTTCGCACTTTTGCTATCAGCTGTTGGCTCTTTTGCTATCAGCTGTTGGCACTTTAGCTATCAACTGTGGTGCTGTTGGCACTTTTGCTATCAACTGGTGTTGTTCGCAATTTTTTATATAAACATGTATTTTTATACTTTCATAGTGTTTTTTTTTTAGTGGGGGGTCACTATTTGCTTATAGCTGGGACCCTTTGTGATCAGAAGCCTTGCTGTCAGATGTAGTTTATAGTCATACCTAGGACTAGTTGGCACTGTGGTGCTGTTGGCACTTTTGCTATCAGCTGTTGGCAGTTTTGCTATCAGCTGTTGGCACTTTTGCTATCAGCTGTGGTGCTGTTGGCACTTTTACTATCAACTGGTGTTGTTCGCAATTTTTTATATAAACATGTATTTTTATGATTTCATAGTGTTTTTTTTTTAGTGGGGGGTCACTATTTGCTCATAGCTGGGACCCTTTGTGATCAGAAGCCTTGCTGTCAGATGTAGTTTATAGTCATACCTAGGACTAGTTGGCACTCTGGTGCTGTTGGCACTTTTGCTATCAGCTGTTGGCACTTTTGCTATCAGCTGTTGGCACTTTTGCTATCAGCTGTTGGCACTTTTGCTATCAGCTTTTGGCACTTTTGGTATCAGCTGTTGGCACTTTTGCTATCAGCTGTTGGCACTTTTGCTATCAGCTCTGGTGCTGTTGGCACGTTTGCAATCAACTGGTGTTGTTCGCAAGATTTTATATAAACATGTATTTTTATATTTTCATAGTGTTTTTTTTTTAGTCGTGAGTCAATATTTTCTCATAGCTGGGACCCTTTATGATCAGAAGCCTTGCTGTCAGATGTAGTTTATATTCATACCTAGGACTAGTTGGCACTGTGGTGCTGTTGGCACTTTTGCTATCAGCTGTTGGCATTTTTGCTATCAGCTGTTGGCACTTTTGCTATCAGCTTTTGGCACTTTTGGTATCAGCTGTTGGCACTTTTGCTATCAGCTGTTGGCACTTTTGCTATCAGCCGTGGTGCTGTAGGCACGTTTGCTATCAACTGGTGGTGTTCGCAAGTTTTTATATAAACATGTATTTTTATACTTTCATAGTGTTTTTTTTTAGTGGGGGTCACTATTTGCTCATAGCTGGGACCCTTTGTGATCAGAAGCCTTGCTGTCAGATGTAGTTTATATTCATACCTAGGACTAGTTGGATATGTGGTGCTGTTGGCACTTTTGCTATCAGCTGTTGGCACTTTTGGTATCAGCTGTTGGCACTTTTGCTATCAGCTCTTGGCACTTTTGCTATCAGCTTTTGGCACTTTTGGTATCAGTTGTTGGGTCTTTTGCTATCAGCTTTTGGCACTTTTGGTATCAGCTGTTGGCACTGTTGCTATCAGCTATTGGCACTTTTGCTATCAGCTGTTGGACATTTTGGAATCATCTGTTGTCACTTTTCCTATCAGCTGTTGGCACTTTTGCTATCAGCTTTTGGCACTTTTGGTATCATCTGTTGGCACTTTTGCTATCAGCTGTTGGCACTTTTGCTATCAGCTTTTGGCACTTTTGCTATCAGCTGTGGTGCTATTGGCACGTTTGCTATCAACTGGTGTTGTTCGCAAGTTTTTATATAAACATGTATTTTTATACTTTCATAGTATTTGTTTTTTAGTGGGGGGTCACTATTTGCTCATAGCTGGGACCCTTTGTGATCAGAAGCCTTGCTGTCAGATGTAGTTTATAGTCATACCTAGGACTAGTTGGCACTGTGGCGCTGTTGGCACTTTAGCTATCAGCTGTTGGCACTTTTGCTATCAGCTGTTGGCACTTTTGCTATCAGCTGTGGAGCTGTTTGCACTTTTGCTATCAACTGGTGTTGTTCGCAAGTTTTTATAAAACATGTATTTTTATACTTTCATAGAGTTTTTTTTTAGTGCGAGGTCACTATTTGCTCATAGCTGGGAAAATTTGTGATCAGAAGCCTTGCTGTCAGATGTAGTTTATAGTCATACCTAGGACTAGTTGGTATGTGGTGCTGTTGGCACTTTTGCTATCAGCTGTTGGCACATTTGCTATCAGCTTTTGGCACTTTTGCTATCAGCTGGTGTTGTTCGCAAGTTTTTATATAAACATGTATTTTTATAATTTCATAGTTTTTTTTTTTAGTGGGGGGTCACTATTTGCTCATAGCTGGGACCCTTTGTGATCAGAAGACTTGCTGTCAGATGTAGTTTATAATCATACCTAGGACTAGTTGGCACTGTGGTGCTGTTGGCACTTTTGCTATCAGCTGTTGGCACTTTTGCTATCAGCTGTTGGGACTTTTGGTATCAGCTGTTGGCACTTTTGCTATCAGCTGTTGAAACTTTTGCTATCAGCTGTGGTGCTGTTGGCACTTTTGATATCAACTGGTGTTGTTCGCAAGTTTTTATATAAATATGTATTTTTATACTTTCATAATGTTTTTTTTTTAGTGGGGGTCACTATTTGCTCATAGCTGGGGCCATTTGTGATCAGAAGCCTTGCTGTCAGATGTAGTTTATAGTCATACCTAGGACTAGTTGGTATTGTGGTGCTGTTGGCACTTTTTCTATCAGCTGTTGGCACTTTTGCTATCAGCTGTTGGCACTTTTGCTATCAGCTGTGGTGCTGTTGGCACTTTTGCTATCAACTGGTGTTGTTCGCAAGTTTTTATATAAACATGTATTTTTATACTTTCATAGTGTTTTTTTTTTCAGTGGGGTGTCACTATTTGCTCATAGCTGGGGCCCTTTGTGATCAGAAGCCTTGCCTTCAGATTTAGTTTATAGTCATACCTAGGACAAGTTGGCAATGTGGTGCTGTTGGCACTTTTGCTATCAGCTGTTGGTACTTTTGCTATCAGCTGTTGGCACTTTTGCTATCAGCTGTGGTGCTGTTGGCACTTACAGCTGATAGCAAAAGTGCCAACAGCTGATAGCAAAAGTGCTAACAGCTGATAGCAAAAGTGCCAACAGAACCACAGTGCCAACTAGTCCTAGGTATGATTATAAACTACATCTGACAGCAAGTCTTCTGATGACAATGGGTCCGAGCTATGAGCAAATAGTGACCCCCCACTAAAAAAAAAAACACTATGAATGTATAAAAATACATGTTTATATAAAAACTTGTGAACAACACCAGTTGATAGCAAAGTGCCAACAGCACCACAGCTGATAGCAAAAGTGCCAACAGCTGATAGCAAAAGTGCCAACAGCTGATAGCAAAAGTGCCAACTGCTGATAGCAAAAGTGCCAACAGCTGATAAGAAAAGTGCCAACAGCACCACAGTGCCAACTAGTCCTAGGTATGACTATAAACTACATCTGACAGCAAGGCTTCTGATCACAAAGGGTCCCAGCTATGAGCAAATAGTGACCCCCCACTAAAAAATAAACACTATGAATGTATAAAAATACATGTTTATATAAAAACTTGTGAACAACACCAGTTGATAGCAAAGTGCCAACAGCTGATAGCAAAAGTGCCAACAGCTGATAGCAAAAGTGCCAACAGCACCACATTGCCAACTAGTCCTAGGTATGACTATAAACTACATCTGACAGCAAGTCTTCTGATAACAAAGGGTCCCAGCTATGAGCAAATAGTGTCCCCCACTAAAAAAAAAAAACTATGAAAGTATAAAAATACATGTTTATATAAAAACTTGCGAACAACACCAGTTGATAGCAAAAGTGCCAATAGCTGATAGCAAAAGTGTCAACAACTGATAGCAAAAGTGCCAACAGCTGATAGCAAAAGTGCCAACAGCACCACAGTGCCAACTAGTCCTAGGTATGACTATAAACTACATCTGACAGCAAGGCTTCTGATCACAAAGGGTCCCAGCTATGTGCAAATAGTGACTTCCACTAAAAAAAAAACACTATGAAAGTATAAAAATACATGTTTATATAAAAACTTGCGAACAACACCAGTTGATAGCAAAAGTGCCAACAGCATCACAGCTGATAGCAAAAATGCCAACAGCTGATAGCAAAAGTGCCAAAAGCTGATAGCAAAAGTGCCAACAGCTGATAGCAAAAGTGCCAACAGATGATACCAAAAGTGTCAACAGCTGATAGCAAAAGTGCCAACAACTGATAGCAAAAGTGCCAACAGTGTATACCAAAGAAGCCAACAGCTGATAGCAAAAGTGCCAACGGCTGATAGCAAAAGTGCCAACAGCTGATAGCAAAAGTGCCAACAGCTGGTAGCAAATGTGCCAACAGCTGATAGCAAAAGACCCAACAGCACCACAATACCAACTAGTCCTAGGTATGACTATAAACTACATCTGACAGCAAGGCTTCTTATCACAAATTGCCCCAGCTATGAGCAAATAGTGACCACCCACTAAAAAAAAACACTATGAATATATAAAAATACATCTTTATATAAAAACTTGCGAACAACACCAGTTGATAGCAAAAGTGCCAACAGCACCACAGCTGATAGCAAAAGTGCCAACAGCTGATAGCAAAATGCCAACAGCTGATAGCAAAATTGCCAACTGCTGATAGCAAAAGTGCCAACAGCTGATAAGAAAAGTGCCAACAGCACCACAGTGCCAACTAGTCCTAGGTATGACTATAAACTACATCTGACAGCAAGGCTTCTGATCACAAAGGGTCCCAGCTATGAGCAAATAGTGACCCCCCACTAAAAAAAAAAACACTATGAATGTATAAAAATACATGTTTATATAAAAACTTGTGAACAACACCAGTTGATAGCAAAGTGCCAACAGCACCACAGCTGATAGCAAAAGTGCCAACAGCTGATAGCAAAAGTGCCAACAGGTGATAGCAAAAGTGCCAACAGCCCCACATTGCCAACTAGTCCTAGGTATGACTATAAACTACATCTGAAGGCAAGGCTTCTGATCACAAAGGGCCCCAGCTATGAGCAAATAGTGACACCCCACTGAAAAAAAAAAACACTATGAAAGTATAAAAATACATGTTTATATAAAAACTTGCTAACAACACCAGTTGATAGCAAAAGTGCCAACAGCACCACAGCTGATAGCAAAAGTGCCAACAGCTGACAGAAAAAGTGCCAACAGCTGATACCAAAAGTGCCAAAAGCTGATAGCAAAAGTGCCAACAGCTGATAGCAAAAGTGCCAACAACTGATAGCAAAAGTGCCAAAAGCTGATAGCAAAAGTGCCAACAGCTGATAGCAAATTGCCAACAGCTGATAGCAAAAGTGCCAACAGCTGATAGCAAAAGTGCCAACAGCTTATACTAAAAGTGCCAACAGTTTGTAGCAAAAGTACCAACAGCATCACAGTGCCAACTAGTCCTAGGTATGACTATAAACTACATCTGACAGCAGGTCTTCTGATCACAAAGGGTCCCAGCGATGAGCAAATAGTGTCCCCCACTAAAAAAAAAAAACTATGAAAGTATAAAAATACATGTTTATATAAAAACTTGCGAACAACACCAGTTGATAGCAAAAGTGCCAATAGCTGATAGCAAATGTGTCAACAGCTGATAGCAAAAGTGCCAACAGCTGATAGCAAAAGTGCCAACAGCACCACAGTGCCAACTAGTCCTAGGTATGACTATAAACTACATCTGACAGCAAGGCTTCTGATCACAAAGGGTCCCAGCTATGTGCAAATAGTGACCTCCACTAAAAAAAAAACACTATGAAAGTATAAAAATACATGTTTATATAAAAACTTGCGAACAACACCAGTTGATAGCAAAAGTGCCAACAGCATCACAGCTGATAGCAAAAATGCCAACAGCTGATAGCAAAAGTGCCAAAAGCTGATAGCAAAAGTGCCAACAGCTGATAGCAAAAGTGCCAACAGATGATACCAAAAGTGTCAACAGCTGATAGCAAAAGTGCCAACAACTTATAGCAAAAGTGCCAACAGAGTATACCAAAGAAGCCAACAGCTGATAGCAAAAGTGCCAACGGCTGATAGCAAAAGTGCCAACAGCTGATAGCAAAAGTGCCAACAGCTGGTAGCAAAAGTGCCAACAGCTGATAGCAAAAGTCCCAACAGCACCACAATACCAACTAGTCCTAGGTATGACTATAAACTACATCTGACAGCAAGGCTTCTGATCACAAATGGCCCCAGCTATGAGCAAATAGTGACCACCCACTAAAAAAAAAACACTATGAATATATAAAAATACATCTTTATATAAAAACTTGCGAACAACACCAGTTGATAGCAAAAGTGCCAACAGCACCACAGCTGATAGCAAAAGTGCCAACCGCTGATAGCAAAATGCCAACAGCTGATAGCAAAATTGCCAACTGCTGATAGCAAAAGTGCCAACAGCTGATAAGAAAAGTGCCAACAGCACCACAGTGCCAACTAGTCCTAGGTATGACTATAAACTACATCTGACAGCAAGGCTTCTGATCACAAAGGGTCCCAGCTATGAGCAAATAGTGACCCCCCACTAAAAAAAAAAACACTATGAATGTATAAAAATACATGTTTATATAAAAACTTGTGAACAACACCAGTTGATAACAAAGTGCCAACAGCACCACAGCTGATAGCAAAAGTGCCAACAGCTGATAGCAAAAGTGCCAACAGCTAATAGCAAAAGTGCCAACAGCACCACATTGCCAACTAGTCCTAGGTATGACTATAAACTACATCTGAAGGCAAGGCTTCTGATCACAAAGGGCCCCAGCTATGAGCAAATAGTGACACCCCACTGAAAAAAAAACACTATGAATGTATAAAAATACATGTTTATATAAAAACTTGCGAACAACACCAGTTGATAGCAAAAGTGCCAACAGCACCACAGCTGATAGCAAAAGTGCCAACAGCTGACAGAAAAAGTGCCAACAGCTGATACCAAAAGTGCCAAAAGCTGATAGCAAAAGTGCCAACAGCTGATAGCAAAAGTGCCAAAAGCTGATAGCAAAAGTGCCAACAGCTGATAGCAAAGTGCCAACAGCTGATAGCAAAAGTGCCAACAGCTTATACTAAAAGTGCCAACAGTTTGTAGCAAAAGTACCAACAGCACCACAGTGCCAACTAGTCCTAGGTATGACTATAAACTACATCTGACAGCAGGTCTTCTGATCACAAAGGGTCCCAGCTATGAGCAAATAGTGTCCCCCACTAAAAAAAAAAACTATGAAAGTATAAAAATACATGTTTATATAAAAACTTGCGAACAACACCAGTTGATAGCAAAAGTGCCAATAGCTGATAGCAAATGTGTCAACAGCTGATAGCAAAAGTGCCAACAGCTGATAGCAAAAGTGCCAACAGCACCACAGTGCCAACTAGTCCTAGGTATGACTATAAACTACATCTGACAGCAAGGCTTCTGATCACAAAGGGTCCCAGCTATGTGCAAATAGTGACCTCCACTAAAAAAAAAACACTATGAAAGTATAAAAATACATGTTTATATAAAAACTTGCGAACAACACCAGTTGATAGCAAAAGTGCCAACAGCATCACAGCTGATAGCAAAAATGCCAACAGCTGATAGCAAAAGTGCCAAAAGCTGATAGCAAAAGTGCCAACAGCTGATAGCAAAAGTGCCAACAGATGATACCAAAAGTGTCAACAGCTGATAGCAAAAGTGCCAACAACTGATAGCAAAAGTGCCAACAGAGTATACCAAAGAAGCCAACAGCTGATAGCAAAAGTGCCAACGGCTGATAGCAAAAGTGCCAACAGCTGATAGCAAAAGTGCCAACAGCTGGTAGCAAAAGTGCCAACAGCTGATAGCAAAAGTCCCAACAGCACCACAATACCAACTAGTCCTAGGTATGACTATAAACTACATCTGACAGCAAGGCTTCTGATCACAAATGGCCCCAGCTATGAGCAAATAGTGACCACCCACTAAAAAAAAACACTATGAATATATAAAAATACATCTTTATATAAAAACTTGCGAACAACACCAGTTGATAGCAAAAGTGCCAACAGCACCACAGCTGATAGCAAAAGTGCCAACCGCTGATAGCAAAATGCCAACAGCTGATAGCAAAATTGCCAACTGCTGATAGCAAAAGTGCCAACAGCTGATAAGAAAAGTGCCAACAGCACCACAGTGCCAACTAGTCCTAGGTATGACTATAAACTACATCTGACAGCAAGGCTTCTGATCACAAAGGGTCCCAGCTATGAGCAAATAGTGACCCCCCACTAAAAAAAAAACACTATGAATGTATAAAAATACATGTTTATATAAAAACTTGTGAACAACACCAGTTGATAGCAAAGTGCCAACAGCACCACAGTTGATAGCAAAAGTGCCAACAGCTGATAGCAAAAGTGCCAACAGCTGATAGCAAAAGTGCCAACAGCACCACATTGCCAACTAGTCCTAGGTATGACTATAAACTACATCTGAAGGCAAGGCTTCTGATCACAAAGGGCCCCAGCTATGAGCAAATAGTGACACCCCACTGAAAAAAAAAACACTATGAAAGTATAAAAATACATGTTTATATAAAAACTTGCGAACAACACCAGTTGATAGCAAAAGTGCCAACAGCACCACAGCTGATAGCAAAAGTGCCAACCGCTGATAGCAAAATGCCAACAGCTGATAGCAAAATTGCCAACTGCTGATAGCAAAAGTGCCAACAGCTGATAAGAAAAGTGCCAACAGCACCACAGTGCCAACTAGTCCTAGGTATGACTATAAACTACATCTGACAGCAAGGCTTCTGATCACAAAGGGTCCCAGCTATGAGCAAATAGTGACCCCCCACTAAAAAAAAAAACACTATGAATGTATAAAAATACATGTTTATATAAAAACTTGTGAACAACACCAGTTGATAGCAAAGTGCCAACAGCACCACAGCTGATAGCAAAAGTGCCAACAGCTGATAGCAAAAGTGCCAACAGCTAATAGCAAAAGTGCCAACAGCACCACATTGCCAACTAGTCCTAGGTATGACTATAAACTACATCTGAAGGCAAGGCTTCTGATCACAAAGGGCCCCAGCTATGAGCAAATAGTGACACCCCACTGAAAAAAAAACACTATGAATGTATAAAAATACATGTTTATATAAAAACTTGCGAACAACACCAGTTGATAGCAAAAGTGCCAACAGCACCACAGCTGATAGCAAAAGTGCCAACAGCTGACAGAAAAAGTGCCAACAGCTGATACCAAAAGTGCCAAAAGCTGATAGCAAAAGTGCCAACAGCTGATAGCAAAAGTGCCAAAAGCTGATAGCAAAAGTGCCAACAGCTGATAGCAAAGTGCCAACAGCTGATAGCAAAAGTGCCAACAGCTTATACTAAAAGTGCCAACAGTTTGTAGCAAAAGTACCAACAGCACCACAGTGCCAACTAGTCCTAGGTATGACTATAAACTACATCTGACAGCAGGTCTTCTGATCACAAAGGGTCCCAGCTATGAGCAAATAGTGTCCCCCACTAAAAAAAAAAACTATGAAAGTATAAAAATACATGTTTATATAAAAACTTGCGAACAACACCAGTTGATAGCAAAAGTGCCAATAGCTGATAGCAAATGTGTCAACAGCTGATAGCAAAAGTGCCAACAGCTGATAGCAAAAGTGCCAACAGCACCACAGTGCCAACTAGTCCTAGGTATGACTATAAACTACATCTGACAGCAAGGCTTCTGATCACAAAGGGTCCCAGCTATGTGCAAATAGTGACCTCCACTAAAAAAAAAACACTATGAAAGTATAAAAATACATGTTTATATAAAAACTTGCGAACAACACCAGTTGATAGCAAAAGTGCCAACAGCATCACAGCTGATAGCAAAAATGCCAACAGCTGATAGCAAAAGTGCCAAAAGCTGATAGCAAAAGTGCCAACAGCTGATAGCAAAAGTGCCAACAGATGATACCAAAAGTGTCAACAGCTGATAGCAAAAGTGCCAACAACTGATAGCAAAAGTGCCAACAGAGTATACCAAAGAAGCCAACAGCTGATAGCAAAAGTGCCAACGGCTGATAGCAAAAGTGCCAACAGCTGATAGCAAAAGTGCCAACAGCTGGTAGCAAAAGTGCCAACAGCTGATAGCAAAAGTCCCAACAGCACCACAATACCAACTAGTCCTAGGTATGACTATAAACTACATCTGACAGCAAGGCTTCTGATCACAAATGGCCCCAGCTATGAGCAAATAGTGACCACCCACTAAAAAAAAACACTATGAATATATAAAAATACATCTTTATATAAAAACTTGCGAACAACACCAGTTGATAGCAAAAGTGCCAACAGCACCACAGCTGATAGCAAAAGTGCCAACCGCTGATAGCAAAATGCCAACAGCTGATAGCAAAATTGCCAACTGCTGATAGCAAAAGTGCCAACAGCTGATAAGAAAAGTGCCAACAGCACCACAGTGCCAACTAGTCCTAGGTATGACTATAAACTACATCTGACAGCAAGGCTTCTGATCACAAAGGGTCCCAGCTATGAGCAAATAGTGACCCCCCACTAAAAAAAAAACACTATGAATGTATAAAAATACATGTTTATATAAAAACTTGTGAACAACACCAGTTGATAGCAAAGTGCCAACAGCACCACAGCTGATAGCAAAAGTGCCAACAGCTGATAGCAAAAGTGCCAACAGCTGATAGCAAAAGTGCCAACAGCACCACATTGCCAACTAGTCCTAGGTATGACTATAAACTACATCTGAAGGCAAGGCTTCTGATCACAAAGGGCCCCAGCTATGAGCAAATAGTGACACCCCACTGAAAAAAAAAACACTATGAAAGTATAAAAATACATGTTTATATAAAAACTTGCGAACAACACCAGTTGATAGCAAAAGTGCCAACAGCACCACAGCTGATAGCAAAAGTGCCAACAGCTGACAGAAAAAGTGCCAACAGCTGATACCAAAAGTGCCAAAAGCTGATAGCAAAAGTGCCAACAGCTGATAGCAAAAGTGCCAACAACTGATAGCAAAAGTGCCAAAAGCTGATAGCAAAAGTGCCAACAGCTGATAGCAAATTGCCAACAGCTGATAGCAAAAGTGCCAACAGCTGATAGCAAAAGTGCCAACAGCTTATACTAAAAGTGCCAACAGTTTGTAGCAAAAGTACCAACAGCACCACAGTGCCAACTAGTCCTAGGTATGACTATAAACTACATCTGACAGCAGGTCTTCTGATCACAAAGGGTCCCAGCTATGAGCAAATAGTGTCCCCCACTAAAAAAAAAAACTATGAAAGTATAAAAATACATGTTTATATAAAAACTTGCGAACAACACCAGTTGATAGCAAAAGTGCCAATAGCTGATAGCAAAAGTGTCAACAGCTGATAGCAAAAGTGCCAACAGCTGATAGCAAAAGTGCCAACAGCACCACAGTGCCAACTAGTCCTAGGTATGACTATAAACTACATCTGACAGCAAGGCTTCTGTTCACAAAGGGCCCCAGCTATGTGCAAATAGTGACCTCCACTAAAAAAAAAACACTATGAAAGTATAAAAATACATGTTTATATAAAAACTTGCGAACAACACCAGTTGATAGCAAAAGTGCCAACAGCATCACAGCTGATAGCAAAAATGCCAACAGCTGATAGCAAAAGTGCCAAAAGCTGATAGCAAAAGTGCCAACAGCTGATAGCAAAAGTGCCAACAGATGATACCAAAAGTGTCAACAGCTGATAGCAAAAGTGCCAACAACTGATAGCAAAAGTGCCAACAGAGTATACCAAAGAAGCCAACAGCTATTAGCAAAAGTGCCAACGGCTGATAGCAAAAGTGCCAACAGCTGATAGCAAAAGTGCCAACAGCTGGTAGCAAAAGTGCCAACAGCTGATAGCAAAAGACCCAACAGCACCACAATACCAACTAGTCCTAGGTATGACTATAAACTACATCTGACAGCAAGGCTTCTGATCACAAATGGCCCCAGCTATGAGCAAATAGTGACCACCCACTAAAAAAAAACACTATGAATATATAAAAATACATCTTTATATAAAAACTTGCGAACAACACCAGTTGATAGCAAAAGTGCCAACAGCACCACAGCTGATAGCAAAAGTGCCAACAGCTGATAGCAAAATGCCAACAGCTGATAGCAAAATTGCCAACTGCTGATAGCAAAAGTGCCAACAGCTGATAAGAAAAGTGCCAACAGCACCACAGTGCCAACTAGTCCTAGGTATGACTATAAACTACATCTGACAGCAAGGCTTCTGATCACAAAGGGTCCCAGCTATGAGCAAATAGTGACCCCCCACTAAAAAAAAAAACACTATGAATGTATAAAAATACATGTTTATATAAAAACTTGTGAACAACACCAGTTGATAGCAAAGTGCCAACAGCACCACAGCTGATAGCAAAAGTGCCAACAGCTGATAGCAAAAGTGCCAACAGCTGATAGCAAAAGTGCCAACAGCCCCACATTGCCAACTAGTCCTAGGTATGACTATAAACTACATCTGAAGGCAAGGCTTCTGATCACAAAGGGCCCCAGCTATGAGCAAATAGTGACACCCCACTGAAAAAAAAACACTATGAATGTATAAAAATACATGTTTATATAAAAACTTGCGAACAACACCAGTTGATAGCAAAAGTGCCAACAGCACCACAGCTGATAGCAAAAGTGCCAACAGCTGACAGAAAAAGTGCCAACAGCTGATACCAAAAGTGCCAAAAGCTGATAGCAAAAGTGCCAACAGCTGATAGCAAAAGTGCCAAAAGCTGATAGCAAAAGTGCCAACAGCTGATAGCAAAGTGCCAACAGCTGATAGCAAAAGTGCCAACAGCTTATACTAAAAGTGCCAACAGTTTGTAGCAAAAGTACCAACAGCACCACAGTGCCAACTAGTCCTAGGTATGACTATAAACTACATCTGACAGCAGGTCTTCTGATCACAAAGGGTCCCAGCTATGAGCAAATAGTGTCCCCCACTAAAAAAAAAAAACTATGAAAGTATAAAAATACATGTTTATATAAAAACTTGCGAACAACACCAGTTGATACCAAAAGTGCCAATAGCTGATAGCAAATGTGTCAACAGCTGATAGCAAAAGTGCCAACAGCTGATAGCAAAAGTGCCAACAGCACCACAGTGCCAACTAGTCCTAGGTATGACTATAAACTACATCTGACAGCAAGGCTTCTGATCACAAAGGGTCCCAGCTATGTGCAAATAGTGACCTCCACTAAAAAAAAAACACTATGAAAGTATAAAAATACATGTTTATATAAAAACTTGCGAACAACACCAGTTGATAGCAAAAGTGCCAACAGCATCACAGCTGATAGCAAAAATGCCAACAGCTGATAGCAAAAGTGCCAAAAGCTGATAGCAAAAGTGCCAACAGCTGATAGCAAAAGTGCCAACAGATGATACCAAAAGTGTCAACAGCTGATAGCAAAAGTGCCAACAACTGATAGCAAAAGTGCCAACAGAGTATACCAAAGAAGCCAACAGCTGATAGCAAAAGTGCCAACGGCTGATAGCAAAAGTGCCAACAGCTGATAGCAAAAGTGCCAACAGCTGGTAGCAAAAGTGCCAACAGCTGATAGCAAAAGTCCCAACAGCACCACAATACCAACTAGTCCTAGGTATGACTATAAACTACATCTGACAGCAAGGCTTCTGATCACAAATGGCCCCAGCTATGAGCAAATAGTGACCACCCACTAAAAAAAAACACTATGAATATATAAAAATACATCTTTATATAAAAACTTGCGAACAACACCAGTTGATAGCAAAAGTGCCAACAGCACCACAGCTGATAGCAAAAGTGCCAACCGCTGATAGCAAAATGCCAACAGCTGATAGCAAAATTGCCAACTGCTGATAGCAAAAGTGCCAACAGCTGATAAGAAAAGTGCCAACAGCACCACAGTGCCAACTAGTCCTAGGTATGACTATAAACTACATCTGACAGCAAGGCTTCTGATCACAAAGGGTCCCAGCTATGAGCAAATAGTGACCCCCCACTAAAAAAAAAACACTATGAATGTATAAAAATACATGTTTATATAAAAACTTGTGAACAACACCAGTTGATAGCAAAGTGCCAACAGCACCACAGCTGATAGCAAAAGTGCCAACAGCTGATAGCAAAAGTGCCAACAGCAGATAGCAAAAGTGCCAACAGCACCACATTGCCAACTAGTCCTAGGTATGACTATAAACTACATCTGAAGGCAAGGCTTCTGATCACAAAGGGCCCCAGCTATGAGCAAATAGTGACACCCCACTGAAAAAAAAAACACTATGAAAGTATAAAAATACATGTTTATATAAAAACTTGCGAACAACACCAGTTGATAGCAAAAGTGCCAACAGCACCACAGCTGATAGCAAAAGTGCCAACAGCTGACAGAAAAAGTGCCAACAGCTGATACCAAAAGTGCCAAAAGCTGATAGCAAAAGTGCCAACAGCTGATAGCAAAAGTGCCAACAACTGATAGCAAAAGTGCCAAAAGCTGATAGCAAAAGTGCCAACAGCTGATAGCAAATTGCCAACAGCTGATAGCAAAAGTGCCAACAGCTGATAGCAAAAGTGCCAACAGCTTATACTAAAAGTGCCAACAGTTTGTAGCAAAAGTACCAACAGCACCACAGTGCCAACTAGTCCTAGGTATGACTATAAACTACATCTGACAGCAGGTCTTCTGATCACAAAGGGTCCCAGCTATGAGCAAATAGTGTCCCCCACTAAAAAAAAAAAACTATGAAAGTATAAAAATACATGTTTATATAAAAACTTGCGAACAACACCAGTTGATAGCAAAAGTGCCAATAGCTGATAGCAAATGTGTCAACAGCTGATAGCAAAAGTGCCAACAGCTGATAGCAAAAGTGCCAACAGCACCACAGTGCCAACTAGTCCTAGGTATGACTATAAACTACATCTGAAAGCAAGGCTTCTGATCACAAAGGGTCCCAGCTATGTGCAAATAGTGACCACCACTAAAAAAAAAACACTATGAAAGTATAAAAATACATGTTTATATAAAAACTTGCGAACAACACCAGTTGATAGCAAAAGTGCCAACAGCATCACAGCTGATAGCAAAAATGCCAACAGCTGATAGCAAAAGTGCCAAAAGCTGATAGCAAAAGTGCCAACAGCTGATAGCAAAAGTGCCAACAGATGATACCAAAAGTGTCAACAGCTGATAGCAAAAGTGCCAACAACTGATAGCAAAAGTGCCAACAGAGTATACCAAAGAAGCCAACAGCTGATAGCAAAAGTGCCAACGGCTGATAGCAAAAGTGCCAACAGCTGATAGCAAAAGTGCCAACAGCTGGTAGCAAAAGTGCCAACAGCTGATAGCAAATGTCCCAACAGCACCACAATACCAACTAGTCCTAGGTATGACTATAAACTACATCTGACAGCAAGGCTTCTGATCACAAATGGCCCCAGCTATGAGCAAATAGTGACCACCCACTAAAAAAAAACACTATGAATATATAAAAATACATCTTTACATAAAAACTTGCGAACAACACCAGTTGATAGCAAAAGTGCCAACAGCACCACAGCTGATAGCAAAAGTGCCAACCGCTGATAGCAAAATGCCAACAGCTGATAGCAAAATTGCCAACTGCTGATAGCAAAAGTGCCAACAGCTGATAAGAAAAGTGCCAACAGCACCACAGTGCCAACTAGTCCTAGGTATGACTATAAACTACATCTGACAGCAAGGCTTCTGATCACAAAGGGTCCCAGCTATGAGCAAATAGTGACCCCCCACTAAAAAAAAAAACACTATGAATGTATAAAAATACATGTTTATATAAAAACTTGTGAACAACACCAGTTGATAGCAAAGTGCCAACAGCACCACAGCTGATAGCAAAAGTGCCAACAGCTGATAGCAAAAGTGCCAACAGCTGATAGCAAAAGTGCCAACAGCACCACATTGCCAACTAGTCCTAGGTATGACTATAAACTACATCTGAAGGCAAGGCTTCTGATCACAAAGGGCCCCAGCTATGAGCAAATAGTGACACCCCACTGAAAAAAAAACACTATGAAAGTATAAAAATACATGTTTATATAAAAACTTGCGAACAACACCAGTTGATAGCAAAAGTGCCAACAGCACCACAGCTGATAGCAAAAGTGCCAAAAACTGATAGCAAAAGTGCCAACAGAGTATACGAAAGGTGCCAACAGCTGATAGCAAAAGTGCCAACAGCTGATAGCAAAAGTGCCAACAGCTGATAGCAAAATTGCCAACTGCTGATAGCAAATGTGCCAACAGCTGATAAGAAAAGTGCCAACCGCACCATAGTGCCAACTAGTCCTAGGTATGTCTATAAACTACATCTGACAGCAAGGCTTCTGATCACAAAGGGTCCCAGCTATGAGCAAATAGTGACCACCCACTAAAAAAAAAAAACACTATGAAAGTATAAAAATACATGTTTATATAAAAATTTGAGAACAACACCAGTTGATAGCAAAAGTGCCAACAGCACCACAGCTGATAGGAAAAGTGCCAACAGCTGATAGCAAAAGTGCCAACAGCTAAAAGCAAAAGTGCCAACAGATCCACATTGCCAACAAGTCCTAGGTATGATTATAAACTACATCTGACAGCAAGGCTTCGGATAACAAAGGGTCCCAGCTATGAGCAAATAGTGACCCCACACTAAAAAAAAACACTATGAATGTATAAAAATACATGTTTATTTAAAAACTTGCGAACAACACCAGTTGATAGCAAAAGTGCCAACAGCACCACAGCTGATAGCAAAAGTGCCAACAGCTGATAGCAAAAGTGCCAAAAGCTGATAGCAAAAGTGCCAACAGCTGATAGCAAAAGTGCCAACAGATGATACCAAAAGTTTCAACAGCTGATAGCAAAAGTGCCAAAAACTGATAGCAAAAGTGCCAACAGAGTATACCAAAGGTGCCAACAGCTGATAGCAAAAGTTCCAACAGCTGTTAGCAAAAGTGCCAACAGCTGATAGCAAAATTGCCAACTGCTGATAGCAAAAGTGCCAACAGCTGATAAGAAAAGTGCCAACAGCACCACAGTGCCAACTAGTCCTAGGTATGTCTATAAACTACATCTGACAGCAAGGTTTCTGATCACAAAGGGTCCCAGCTATGAGCAAATAGTGACCACCCAATAAAAAAAAAAAACACTATGAAAGTATAAAAATACATGTTTATATAAAAATTTGAGAACAACACCAGTTGATAGCAAAAGTGCCAACAGCACCACAGCTGATAGGAAAAGTGCCAACAGCTGATAGCAAAAGTGCCAACAGCTAAAAGCAAAAGTTCCAACAGATCCACATTGCCAACAAGTCCTAGGTATGATTATAACCTACATCTGACAGCAAGGCTTCGGATAACAAAGGGTCCCAGCTATGAGCAAATAGTGACCCCACACTAAAAAAAAACACTATGAATGTATAAAAATACATGTTTATATAAAAACTTGCGAAGAACACCAGTTGATAGCAAAAGTGCCAACAGAACCACAGCTGATAGCAAAAGTGCCAATAGATGATAGCAAAAGTGCCAACAGCTGATAGGAAAAGTGCCAACAGATGATAGCAAAAGTGCTAACAGCTGGTAGAAAAAGTGCCAACAGCACCACAGTGCCAAATAGTCCTAGGTATGACCATAAACTACATCTGACAGCAAGTCTTCTGATCACAAAGGGTCCCAGCATATAGTGAACCCCCAGTAAAAAACAAACAATATGAATGTATAAAAATACATGTTTATATAAAAACTTGCGAACAACACCAGTTGATAGCAAAAGTGCCAACAGCACCACAGCTGATAGCAAAAGTGCCAACAGCTGATAGCAAAAGTGCCAACAGCACCACAGCTGATATCAAAAGTGCCAAATCTGATAGCAAAAGTGCCAACATCTGATAGCAAAAGTGCCAACAGATGATACCAAAAGTGTCAACAGCTGATAGCAAAAGTGCCAACAGCTGATAGCAAAAGTGCCAACAACTGATACCAAAAGTGCCAAAAGCTGATAGCAAAAGTGCCAACAGCTGATAGCAAATTGCCAACAGCTGATAGCAAAAGTACCAACAGCTGATAGCAAAAGTTACAACAGCTGATACCAAAAGTGCCAACAGCTGGTAGCAAAAGTGCCAACAGATCCACATTGCCAACTAGTACTAGGTATGACTATAAACTACATCTGACAGCAAGGTTTCTGATCACAAAGGGTCCCAGCTATGAGCAAATAGGGACCCTCCACTAAAAAAAAAACACTATGAAAGTATAAAAATATATTTTTATATAAAAACTTGCGAACAACACCAGTTGATAGCAAAAGTGCCAACAGCTGATAGCAAAGGTGTCAACAGCTGATAGCAAAAGTGCCAACAGCTGATAGCAAAAGTGCCAACAGCACCACAGTGCCAACTAGTCCTAGGTATGACTATAAACTACATCTGACAGCAAGGCTTCTGATCACAAAGGGTCCCAGCTATGAGCAAATAGTGACCTCCCACAAAAAAAAAAACATTATGAAAGTATTAAAATACATGTTTTTATAAAAAATTGCGAACAACACCAGTTGATAGCAAAAGTGCCAACAGCACCACAGCTGATAGCAAAAGTGCCAACAGCTGATAGCAAAAGTGCCAAAAGCTGATAGCAAAAGTGCCAACAGATGATACCAAAAGTGTCAACAGCTGATAGCAAAAGTGCTAACAACTGATAGCAAAAGTGCCAACAGAGTATACCAAAGGTGCCAACAGCTGATAGCAAAAGTGCCAACGGCTGATAGCAAAAGTGCCAACAGCTGATAGCAAAAGTGCCAACAGCTGATAGCAAAAGTCCCAACAGCTGATAGCAAAAGTGCCAACAGAACCACAGTGCCATCTAGTCCTAGGTATGAATATAAACTACATCTGACAGCAAGGCTTCTGATCACAAAGGGTCCCAGCTATGAGCAAATAGTGACCCCCTTAAAAAAAACCACTATGAATGTATAAAAATACATGTTTATATAAAAACTTGCGAACAACACCAGTTGATAGCAAAAGTGCCAACAGCACCACAGCCTATATCAAAAGGGCCAACAGCTGATAGCAAAAGTGCCAACAGCTGATAGCAAAAGTGCCAACAGCACCACAGTGCCAACTAGTCCAAGTTATGTCTATAAACTACATCTGACAGCAAGGCTTCTGATGACAAAGGGTCCACGCTATGAGCAAATCATGACCCCCCACTAAAAAAAAAACACTATGAAAGTATAAAAATATATTTTTATATAAAAATTTGCGAACAACACCAGTTGATAGCAAAAGTGCCAACAGCTGATAGCAAAAGTGTCAACAGCTGATAGCAAAAGTGCCAACAGCTGATAGCAAAAGTGCCAACAGCACCACAGTGCCAACTAGTCCTAGGTATGACTATAAATTACATCTGACAGCAAGTCTTCTGATCACAAAGTGTCCCAGCTATGAGCAAATAGTGACCTCCCACTAAAAAAAAACACTATGAAAGTATAAAAATACATGTTTATACAAAAACTTGCGAACAACACCAGTTGATAGCAAAAGTGCCAACAGCACCACAGCTGATAGCAAAAGTGCCAACAGCTGTTACCAAAGTGCCAACAGCTGATACCACAAGTGCCAACAGCTGATAGCAAAAGTGCCAACAGCTGATACCAAAAGTGCCAACAGCTGATAGCAAAAGTGCCAACAGCTGATACCAAAAGTGCCAACAGCTGATAGCAAAAGTGCCCACAGCTGATAGCAAAAGTGCCAACAGCACCTCATTGCCAACTAGTCCTAGTATGACTATAAACGTCATCTGACAGCAAGGAATCTGATCACAAAGTGTCCCAGCTATGAGCAAATATTTACCCCCCACTAAAAAAACACTATGAAAGTATAAAAATACATGTTTATATAAAAACTTGCGAACAACACCAGTTGATAGCAAAAGTGCCAACAGCACCACAGCTGATAGCAAAAGTGCCAACAGCTGATAGCAAAAGTGCCAACAGCTGATATCAAAAGTGCCAACAGCTGATAGCAAAAGTGCCAACAGCTGATAGCACAAGTGCCAACAGCACCACAGTGCCAACTAGTCCTAGGTATGACTATAAACTACATCTGACAGCAAGGCTTCTGATCACAAAGGGTCCCAGCTATGAGCAAATAGTTACCCCCCACTAAAAAAAACACTATGAAAGTATAAAAATACATGTTTATATAAAAACATGCGAACAACACCAGTTGATAGCAAAAGTGCCAACAGCACCACAGCTGATAGCAAAAGTGCCAACAGCTGATAGCAAAAGTGCCAACAGCTGATAGCAAAAGTGCCAACAGCTGATAGCAAAAGTGCCAACAGCTGATAGCAAAAATGCCAACAGCACCACATTGCCAACTAGTCCTAGGTATGACTATAAACTACATCTGACAGCAAGGCTTCTGATCACAAAGGGTCCCAGCTCTGAGCAAATAGTGACCCCCCACTAAAAAAAAACAATATGAATGTATAAAAATACAAGTATATATAAAAACTTGCTAACAACACCAGTTGATAGCAAAAGTGCCAACAGCACCACAGCTGATAGCAAAAGTGCCAAAAGCTGATAGCAAATGTGCCAACAGCTGATACCAAAAGTGCCAACAGCTGATACCAAAAGTGCCAACAGCTGATAGTAAAAGTGCCAACAGCACCACAGTGCCAACTAGTACTAGGTATGTCTATAAACTACATCTGACAGCAAGGCTTCTGATCCCAAAGTGTCCCAGCTATGGGCAAATAGTTACCCCCCCACTAAAAAAAAAACACTATGAAAGTATAAAAATACATGTTTATATAAAAAATTGCGAACAACACCAGTTGATAGCAAAAGTGTAAACAGCACCACAGCTGATAGCAAAGTGCCAACAGATGATAGCAAAAGTGCCAACAGATGATAGCAAATGTGCCAACAGCTGATAACAAAAGTGCCAACAGCTGATAGCAAAAGTGCCAACAGCTGATAGCATAAATGCCAACAGCTGATAGCAAAAGTGCCAACAGCACCACAGTGCCCACTAGTACTAGGTATGACTATAAACTACATCTGACAGCAGGTCTTCTGATCACAAAGGGTCCAAGCTATGAGCAAATAGTGACCCCCCACTAAAAAAAAACACTATGAAAGTATAAAAATACATGTTTATATAAAAACATGCGAACAACACCAGTTGATAGCAAAAGTGCCAACAGCATCACAGCTGATAACAAAAGTGCCAACAGCTGATAGCAAAAGTGCCAACAGCTGATAGCAAAAGTGCCAACAGCACCATATTGCCAACTAGTCCTAGGTATGACTATAAACTACATCTGACAGCAAGGCTTCTGATCACAAAGGGTCCCAGTCATGAGCAAATAGTGACCCCCCCTAAAAAAAACACTATGAATGTATAAAAATACAATATTTATATAAAAACTTGCGAACAACACCAGTTGATAGCAAAAGTGCCAACAGCACCACAGCTGATAGCAAAAGTGCCAACAGCTGATAGAAAAAGTGCCAACAGCTGATAGCAAAAGTGCCAACAGCTGATAGCAAAAGTGCCAACAGCTGATAGCAAAAGTGCCAACAGCTGATAGCAAATGTGCCAACAGCACCACATTGCCAACTAGTCCTAGGTATGACTATAAACTACATCTGACAGCAAGTCTTCTGATCACAAAGTGTCCCAGCTATGAGCAAATAGTGACCCCCCACTAAAAAAAAACACTATGAATGTATAAAAATACATGTTTATATAAAAAATTTCGAACTACACCATTTGATAACAAAAGTGCCAACAGCACCACAGCCTATAGCAAAATGCCAACAGCTGATAGCAAAAGTGCCAAAAGCTGATAGCAAAAGTGCCAACAGCTGATAGCAAAAGTGCCAACATCTGATAGCAAAAGTGCCAACAGCACCACAGTGCCAAATAGTCCTAGGTATGACCATAAACTACATCTGACAACAAGGCTTCTGATCACAAAGGGTCCCAGCTATGAGCAAATAGTTACCCCCCACTAAAAAAAAACACTATGAAAGTATAAAAATACATGTTTATATAAAAACTTGCGAACAACACCAGTTGATAGCAAAAGTGCCAACAGCACCACAGCTGATAGCAAAAGTGCCAACAGCTAATAGCAAAAGTGCCAACAGCTGATAGCAAATGTGCCAACAGCTGATAGCAAAAGTGCCAACAGCTGATAGCAAAAGTGCCAACAGCACCACATTGCCAACTAGTCCTAGGTATGACTATAAACTACATGTGACAGCATGGCTTCTGATCACAAAGGGTCGCAGCTATGAGCAAATAGTGACCCCCCACTAAAAAAAACACTATGAATGTATAAAAATACATGTTTATATAAAAACTTGCGAACTACACCAGTTGATAGCAAAAGTGCCAACAGCACCACGGCCTATAGCAAAAGTGCCAACAGCTGATTGCAAAAGTGCCAAAAGCTGATACCAAAAGTGCCAACAGCTTATAGCAAAAGTGCCAACAGCTGATAGCAAAAGTGCCAACAGCTGATAGCGAATGTGCCAACAGCACCACAGCTGATAGCAAAAGTGCCAACAGCTGATAGCAAAAGTGCCAACAGCTGATAGCAAAAGTGCCAACAGATGATACCAAAATTGCCAACAGCTGATAGCAAAAGTGCCAACAGCTGATAGCAAAAGTGCCAACAGCTGATACCAAAATTGCCAAAAGCTGATGGCAAAAGTGCCAACAGCTGATAGCAAAAGTGCCAACAGCTGATAGCAAAAGTGACAACAGAACCACAGTGCCAACTAGTCCTAGGTATGACTATAAACTACATCTGACAGCAAGGCTTCTGATCACAAAGGGTCCCAGCTATGAGCAAATAGTGACCCCCCACTAAAAAAAACACTACGAAAGTATAAAAATACATGTTTATATAAAAACTTGCGAACAACACCAGTTGATAGCAAAAGTGCCAAAAGCACCACAGCCTATAGCAAAAGTGCCAACAGCTGATAGAAAAAGTGCCAACAGCTGATAGCAAAAGTGCCAACAGCTGATAGCAAAAGTGCCAACAGCAATACATTGCCAACTAGTCCTAGGTATGACTATAATCTACATCTGACAGCAAGGCTTCTGATCACAAAGTGTCCAAGCTATGAGCAAATAGTGAACCCCCACTAAACAAAAACACAATATGAAAGTAAAAAAATACATGTTTATATAAAAACTTGCGAACAACACAAGTAGATACCAAAGTGCCAACAGCACCACAGCTGATAGCAAAAGTGCCAACAGCTGATAGCAAAAGTGCCAAGAGCTGATAGCAAAGGTGCCAACAGCACCACATTGCCAACTAGTCCTAGGTATGACTATAAACTACATCTGACAGCAAGGCTTCTGATCACAAAGGATCCCAGCTATGAGCAAATAGTGACACCCCACTAAAAAAAAACACTATGAATGTATAAAAATACATGTTTATATAAAAACTTGCGAACAACACTAGTTGATAGCAAAAGTGCCAACAGCAACACAGCTGATAGCAAAAGTGCCAACAGCTGATAGCAAAAGTGCCAACAGCTGATAGCAAAAGTGCCAACAGCTGATAGCAAAAGTGCCAACAGCACCACAGTGCCCACTAGTCCTAGGTATGACTATAAACTACATCTGACAGCAAGGCTTCTGATCACAAAGGGTCCCAGCTATGAGCAAATAGTGACACCCCACTAAAAAAAAAACACTATGAATGTATAAAAATACATGTTTATATAAAAACTTGCGAACAACACCAGTTGATAGCAAAAGGGCAAACAGCACCACAGCTGATAGCAAAAGTGCCAACAGCTGATAGCAAAAGTGCCAACAGCTGATAGCAAAAGTGCCAACAGCTGATAGCAAAAGTGCCAACATTTGATAGCAAAAGTGCCAACAGCACCACATTGCCAACTATTCCTAGGTTTGACTATAAACTACATCTGACAGCATGGCTTCAGATCACAAAGGGTCCCAGCTATGAGCAAATAGTGACCCCCCACTAAAAAAACACTATGAATGTATAAAAATACATGTTTATATAAAAACTTGCGATCTACACCAGTTGATAGACAAAGTGCCAACAGCACCACAGCCTATAGCAAAAGTGCCAACAGCTGATAGCAAAAGTGCCAAAAGCTGATACCAAAAGTGCCAACAGCTGATAGCAAAAGTGCCAACAGCTGATAGCGAAAGTGCCAACAGCACCAAAGTGCCAACTAGTCCTAGGTATGACTAAAAACTACATCTGACTGCAAGGCTTCTGATCACAAAGGGTCCCAGCTATGAGCAAATAGTTACCCCCCACTAAAAAAAACACTATGAAAGTATAAAAATACATGTTTATATAAAAACTTGCGAACAACACCAGTTGATAGCAAAAGTGCAAACAGCACCACAGCTGATAGCAATAGTCCCAACAGCTGATAGCAAAAGTGCCAACAGCTGATAGCAAAAGTGCCAACAGCTGATAGCAAAAGTGCCAACAGCTGATAGCAAAAGTTCCAACAGCTGATAGCAAAAGTGCCAACAGCTGATACCAAAAGTGCCAACAGCACCACAGTGCCCACTAGTCCTAGGTATGACTATAAACTACATCTGACAGCAAGGCTTCTGATCACAATGGGTCCCAGCTATGAGCAAATAGTGACACCCCACTAAAAAAAAAACACTATGAATGTATAAAAATACATGTTTATATAAAAATTTGCGAACAACACCAGTTGATAGCAAAAGGGCAAACAGCACCACAGCTGATAGCAAAAGTGCCAACAGCTGATAGCAAAAGTGCCAACAGCTGATAGCAAAAGTGCCAACAGCTGATAGCAAAAGTGCCAACAGCTGATAGCAAAAGTGCCAACAGCTGATAGCAAAGGTGCCAACAGCACCACATTGCCAACTATTCGTAGGTTTGAATATAAACTACATCTGACAGCATGGCTTCTGATCACAAAGGGTCCAAGCTATGAGCAAATAGTGACACCCCACTAAAAAAAAACTATGAATGTATAAAAATACATGTTTATATAAAAACTTGCGAACAACACCAGTTGATAGCAAAAGGGCAAACAGCACCACAGCTGATAGCAAAAGTGCCAACAGCTGATAGCAAAAGTGCCAACAGCTGATAGCAAAAGTGCCAACAGATGATACCCAAATTGCCAACAGCTGATAGCAAAAGTGCCAACAGCTGATAGCAAAAGTGCCAACAGCTGATACCAAAATTGCCAAAAGCTGATGGCAAAAGTGCCAACAGCTGATAGCAAAAGTGCCAACAGCTGATAGCAAAAGTGCCAACAGCTGATAGCAAAAGTGCCAACAGCACCACAGTGCCAACTATTCCTAGGTATGACTATAAACTACATCTGACAGCAAGGCTTCTGATCACAAAGGGTCCCAGCTATGAGCAAATAGTGACCCCCCACTAAAAAAAACACTATGAAAGTATAAAAATACATGTTTATATAAAAACTTGCGAACAACACCAGTTGATAGCAAAGGTGCCAACAGCACCACAGCTGATAGCAAAAGTGCCAACAGCTGATAGCAAAAGTGCCAACAGCTGATAGCAAAAGTGCCAACAGCACCACAGTGCCAACTAGTCCTATGTATGAATATAAACTACATCTGACAGCAAGTCTTCTGATCACAAAGGGTCCAAGTTATGAGCAAATAGTGACCCCCCACTAAACAAAAACACACTATGAAAGTATAAAAATACATGTTTATATAAAAACTTGCGAACAACACAAGTTGATAGCAAAAGTGCCAACAGCACCACAGCTGATAGCAAAAGTGCCAACAGCTGATAGCAAAAGTGCCAACAGCTGATAGCAAAGGTGCCAACAGCACCACATTGCCAACTAGTCCTAGGTATGACTATAAACTACATCTGACAGCAAGGCTTCTGATCACAAAGGTTCCCAGCTATGAGCAAATAGTGACCCCCCACTAAAAAAAAAACACTATGAATGTATAAAAATACATGTTTATATAAAAACTTGCGAACAACACCAGTTGATAGCAAAAGTGCCAACAGCAACACAGCTGATAGCAAAAGTGCCAACAGCTGATAGCAAAAGTGCCAAAAGCTGATAGCAAAAGTGCCAACAGCTGATAGCAAAAGTGCTAACAGCTGATAGCAAAAGTGCCAACAGCACCACATTGCCAACTAGTCCTAGGTTTGACTATAAACTACATCTGACAGCATGGCTTCTGATCACAAAGGGTCCCAGCTATATGCAAATAGTGACCCCCCTCTAAAAAAAACACTATGAATGTATAAAAATACATGTTTATATAAAAACTTGCGAACAACACCAGTTGATAGCAAAAGGGCAAACAGCACCACAGCTGATAGCAAAAGTGCCAACAGCTGATAGCAAAAGTGCCAACAGCTGATAGCAAAAGTGCCAACAGCTGATAGCAAAAGTGCCAACAGCACCACATTGCCAACTAGTCCTAGGTTTGAGTATAAACTACATCTGACAGCATGGCTTCTGATCAAAAAGGGTCCCAGCTATGAGCAAATAGTGACCCCCCACTAAAAAAAACACTATGAATGTATAAAAATACATGTTTATATAAAAACTTGCGATCTACACCAGTTGATAGCAAAAGTGCCAACAGCACCACAGCCTATAGCAAAAGTGCCAACAGCTGATAGCAAAAGTGCCAAAAGCTGATACCAAAAGTGCCAACAGCTGATAGCAAAAGTGCCAACAGCTGATAGCAAAAGTGCCAACAGCTGATAGCGAAAGTGCCAACAGCACCACAATGCCAACTAGTCCTAGGTATGACTATAAACTACATCTGACAGCAAGGCTTCTGATCACAAAGGGTCCCAGCTCTGAGCAAATAGTGACCCCCCAGTAAAAAAAAACACTATGAAAGTATAAAAATACATATTTATATAAAAACTTGCGAACAACAGCAGTTGATAGCAAAAGTGCCAACAGCACCACAGCTGATAGCAAAAGTGCCAACAGCTGATAGCAAAAGTGCCAACAGCTGTGGTGCTGTTAGCACATTTGCTCTCAGCTGGTGTTGTTCGCAAGATTTTATATAAACATGTATTTTTATACTTTCATAGTGTTTTTTTTTTAGTGGGGGGTCACTATTTGCTCATAGCTGGGACCCTTTGTGATCAGAAGCCTTGCTGTCATATGTAGTTTATAGTCATACCTAGGACTAGTTGGCACTGTGGTGCTGTTGGCACTTTTGCTATCAGCTCTTGGCACTTTTGCTATCAACTGTTGGCACTTTTGCTATCAGCTGTGGTGCTGTTTGCACTTTTGCTATCAACTGGTGTTGTTCGCAAGTTTTTATATAAACATGTATTTTTATACTTTCATAGTGTTTTTTTTTTAGTGGGGGGTAACTATTTGCTCATAGCTGGGACGCTTTGTGATCAGAAGCCTTGCTGTCAGATGTAGTTTATAGTCAATCCTAGGACTAGTTGGCACTGTTGTGCTGTTGGAACTTTTGCTATCAGCTGTTGGCACTTTTGCTATCAGCTGTTGGCAATTTTGCTATCAGCTGTGGGCACTTTTGCTATCAGCTGTTGGCACTTTTGCTATCAGCTGTTGGCACATTTGCTATCAGCTGTGGTGCTGTTGGCACTTTTGCTATGAACTGGTGTTGTTCGCAAGTTTTTATATAAACATGTATATTTATATTTCATAATGTTTTTTTTTAGTGGGGTGTCACTATTTTCTCATAGCTTGGACCCTTTGTGATGAGAAGTCTTGCTGTCAGATGTAGTTTATAGTCATACCTAGGACTAGTTGGCACAGTGGTGCTGTTGGAACTTTTGGTATCAGCTGTTGGCACTTTTGGTATCAGCTGTTGGCACTTTTGGTATCAGCTGTTGGCACTTTTGCTATCAGCTGTTGGCACTTTTGCTATCAGCTGTTGGCATTTTGGTATCATCTGTTGGCACTTTTGCTATCAGCTGTTGGCACTTTTGCTATCAGCTGTTGGCACTTTTGCTATCAGCTGGTGGTATTTTGCTATCAGCTCTTGGCACTTTTGCTATCAGCTGTGTTGCTGTTGGCACTTTTGCTATCAACTGGTGTTGTTCGCAAGTTTTTAAATAAACATGTATTTTTATACTTTCATAGTGTTTTTTTTTTTATTGGGGGGGGTCACTATTTGCTCATAGCTGGGACCCTTTGTGATCAGATTCCTTGCTGTCAGATGTCGTTTATAGTCATACTAGGACTAGTTGGCAATGAGGTGCTGTTGGCACTTTTGCTATCAGCTGTTGGCACTTTTGCTATCAGCTGGTGGTATTTTGCTATCAGCTCTTGGCACTTTTGCTATCAGCTGTGTTGCTGTTGGCACTTTTGCTATCAACTGGTGTTGTTCGCAAGTTTTTATATAAACATGTATTTTTATACTTTCATAATGTTTTTTTTAGTGGGGGGTCACTATTTGCTCATAGCTGGGACCCTTTGTGATCAGAAGCCTTGCTGTCAGATGTAGATTATAGTCATACCTAGGACTAGTTGGCACTGTGGTGCTGTTGGCACTTTTGGTATCAGCTGTTGGCACCTTTGCTATCAGCTATTGGCACTTTTGCTATCAGATGTTGGCACTTTTGCTATCAGCTGTTGGCACTTTTGCTATCAGATGTGGTGCTGTTGGCACTTTTGCTATCAACTGGTGTTGTTCGCAAGTTTTTATATAAACATGTATTTTTATACATTCATATTGTTTTTTTTTAGTGGGGGGTCACTATTTTCTCATAGCTGGAACCCTTTGTGATCAGAAGCATTGCTGTCAGATGTAGTTTATAGACATACCTAGGATTAGTTGGCAATGTGGTGCTGTTGGCACATTTGCTATCAGCTGTTGGAACTTTTGCTATCAGCTGTTGGCACTTTGCTATCAGCTGTTGGCACTTTTGCTATCAGCTGTGGTGCTGTTGGCACTTTTGCTATCAACTGGTGTTGTTCGCAAGTTTTTATATAAACATGTATTTTTATACATTCATAGTGGTTTTTTTTTTAGTGGGGGGTCACTATTTGCTCATAGCTGGGACCCTTTGTGATCAGAAGCCTTGCTGTCAGATGTAGTTTATAGTCATACCTAGGACTAGTTGGCAATGTGGTGATGTGGGCACTTTTGCTATCAGCTGTTGGCACTTTTGCTATCAGCTGGTGGTATTTTGCTATCAGCTCTTGGCACTTTTGCTATCAGCTGTGTTGCTGTTGGCACTTTTGCTATCAACTGGTGTTGTTCGCAAGTTTTTAAATAAACATGTATTTTTATACTTTCATAGTGTTTTTTTTTTATTGGGGGGGGTCACTATTTGCTCATAGCTGGGACCCTTTGTGATCAGATTCCTTGCTGTCAGATGTCGTTTATAGTCATACTAGGACTAGTTGGCAATGAGGTGCTGTTGGCACTTTTGCTATCAGCTGTTGGCACTTTTGCTATCAGCTGTTGGCACTTTTGGTATCAGCTGTTGGCACTTTTGCTATCAGCTGTTGGCACTTTTGGTATCAGCTGTTGGCACTTTTGCTATCAGCTGTTGGCACTTTTGCTATCAGCTGTTGGCACTTTGGCTAACAGCTGTTGGCACTTTTGCTATCAGCTGTGGTGCTGTTGGCACTTTTGCTATCAACTGGTGTGTTCGCAAGTTTTTATATAAACATGTATTTTTATACTTTCATAGTGTTTTTTTTTTAGTGGGGGGTCACTATTTGCTCATAGCTGGGACCCTTTGTGATCAGAAGCCTTGCTGTCAGATGTAGTTTATAGTCATACCTAGGACATTTGTCACTGTGGTGCTGTTGGCACTTTTGCTATCAGCTGTTGGCACTTTTGCTCTCAACTGTTGGCACTTTTGCTATCAGCTGTGGTGCTGTTTGCACTTTTGCTATCAACTGGTGTTGTTCGCAAGTTTTTATATAAACATGTATTTTTATACTTTCATAGTGTTTTTTTTTTAGTGGGGGGTAACTATTTGCTCATAGCTGGGACCCTTTGTGATCAGAAGCCTTGCTGTCAGATGTAGTTTATAGTCAATCCTAGGACTAGTTGGCACTGTGGTGCTGTTGGAACTTTTGCTATCAGCTGTTGGCACTTTTGCTATCAGCTGGTGGTACTTTTGCTATGAGCTGTTGGCACTTTTCCTATCAGCTGTGGTGCTGTTGGCACTTTTGATATCAACTGCTGTTGTTCGCAAGTTTTTATATAAACATGTATTTTTATACTTTCATAGTGTTTTTTTTTAGTGGGGGTCATTTTTTGCTCATAGCTGGGACCCTTTGTGATCAGATTCCTTGCTGTCAGATATCGTTTATAGTCATATTAGGACAAGTTGGCAATGAGGTGCTGTTGGCACTTTTGCTGTCAGCTGTTGGCACTTTTGCTATCAACTGTTGGCACTTTTGGTATCAGCTGTTGGCACTTTTGCTATCAGCTGTTGGCACTTTTGGTATCAGCTGTTGTCACTTTTCTATCAGCTGTGGTGCAGTTGGCACTTTTGCTATCAACTGGTGTTGTTCGCAAGTTTTTATATAAACATGTATTTTTATACTTTCATAGTGTTTTTTTTTAGTGGGGGGTCACTATTTGCTCATAGCTGGGACCCTTTGTGATCAGAAGCCTTGCTGTCAGATGTAGTTTATAGTCATACCTAGGACTAGTTGGCACTGTGGTGCTGTTGGCACTTTTGCTATCAGCTGTTGGCACTTTTGCTATAAGCTGTTGGCACTTTTGCTATCAGCTGTTGGCATTTTGCTATCAGCTGTGGTGCTGTTGGCACTTTTGCTATCAACTGGTGTTGTTCGCAAGTTTTTATATAAACATGTATTTTTATACATTCATAGGGTTTTTTTTTTTAGTGGGGGGTCACTATTTGCTCATAGCTGGGACCCTTTGTGATCAGAAGCCTTACTGTCAGATGTAGTTTATAGTCATACCTAGGACCAGGTGGCACTGTGGTGCTGTTGGCACTTTTGCTATCAGCTGTTGGCACTTTTGCTATCAGCTGATGGCACTTTTGTTATCAGCTGTTGGCACTTTTGCTATCAGCTGTTGGCACTTTTGCTATCAGCTGTGGTGCTGTTGGCACATTTGCTATCAACTGGTGTTGTTCGCAAGTTTTTATATAAACATGTATTTTTATACTTTCATAGTGTTTTTTTTATGGGGGGTCACTATTTGTTGATAGCTGGGACCCTTTGTGATCAGAAGCCTTGCTGTCAGATGTAGTTCATAGTCATACCTAGGACTAGTTTTCTCTGTGGTGCTGTTTGCACTTTTGCTATCAGCTGTTGACACTTTTGCTATCAGCTGTTGGCACTTTTGCTATCAGCTGTGGTGCTGTTGGCACTTTTGCTCTCAACTGGTTTTGTTCGCAAGTTTTAATATAAACAAGTATTTTTATTCTTTCATAGTGTTTTTTTTTAGTGCGAGGTCACTATTTGCTCATAGCTGGGACCCTTTGTGATAAGAAGCCTTGCTATCAGATGTAGTTTATAGTCATACCTAGGATTAGTTGGTACTGTGGTGCTGTTGGCACTTTCGCAATTAGCTGTTGGCACTTTTGCTATCAGCTGTTGGCACTTTTGCTATCAGCTGTGGTGCTGTTGGCACTTTTGCTCTCAACTGGTTTTGTTCGCAAGTTTTAATATAAACAAGTATTTTTATTCTTTCATAGTGTTTTTTTTTAGTGCGAGGTCACTATTTGCTCATAGCTGGGACCCTTTGTGATCAGAAGCCTTGCTGTCAGATGTAGTTTATAGTCATACCTAGGACTAGTTGGCATGTGGTGCTGTTGGCACTTTTGCTATCAGCTGTTGGCACATTTGCTATCAGCTGTTGGAACTTTCGCTATCAGCTGTGGTGCTGTTGGCACTTTTGCTATCAACTGGTGTTGTTCGCAATTTTTTATATAAATATGTATTTTTATACTTTCATAGTGTTTTTTATTTTAGTGGGTGTCACTATTTGCTCATAGCTGGGACCCTTTTGATCAGAAGCCTTGCTGTCAGATGTAGTTTATAGTCATACCTAGGACTAGTTGGCAACGTGGTGCTGTTGGCACTTTTGCTATCAGCTGTAGGCACTTTTGCTATCAGCTGTTGGCACTTTTGCTATGAGCTTTTGGCACTTTTGGTATCAGCTGTTGGCACTTTTGCTATCAGCTGTTGGCACTTTTGCTATCAGCTGTGGGGCTGTTGGCACTTTTGCTATCAACTGGTGTTTTCGAAAGTTTTTATATAAACATGTATTTTTATACTTTCATAATGTTTTTTTTTTAGTGGGGGGTCACTATTTGCTCATAGCTGGGACCCTTTGTGATCAGAAGCCTTGCTGTCAGATGTAGTTTATAGTCATACCTAGGACTAGTTGGCACTGTGGTGCTGTTGGCACTTTTGCTATCAGCTGTTGGCACTTTTGCTATCAGCTGTTGGCACTTTTGCTATCAGCTGTTGGCATTTTGCTATCAGCTGGGGTGCTGTTGGCACTTTTGCTATCAACTGGTTTTGTTCGCAAGTTTTTATATAAACATGTATTTTTATACTTTCATTGTGTTTTTTTTTAGTGGGCGGTCACTATTTGCTCATAGCTGGGACCCTTTGTGATCAGAAGCCTTGCTGTCAGATGTAGTTTATAGACATACCTATGACTAGTTGGCACTGTGGTGCTGTTGGCACTTTTGCTATCAGCTGTTGGCACTTTTGCTATCAGCTGTTGGCACTTCTGCTATCAGCTGTGGTGCTGTTGGCACTTTTGCTATGAACTGGTGTTGTTCGCAAGTTTTTATATAAACATGTATTTTTATACTTTCAGAGTGTTTTTTTTTAGTGGGGGGTCATTATTTGCTCATAGATGGGACCCTTTGTTATAGGAAGCCTTGCTGTCAGATATAGTTTATAGTCATACCTAGGATTGTTGGCACTGTGGTGCTGTTGGCACTTTTGCTATCAGCTGTTGGCACTTTTGCTATCAGCTTTTGTCACTTTTGGTATCAGTTTTTGGCACTTTTGCTATCAGCTGTTGGCACTTTTGCTATCAGCTGTGGTGCTGTTGGCACTTGTGCTATCAACTGGTGTTGTTCGCAAGTTTTTATATAAACATGTATTTTTATACTTTCATAGTGTTTTTTTTTTAGTGGGGGGTCACTATTTGCTCATAGATGGGACCCTTTGTGATCAGAAGCCTTACTGTCAGATGTAGTTTATAATCATACCTAGGACTAGTTGGCACTGTGGTGCTGTTGGCACTTTTTCTATCAGCTGTTGGCACTTTTGTTATCAGCTGATGGCACTTTTGCTATCAGCTGTGGGCACATTTGCTATCAGCTGTGGTGCTGTTGGCACTTTTGCTATCAACTGGTGTTGTTCGCAAGTTTTTATATAAACATGTATTTTTATACTTTCATAGAGTTTTGTTTTAGTGGGGGTCACTATTTGCTCATAGCTGGAACACTTTGTGATCAGAAGCCTTTCTGTCAGATGTAGTTTATAGTCATACCTAGGACTAGTTGGCACTGTGGTGCTGTTGGCACTTTTGCTATCAGCTGTTGGCACTTTTGCTATCAGCTGTGGTGCTGTTAGCACATTTGCTCTCAACTGGTGTTGTTCCCAAGTTTTTATATAAACATGTATTTTTATACTTTCATAGTGTTTTTTTTTTAGTGGGGGGTCACTATTTGCTCATAGCTGGGACCCTTTGTGATCAGAAGCCTTGCTGTCAGATGTAGTTTATAGTCATACCTAGGACTAGTTGGCATTGTTGTGCTGTTGGCACTTTTGCTATCAGCTGTTGGCACATTTGCTATCAGCTGTTGGCACTTTTGCTATCAGCTGTGGGGCTGTTTGCACTTTTGCTATCAAGTGGTGTTGTTCGCAAGTTTTTATATAAACATGTATTTTTATACTTTCATAGTGTTTTTTTTATGGGGGGTCACTATTTGCTCATAGCTGGGACACTTTGTGATCAGAAGCCTTGCTGTCAGATGCAGTTTATAGTCATACCTAGGACTAGTTTGCACTGTGGTGCTGTTGGCACTTGTGCTATCAACTGTTGGCACTTTTGATATCAGCTGTTGGCAATTTTGCTATCAGCTGTGGTGCTGTTGGCAGTTTTGCTATCAACTGGTGATGTTCGCAAGTTTTTATATAAACATGTATTTTTATACTTTCATAGTGTTTTTTTTTAGTGCGAGGTCACTATTTGCTCATAACTGGGACCATTTGTGATCAGAAGCCTTGCTGTCAGATGTAGTTTATAGTCATACCTAGTACTAGTTGGCATGTGGTGCTGTTGGCACTTTTGCTATCAGCTGTTGGCCCATTTGCTATCAGCTGTTGGAACTTTTGCTATCAGCTGTGGTGCTGTTGGCACTTTTGCTATCAACTGGTGTTGTTCGCAATTTTTTATATAAATATGTATTTTTATACTTACATAATGTTTTTTGTTTTAGTGGGGGTCAGTATTTGCTCATAGCTGGAACCCTTTGTGATCAGAAGCCTTGCTGTCAGATGTAGTTTATAGTCATACCTAGGACTAGTTGGCAATGTGGTGCTGTTGGCACTTTTGCTATCAGCTGTTGGCACTTTTGCTATCAGCTGTTGGCACTTATGCTATGAGCTTTTGGCACTTTTGATATCAGCTGTTGGCACTTTTGCTATCAGCTGTTGGCACTCTTGCTATCAGCTGTGGTGCTGTTGGCAATTTTGCTATCAACTGGTGTTGTTCGCAAGTTTTTATATAAACATGTATTTTTATACTTTCATAGTGTTTTTTTTAGTGGGGGGTCACTATTTGCTTATAGCTGGGACCCTTTGTGATCAGAAGCCTTGCTGTCAGATGTAGTTTATAGTAATACCTAGGACTAGTTGGAACTGTGGTGCTGTTGGCACTTTTGGTATATGCTGTTGGCACTTTTGCTATCAGCTGTTGGCACTTTTGCTATCAGCTGTTTGCACTTTTGCTATCAGTTGTGGTGCTGTTGGCACTTTTGCTATCAACTGGTGTTGTTCGCACGTTTTTATAAATATATGTATTTTTATACTTTCATAGTGTTTTTTTTTTAGTGGGTCGTCACTATTTGCTCATAGCTGGGACCCTTTGTGATCAGAAGCCTTGCTGTCAGATGTAGTTTATAATAATACCTAGCACTATTTGGCACTGTGGTGCTGTTGGCACTTTTGCTATCAGATGTTGGCAATTTGGCTATCAGCTGTTGGCACTTTTGCTATCAGCTGTGGTGCTGTTGGCACTTTTGCTATCAACTGGTGTTGTTCGAAAGTTTTTATATAAACATGTATTTTTATACTTTCATTGTGTTTTTTTTTAGTGGGGGGTCACTATTTGCTCATAGCTGGGACCCTTTGTGATCAGAAGCCTTGCGGTCAGATGTAGTTTATATTCATACCTAGGAGTAGTTGGAACTGTGGTGCTGTTGGCACTTTTGCTATCAGCTGTTGGCACTTTTGCTATCAGCTGTTGGCACTTTTGCTATCAGCTTTGGTGCTGTTGGCACTTTTTCTATCAACTGGTGTTGTTCGCAAGTTTTTATATAAACATGTATTTTTATACTTTCATAGTGTTTTTTTTTAGTGGGGGGTCACTATTTGCTCATAGATGGGACCCTTTGTGATCAGAAGCCTTACTGTCAGATGTAGTTTATAGTCATACCTAGGACTAGTTGGCACTGTGGTGCTGTTGGGCCTTTTTCTATCAGCTGTTGGCACTTTTGTTATCAGCTGTTGTCACTTTTGCTATCAGCTGTGGGCACTTTTGCTATCAGCTGTGGTGCTGTTGGCACTTTTGCTATCAACTGGTGTTGTTCGCAAGTTTTAATATAAACAAGTATTTATATACTTTCATAGTGTTTTTTTTTTTAGTGCGATGTCACTATTTGCTCATAGCTGGGACCCTTTGTGATCAGAAGCCTTGCTGTCAGATGTAGTTTATAGTCATACCTAGGAGTAGTTGGCATGTGGTGCTGTTGGCACTTTTGCTATCAGCTGTTGGCACATTTGCTATCAGCTGTTGGAACTTTTGCTATCAGCTGTGGTGCTGTTGGCACTTTTGCTATCAACTGGTGTTGTTCGCAATTTTTTATATAAATATGTATTTTTATACTTTCATAGTGTTTTTTATTTTAGTGGGGGTCACTATTTGCTCATAGCTGGGACCCTTTTGAACAGAAGCCTTGCTGTCAGATGTAGTTTATAGTCATACCTAGGACTAGTTGGCAATGTGGTGCTGTTGGCACTTTTGCTATCAGCTGTTGGCACTTTTGCTATCAGCTGTTGGCACTTTTGCTATGAGCTCTTGGCACTTTTGGTATCAGCTGTTGGCACTTTTGCTATCAGCTGTTGGCACTTTGGCTATCAGCTGTGGTGCTGTTGGCACTTTTGATATCAACTGGTGTTGTTGGGAAGTTTTTATATAAACATGTATTTTTATACTTTCATTGTGTTTTTTTTTAGTGGGCGGTCACTATTTGCTCATAGCTGGGACCCTTTGTGATCAGAAGCCTTGCTGTCAGATGTAGTTTATAGACATACCTAGGACTAGTTGGCACTGTGGTGCTGTTGGCACTTTTGCTATCAGCTGTTGGCACTTTTGCTATCAGCTGTTGAAACTTTTGCTATTAGCTGTGGTGCTGTTGGCACTTTTGCTATGAACTGGTGTTGTTCGCAAGTTTTTATATAAACATGTATTTTTATACTTTCATAGTGTTTTTTTTTAGTGGGGGGTCATTATTTGCTCATAGCTGGGACCCTTTGTTCTAAGAAGCCTTGCTGTCAGATATAGTTTATAGTCATACCTAGGACTAGTTGGCAATGTGGTGCTGTTGGCACTTTTGCTATCAGCTGTTGGCACTTTTGCTATCTTCTGTTGGCACTTTTGCTATCAGCTTTTGGCACTTTTGGTATCAGTTTTTGGCACTTTTGCTATCAGCTGTTGGCACTTTTGCTATCAGCTGTGGTGCTGTTTGCACTTTTGCTATCAACTGGTGTTGTTCGCAAGTTTTTATATAAACATGTATTTTTATACATTCATAGTGTTTTTTTTTTAGTGGGGGATCACTATTTGCTCAAAGCTGGGACACTTTGTGATCAGAAGCCTTGCTGTCAGATGTAGTTTATAGTCATACGTAGGATTATTTGGCACTGTTGTGCTGTTGGCACTTTTGCTATCAGCTGTTGGCACTTTTGCTATCAGCTGTTGGCACTTTTGCTATCAGCTTTGGTGCTATTGTCACTTTTGCTATCAATTGGTGTTGTTCGCAAGTTTTTATATAAACATGTATTTTTATACTTTCATAGTGTTTTTTTTTTAGTGGGGGGTCACTATTTGCTCATAGATGGGACCCTTTGTGATCAGAAGCCTTACTGTCAGATGTAGTTTATAGTCATACCAAGGACTAGTTGGCACTGTGGTGCTGTTGGCACTTTTTCTATCAGCTGTTGGCACTTTTGTTATCAGCTGTTGCCACTTTTGCTATCAGCTGTGGGCACATTTGCTATCAGCTGTGGTGCTGTTGGCACTTTTGCTATCAACTGGTGTTGTTCGCAAGTTTTTATATAAACATGTATTTTTATACTTTCATAGAGTTTTGTTTTAGTGGGGGTCACTATTTGCTCATAGCTTGGACACTTTGTGATCAGAAGCCTTTCTGTCAGATGTAGTTTATAGTCATACCTAGGACTAGTTGGCACTGTGGTGCTGTTGGCACTTTTGCTATCAGCTGTTGGCACTTTTGCTATCAGCTGTGGTGCTGTTGGCACATTTGATATCAACTGGTGTTGTTGGGAAGTTTTTATATAAACATGTATTTTTATACTTTCATTGTGTTTTTTTTTAGTGGGCGGTCACTATTTGCTCATAGATGGGACCCTTTGTGATCAGAAGCCTTACTGTCAGATGTAGTTTATAGTCATACCTAGGACTAGTTGGCACTGTGGTGCTGTTGGGCCTTTTTCTATCAGCTGTTGGCACTTTTGTTATCAGCTGTTGTCACTTTTGCTATCAGCTGTGGGCACTTTTGCTATCAGCTGTGGTGCTGTTGGCACTTTTGCTATCAACTGGTGTTGTTCGCAAGTTTTAATATAAACAAGTATTTATATACTTTCATAGTGTTTTTTTTTTAGTGCGATGTCACTATATGCTCATAGCTGGGACCCTTTGTGATCAGAAGCCTTGCTGTCAGATGTAGTTTATAGTCATACCTAGGAGTAGTTGGCATGTGGTGCTGTTGGCACTTTTGCTATCAGCTGTTGGCACATTTGCTATCAGCTGTTGGAACTTTTGCTATCAGCTGTGGTGCTGTTGGCACTTTTGCTATCAACTGGTGTTGTTCGCAATTTTTTATATAAATATGTATTTTTATACTTTCATAGTGTTTTTTATTTTAGTGGGGGTCACTATTTGCTCATAGCTGGGACCCTTTTGAACAGAAGCCTTGCTGTCAGATGTAGTTTATAGTCATACCTAGGACTAGTTGGCAATGTGGTGCTGTTGGCACTTTTGCTATCAGCTGTTGGCACTTTTGCTATCAGCTGTTGGCACTTTTGCTATGAGCTCTTGGCCCTTTTGGTATCAGCTGTTGGCACTTTTGCTATCAGCTGTTGGCACTTTGGCTATCAGCTGTGGTGCTGTTGGCACTTTTGATATCAACTGGTGTTGTTGGGAAGTTTTTATATAAACATGTATTTTTATACTTTCATTGTGTTTTTTTTTAGTGGGCGGTCACTATTTGCTCATAGATGGGACCCTTTGTGATCAGAAGCCTTACTGTCAGATGTAGTTTATAGTCATACCTAGGACTAGTTGGCACTGTGGTGCTGTTGGCACTTTTTCTATCAGCTGTTGGCACTTTTGTTATCAGCTGTTGCCACTTTTGCTATCAGCTGTGGGCACATTTGCTATCAGCTGTGGTGCTGTTGGCACTTTTGCTATCAACTGGTGTTGTTCGCAAGTTTTTATATAAACATGTATTTTTATACTTTCATAGAGTTTTGTTTTAGTGGGGGTCACTATTTGCTCATAGCTGGGACACTTTGTGATCAGAAGCCTTTCTGTCAGATGTAGTTTATAGTCATACCTAGGACTAGTTGGCACTGTGGTGCTGTTGGCACTTTTGCTATCAGCTGTTGGCACTTTTGCTATCAGCTGTGGTGCTGTTGGCACATTTGCTCTCAACTGGTGTTGTTCCCAAGTTTTTATATAAACATGTATTTTTATACTTTCATAGTGTTTTTTTTTATGGGGGGTCACTATTTGCTCATAGCTGGGACACTTTGTGATCAGAAGCCTTGCTGTCAGATGCAGTTTATAGTCATACCTAGTACTAGTTGGCATGTGGTGCTGTTGGCACTTTTGCTATCAGCTGTTGGCCCATTTGCTATCAGCTGTTGGAACTTTTGCTATCAGCTGTGGTGCTGTTGGCACTTTTGCTATCAACTGGTGTTGTTCGCAATTTTTTATATAAATATGTATTTTTATACTTTCATAGTGTTTTTTGTTTTAGTGGGGGTCAGTATTTGCTCATAGCTGGAACCCTTTGTGATCAGAAGCCTTGCTGTCAGATGTAGTTTATATTCATACCTAGGACTAGTTGGCAATGTGGTGCTGTTGGCACTTTTGCTATCAGCTGTTGGCACTTTTGCTATCAGCTGTTGGCACATATGCTATTAGCTTTTGGCACTTTTGATATCAGCTGTTGGCACTTTTGCTATCAGCTGTTGGCACTCTTGCTATCAGCTGTGGTGCTGTTGGCAATTTTGCTATCAACTGGTGTTGTTCGCAAGTTTTTATATAAACATGTATTTTTATACTTTCATAGTGTTTTTTTTAGTGGGGGGTCACTATTTGCTTATAGATGGGACCCTTTGTGATCAGAAGCCTTGCTGTCAGATGTAGTTTATAGTAATACCTAGGACTAGTTGGAACTGTGGTGCTGTTGGCACTTTTGGTATATGCTGTTGGCACTTTTGCTATCAGCTGTTGGCACTTTTGCTATCAGCTGTTGGCACTTTTGCTATCAGTTGTGGTGCTGTTGGCACTTTTGCTATCAACTGGTGTTGTTCGCACGTTTTTATAAATATATGTATTTTTATACTTTCATAGTGTTTTTTTTTTAGTGGGTCGTCACTATTTGCTCATAGCTGGGACCCTTTGTGATCAGAAGCCTTGCTGTCAGATGTAGTTTATAATAATACCTAGCAATATTTGGCACTGTGGTGCTGTTGGCACTTTTGCTATCAGATGTTGGCAATTTGGCTATCAGCTGTTGGCACTTTTGCTATCAGCTGTGGTGCTGTTGGCACTTTTGCTATCAACTGGTGTTGTTCGAAAGTTTTTATATAAACATGTATTTTTATACTTTCATTGTGTTTTTTTTTTAGTGGGGGGTCACTATTTGCTCATAGTGATCAGAAGCCTTGCGGTCAGATGTAGTTTATATTCATACCTAGGAGTAGTTGGAACTGTGGTGCTGTTGGCACTTTTGCTATCAGCTGTTGGCACTTTTGCTATCAGCTGTGGTGCTGTTGGCACGTTTGCTATCAACTGGTGTTGTTCGCAAGTTTTTATATAAACATGTATATTTATACTTTCATAGTGCTTTTTTTTTAGTGGGGTGTCAGTATTTTCTCATAGCCTTGACCCTTTGTGATCAGAAGCCTTGGTGTCAGATGTAGTTTATAGTCATACCTAGGACTAGTTGGCACTTTTGCTATAAGCTGTGGTGCTGTTGGCAATTTTGCTATCAACTGGTGTTGTTCGCAAGTTTTTATATAAACATGTATTTTTATAATTTCATAGGGTTTTTTTCTTAGTGGGGTGTCACTATTTGCTCATAGCTGGGACCCTTTGTGATCAGAAGCCTTGCTGTCAGATGTAGTTTATAGTCATACCTAGGACTAGTTGGCAATGTGGTGCTGTTGGCACTTTTGCTATCAGCTGTTGGCACTTTTGCTATCAGTTGTTGGCTCTTTTGCTATCAGCTTTTGGCACTTTTGGTATCAGCTGTTTGCACTTTTGCTATCAGCTGTTGGCACTTTTGCTATCAGCTGTTGGCACTTTTGCTATCAGCTGTGGCACTTTTTCTGTCAGCTTTTGGCTCTTTTGCTATCAGTTGTTGGCTCTTTTGCTATCAGCTTTTGGCACTTTTGGTATCAGCTGTTGGCACTTTTGCTATCAGCTTTTGGCACTTTTGCTATCAGCTGTTGGCACTTTTGCTATCAGCTGTTGGAACTTTTGGAATCATTTGTTGGCACTTTTGCTATCAGCTGTTGGCACTTTTGCTATCAGCTGTTGGCACTTTTGCTATCAGCTTTTGGCACTTTTGGTATCATCTGTTGGCACTTTTGCTATCAGCTTTTGGCACTTTTGCTATCAGCTGTTGGCACTTTTGCTATCAGCTGTTGGCACTTTTGCTATCAGCTGTGGTGCTGTTGGCACTTTTGCTATCAACTGGTGTTGTTCGCAAGTTTTTATATAAACATGTATTTCTATACATTCATAGTGTTTTTTTAGTGGGGGGTCACAATTTTCTCATAGCTGGGACCCTTTGTGATCTGAAGCCTTGCTGTCAGATGTAGTTTATACTCATACCTAGGACTAGGTGGCACTGTGGTGCTGTTGGCACTTTTGCTATCAGCTGTTGGCACATTTGCTATCAACTGTGGTGCTGTTGGCACTTTTGCTATCAACTGGTGTTGTTCGCAAGTTTTTATATAAACATGTATTTTTATACATTCATAGTGTTTTTTTTTTAGTGGGGGGTCACTATTTTCTCATAGCTGGGACCCTTTGTGATCAGAAGCCTTGCTGTCAGATGTAGTTTATAATCATACCTAGGACTAGTTGGCACTGTGGTGCTGTTGGCACTTTTGCTATCAGCTGTTGGCACATTTGCTATCAGCTGTTGGCACTTTTGCTATCAGCTGTTGGAACTTTTGCTATCAGCTGTGGTGCTGTTGGCACGTTTGCTATCAACTGGTGTTGTTAGCAAGTTTTTATATAAACATTTATTTTTATACTTTCATAGTGTTTTTTTTTAGTGGGGGGTCACTAATTTCTCATAGCTGGGACCGTTTGTGATCAGAAGCCTTGCTGTCAGATGTAGTTTATAGTCATACCTAGTACTAGTTGGCACTGTGGTGCTGTTGGCACTTTTGCTATCAGCTGTTGGCACTTTGGCTATCAGCTGTTGGCACTTTTGCTATCAGCTGTGGTGCTGTTGGCACGTTTACTATCAACTGGTGTTCTTCGCAAGTTTTTACATAAACAAGTATTTTCATACTTTCATAGTGTTTTTTTTTTTAGTGGGGGTTCACTATTTGCTCATAGCTGGGACCCTTTGTGATCAAAAGCCTTGCTGTCAGATGTAGTTTATAGTCATACCTAGGACTAGTTGGCAATGTGGTGCTGTTGGCACTTTTGCTATCAGCTGTTGGCACTTTTGCTATCATCTGTTGGCACTTTTGCTATCAGCTGTTGGCACTTTTGCTATCAGCTGTTGGCACTTTTAGTATCATCTGTTGGCACTTTTGCTATCAGCTGTTGGCACTTTTGCTATCAGCTTTTGGCACTTTTGGTATCAGCTGTTGGCATTTTTGCTATCAGCTGTTGGCACTTTTGCTATCAGCTGTGGTGCTGTTGGCACATTTTCAATCAACTGGTGTTGTTCGCAAGTTTTTATATAAACATGTATTTTTATACTTTCATAATGTTTTTTTTTTACAGGGGTTCACTATTTGCTCATAGCTGGGACCCTTTGGGATCAGAAGCCTTGCTGTCAGATGTAGTTTATAGTCATACCTAGGACTAGTTGGCACTTTGGTGCTGTTGGCACTTTTGCTATCAGCTTTTGGCACTTTTGCTATCAGCTGTTGGCACTTTTGCTATCAGCTGTTGGCACTTTTGCTATCAGCTGTTGGCACTTTTGCTATCAGCTGTGGTGCTGTTGGGACTTTTGCTATCAACTAGTGTTGTTCGCAAGTTTTTATATAAACATGCATTTTTATACATTCAGAGTGTTTTTTTTTAGTGTGGCGTCACTATTTGCTCAGAGCTGGGAAACTTTGTGATCAGAAGCCTTGCTGTCAGATGTAGTTTATAATCATACCTAGGACTAGTTGGCAATGTGGTGCTGTTGGCACTTTTGCTATCAGCTGTTGGCACTTTTGCTATCAGCTGTTGGCAATTTTGCTATCAGCTGTTGGCACTTTTGCTATCAGCTGTTTGCATTTTGCTATCAGCTGTTGGCACTTTTGCTATCAGCTGTGGTGCTGTTGGCACTATTGCTATCAACTGGTGTTGTTCGCAAGTTTTCATATAAACATGTATTTTTATACTTTCATAGTGTTTTTTTTTAGTGGGGGGTCACTATTTGTTTATAGCTGGGACCCTTTGTGATCAGAAGACTTGCTGTCAGATGTAGTTTATAGTCATACCTAGGACTAGTTGGCACTGTGGTGCTGTTGGCACTTTTGCTACCAGCTGTTGGCAATTTTGCTATCAGCTGTTGGCACTTTTGCTATCAGCTGTGGTGCTGTTGGCACGTTTGCTATCATCTGTTGGCACTTTTGCTATCAGCTGTTGGCACATTTGCAATCAGCTGTTGGAACTTTTGCTATCAGCTGTGGTGCTGTTGGCACCTTTGCTATCAACTGGTGTTGTTCGCAAGTTTTTATATAAACATGTATTTCTATACTTTCATAGTGTTTTTTTTTTAGTGGAGGGTCACTATTTACTCATAGCTGGGACCATTTGTGATCAGAAGACTTGCTGTCAGATGTAATTTATAGTCATACCTAGGACTAGTTGGCACTGTGGTGCTGTTGGCACTTTTGCTATCAGCTGTTGGCACTTTTGCTATCAGTTGTTGGCACATTTGCTATCAGCTGTTGGCACTTTTGCTATCAGCTGTGGTGCTGTTGGCACGTTTGCTATCAACTGGTGTTGTTCGCCAGATTTTATATAAACATGTATTTTTATACTTTCATAGTGTTTTTTTTAGTGGGGGGTCACTATTTGCTCATAGCTGGGACATTTTGTGATCAGAAGACTTGCTGTCAGATGTAGTTTATAATCATACCTAGGACTAGGTGGCAATGTGGTGCTGTTAGCACTTTTGCTATCAGCTGTTGGCACTTTTGCTATCAGCTGTTGGCACTTTTGCTATCAGCTGTGGTGCTGTTGGCACTTTTGCTATCAGCTGGTGGCACTTTTGTTATCAGCTGTTGGCACTTTTGCTATCATCTGTTGGCACTTTTGCTATCAGCTGTTGGCAATTTTGCTATCAGCTGTTGGCACTTTTGCTATCAGCTGTGGTGCTGTTGGCACTTTTGCTATCAACTGGTGTTGTTCGCAAGTTTTTATATAAACATGTATTTCTAGACTTTCATAGTGTTTTTTTTTTAGTGGGGTGTCACTATTTTCTCATAGCTGGGACCCTTTGTGATCGGAAGACTTGCTGTCAGATGTAGGTTATAATCATACTTAGGATTGTTGGCAATGTGGTGCTGTTGGCACTTTTGCTATCAGCTGTTGGCACTTTTGCTATCAGCTGTTGGCAATTTTGCTATCAGCTGTTGGCACTTTTGCTATCAGCTGTTTGCATTTTGCTATCAGCTGTTGGCACTTTTGCTATCAGCTGTGGTGCTGTTGGCACTATTGCTATCAACTGGTGTTGTTCGCAAGTTTTTATATAAACATGTATTTTTATACTTTCATAGTGTTTTTTTTTAGTGGGTGGTCACTATTTGCTCATAGCTGGGACCCTTTGTGATCAGAAGACTTGCTGTCAGATGTAGTTTATAGTCATACCTAGGACTAGTTGGCACTGTGGTGCTGTTGGCACTTTTGCTATCAGCTGGTAGCACTTTTGTTATCAGCTGTTGGCACTTTTGCTATCATCTGTTGGCACTTTTGCTATCAGCTGTTGACACTTTTGCTATCAGCTGTGGCACTTTTGCTATCAGCTGTTGCACTTTTGCTATCAGCTGTGGTGCTGTTGGCACGTTTGCTATCAACTGGTGTTGTTCGAAAGTTTTTATATAAACATGTATTTTTATTTTTTCATAGTGTGTTTTTTTAGTGGGGGGTCACTAATTTCTCATAGCTGGGAACCTTTGTGATCAGAAGCCTTGCTGTCAGATGTAGTTTATAGTCATACATAGGACTTGTTGGCACTGTGGTACTGTTGGCACTTTTGCTATCCGCTGTTGGCTCTTTTGCTATCAGCTGTTGGCACTTTTGCTATCAGCTGTTGGCACTTTTGGTATCATCTGTTGGCACTTTTGCTATCAGCTGTTGGCACTTTTGCTATCAGCTTTTGGCAATTTTGGTATCATCTGTTGGCACTTTTGCTATCAGCTGTTGGCACATTTGCTATCAGTTGTTGGCACTTTTGCTATCAGCTGTGGTGCTGTTGGCACGTTTGCTATCAACAGGTGTTGTTCGCAAGTTTTTATATAAACATGTATTTTTATACTTTCATAGTGTTTTTTTTTAGTGGGGGGTCACTATTTGCTCATAGCTGGGACCCTTTGTGATCGGAAGACTTGCTGTCAGATGTAGTTTTATAGTCATACCTAGGACTAGTTGGCACTGTGGTGATGTTGGCACCTTTGCTATCAGCTGTTGGCACTTTTGCTATCAGCTGTTGGCACTTTTGCTATCAGCTGTTGGCACTTTTGCTATCAGCTGTTGCACTTTTGCTATCAGCTGTGGTGCTGTTGGCACGTTTGCTATCAACTGGTGTTGTTCGAAAGTTTTTATATAAACATGTATTTTTAATGTTTCATAGTGTTTTTTTAGTGGGGGGTCACTAATTTCTCATAGCTGGGAACCTTTGTGATCAGAAGACTTGCAGTCAGATGTAGTTTATAGTCATACCTAGGACTAGTTGGCACTGTGGTACTGTTGGCACTTTTGCTATCCGCTTTTGGCTCTTTTGCTATCAGCTGTTGGCACTTTTGCTATAAGCTGTGGTGCTGTTGACACGTTTGCTCTCAACTGGTGTTGTTCGCAAGTTTTTATATAAACATGTATTTTAATAATTTCATAGTGTTTTTTTTAGTGGGGGGTCACTATTTGCTCATAGCTGGGACCCTTTGTGATCAAAATCCTTGCTGTCAGATGTAGTTTATAGTCATACCTAGGACTAGTTGGCAATGTGGTGCTGTTGGCACTTTTGCTATCAGCTGTTGGCACTTTTGCTATCAGCTGTTGGCACTTTTGGTATCATCTGTTGGCACTTTTGCTATCAGCTGTTGGCACTTTTGCTATCAGCTTTTGGCACTTTTGGTATCAGCTGTTGGCAATTTTGCTATCAGCTGTTGGCACTTTTGCTATCAACTGTGGTGCTGTTGGCACTTTTGCTATCAACTGGTGTTGTTCGCAAGTTTTTATATAAACATGTATTTTTATACTTTCATAGTTTTTTTTTTTTAGTGGGGGGTCACTATTTGCTCATAGCTTGGACCCTTTGGGATCAGAAGCCTTGCTGTCAGATGTAGTTTATAGTCATACCTAGGACTAGTTGGCTCTGTGGTGCTGTTGGCACTTTTGCTATCAGCTTTTGGCACTTTTGCTATCAGCTGTTGGAACTTTTGCTATCAGCTGTTGGCACTTTTGCTATCAGCTGTTGGTACTTTTGCTATCAGCTGTGGTGCTGTTGGCACTTTTGCTATCAACTAGTGTTGTTCGCAAGTTTTTTTATAAACATGTATTTTTATACATTCATAATGTTTTTTTTTTAGTGTGGCGTCACTATTTGCTCATAGCTGGGAACCTTTGTGATCAGAAGCCTTGCTGTCAGATGTAGTTTATAGTCATACCTAGGACTAGTTGGCAATGTGGTGCTGTTGGCACTTTTGCTATCAGCTGTTGGCACATTTGCTATCAGCTGTTGGCAATTTTGCTATCAGCTGTTGGCACTTTTGCTATCAGCTGTTTGCATTTTGCTATCGGCTGTTGGCACTTTTGCTATCAGCTGTGGTGCTGTTGGCACTGTTGCTATCAACTGGTTTTGTTCGCAAGTTTTTATATAAACATGTATTTTTATACTTTCATAGTGTTTTTTTTTCAGTGGGGGGTCACTATTTGCTCATAGCTGGGACCCTTTGTGATCAGAAGCCTTACTGTCAGATGTAGTTTATAGTCATACCTAGGACTAGTTGGCAATGTGGTGCTGTTGGCACTTTTGCTATCAGCTGTTGGCACTTTTGCTATCAGCTGTTGGCACTTTTGCTATCAGCTGTTGGCACTTTTGATATCAGCTGTTGGCACTTTTGCTATCAGCTGTGGTGCTGTTGGCACGTTTGCTATCAACTGGTGTTGTTCGAAAGTTTTTATATAAACATGTATTTTTATTGTTTCATAGTGTTTTTTTTAGTGGGGGGTCACTAATTTCTCATAGCTGGGAACCTTTGTGATCAGAAGCCTTGCTGTCAGATGTAGTTTATAGTCATACCTAGGACTAGTTGGCACTGTGGTACTGTTGGCACTTTTGCTATCCGCTGTTGGCTCTTTTGCTATCAGCTGTTGGCACTTTTGCTATCAGCTGTGGTGCTGTTGGCACGTTTGCTCTCAACTGGTGTTGTTTGCAAGTTTTTTATATAAACATGTATTTTTATAATTTCATAGTGTTTTTTTTTTAGTGGGGGGTCACTATTTGCTCATAGCTGGGACCCTTTGTGATCAAAAGCCTTGCTGTCAGATGTAGTTTATAGTCATACCTAGGACTAGTTGGCAATGTGGTGCTGTTGGCACTTTTGCTATCAGCTGTTGGCACTTTTGCTATCAGCTGTTGGCACTTTTGGTATCAGCTGTTGGCACTTTTGGTATCATCTGTTGGCACTTTTGCTATCAGCTGTTGGCACTTTTGCTATCAGCTTTTGGCACTTTTGGTATCAGCTGTTGGCACTTTTGCTATCAACTGTGGTGCTGTTGGCACATTTGCTATCAACTGGTGTTGTTCGCAAGTTTTTATATAAACATGTATTTTTATACTTTCATAGTGTTTTTTTTTAGTGGGGGGTCACTATTTGCTCATAGCTGGGACCCTTTGGGATCAGAAGCCTTGCTGTCAGATGTAGTTTATAGTCATACCTAGGACTAGTTGGCACTGTGGTGCTGTTGGCACTTTTGCTATCAGCTTTTGGCACTTTTGCTATCAGCTGTTGGAACTTTTGCTATCAGCTGTTGGCACTTTTGCTATCAGCTTTTGCTATCAGCTGTTGGCACTTTTGCTATCAGCTGTTGGCACTTTTGCTATCAGCTGTTGGCACTTTTGCTATCAGCTGTGGTGCTCCTGGGACTTTTGCTATCAACTAGTGTTGTTCGCAAGTTTTTTTATAAACATGTATTTTTATACATTCATAGTGTTTTTTTTTTAATGGGTTGTAATAGTTTGTAGTCATACCTAGGACTAGTTGGCAATGTGGTGCTGTTGGCACTTTTGCTATCAGCTTTTGGCACTTTTGCTATCAGCTGTTGGCAATTTTGCTATCAGCTGTTGGCACTTTTGCTATCAGCTGTTTGCATTTTGCTATCAGCTGTTGGCACTTTTGCTATCAGCTGTGGTGCTGTTGGCACTATTGCTATCAACTGGTGTTGTTCGCAAGTTTTTATATAAACATGTATTTTTATACTTTCATAGTGTTTTTTTTTTAATGGGGGGTCACTATTTGCTCATAGCTTGGACCCTTTGTGATCGGAAGACTTTCTGTCAGATGTAGTTTATAGTCATACCTAGGACTAGTTGGCACTGTGGTGCTGTTGGCACCTTTGCTATCAGCTGTTGGCACATTTGCTATCAGCTGTTGGCACTTTTGCTATCAGCTGTTGGCACTTTTGCTATCAGCTGTTGCACTTTTGCTAACAGCTGTGGTGCTGTTGGCACGTTTGCTATCAACTGGTGTTGTTCGCAAGTTTTTATATAAACATGTATTTTTATTGTTTCATAGTGTTTTTTTTAGTGGGGGGTCACTAATTTCTCATAGCTGGGAACCTTTGTGATCAGAAGCCTTGCTGTCAGATGTAGTTTATAGTCATACCTAGGACTAGTTGGCACTGTGGTACTGTTGGCACTTTTGCTATCCGCTGTTGGCTCTTTTGCTATCAGCTGTTGGCACTTTTGCTATCAGCTGTGGTGCTGTTGGCACGTTTGCTCTCAACTGGTGTTGTTTGCAAGTTTTTTATATAAACATGTATTTTTATAATTTCATAGTGTTTTTTTTTTAGTGGGGGGTCACTATTTGCTCATAGCTGGGACCCTTTGTGATCAAAAGCCTTGCTGTCAGATGTAGTTTATAGTCATACCTAGGACTAGTTGGCAATGTGGTGCTGTTGGCACTTTTGCTATCAGCTGTTGGCACTTTTGCTATCAGCTGTTGGCACTTTTGGTATCAGCTGTTGGCACTTTTGGTATCATCTGTTGGCACTTTTGCTATCAGCTGTTGGCACTTTTGCTATCAGCTTTTGGCACTTTTGGTATCAGCTGTTGGCACTTTTGCTATCAACTGTGGTGCTGTTGGCACATTTGCTATCAACTGGTGTTGTTCGCAAGTTTTTATATAAACATGTATTTTTATACTTTCATAGTGTTTTTTTTTAGTGGGGGGTCACTATTTGCTCATAGCTGGGACCCTTTGGGATCAGAAGCCTTGCTGTCAGATGTAGTTTATAGTCATACCTAGGACTAGTTGGCACTGTGGTGCTGTTGGCACTTTTGCTATCAGCTTTTGGCACTTTTGCTATCAGCTGTTGGAACTTTTGCTATCAGCTGTTGGCACTTTTGCTATCAGCTTTTGCTATCAGCTGTTGGCACTTTTGCTATCAGCTGTTGGCACTTTTGCTATCAGCTGTTGGCACTTTTGCTATCAGCTGTGGTGCTCCTGGGACTTTTGCTATCAACTAGTGTTGTTCGCAAGTTTTTTTATAAACATGTATTTTTATACATTCATAGTGTTTTTTTTTTAATGGGTTGTAATAGTTTGTAGTCATACCTAGGACTAGTTGGCAATGTGGTGCTGTTGGCACTTTTGCTATCAGCTTTTGGCACTTTTGCTATCAGCTGTTGGCAATTTTGCTATCAGCTGTTGGCACTTTTGCTATCAGCTGTTTGCATTTTGCTATCAGCTGTTGGCACTTTTGCTATCAGCTGTGGTGCTGTTGGCACTATTGCTATCAACTGGTGTTGTTCGCAAGTTTTTATATAAACATGTATTTTTATACTTTCATAGTGTTTTTTTTTTAATGGGGGGTCACTATTTGCTCATAGCTGGGACCCTTTGTGATCCGAAGACTTGCTGTCAGATGTAGTTCATAGTCATACCTAGGACTAGTTGGCACTGTGGTGCTGTTGGCACTTTCGCTATCAGCGGTTGGCACTTTTGCTATCAGCTGTTGGCACTTCTGCTATCAGCTGTTGGCACTTTTGCTATCAGCTTTTGGCACTTTTGCTATCAGCTGTTGGCACTTTTGCTATCAGCTGTTGGCACTTTTGCTATCAGCTATGGTGCTGTTGGCACTTTTACTATCAACTGGTGTTGTTCGCAAGTTTTTATATAAACATGTATTTTTATACTTTCATAGTGTTTTTTTTTAGTGGGGGGTCACTATTTTCTCATAGCTTGGACCCTTTGTGATCGGAAGACTTTCTGTCAGATGTAGTTTATAGTCATACCTAGGACTAGTTGGCACTGTGGTGCTGTTGGCACCTTTGCTATCAGCTGTTGGCACATTTGCTATCAGCTGTTGGCACTTTTGCTATCAGCTGTTGGCACTTTTGCTATCAGCTGTTGCACTTTTGCTAACAGCTGTGGTGCTGTTGGCACGTTTGCTATCAACTGGTGTTGTTCGCAAGTTTTTATATAAACATGTATTTTTATACTTTCATAGTGTTTTTTTTAGTGGTGGGTCACTAATTTCTCATAGCCTGGACCCTTTGTGATCAGAAGCCTTGCTGTCAGATGTAGTTTATAGTCATACCTAGGACTAGTTGGCACTGTGGAACAGTTGGCACTTTTGCTATCAGCTGTTGGCACTTTTCTTATCAGCTGTTGGCACTTTTGCTATCAGATGTGGTGCTGTTGGCACGTTTGCTATCAACTGGTGTTGTTCGCAAGTTTTTATATAAACATGTATTTTTTACTTTAATAGTGTTTTTTTTTTAGTGGGGGGTCACTATTTGCTCATAGCTGGGACCCTTTGTTATCAAAAGCCTTGCTGTCAGATGTAGTTTATAGTCATACCTAGGACTAGTTTGCACTGTGGTGCTGTTGGCACTTTTGCTATCAGCTGTTGGCACTTTTGCTATCAGCTCTTGGCACTTTTGGTATCATCTGTTGGCACTTTTGCTATCAGCTGTTGGCACTTTTGCTATCAACTGTTGGCACTTTTGCTATCAGCTTTTGGCACTTTTGGTATCAGCTGTTGGCACTTTTTCTATCAGCTGTTGGCACTTTTGCTATCAGCTGTGGTGCTGTTGGCACTTTTGCTATCAACTGGTGTTGTTCGCAAGTTTTTATATAAACATGTATTTTTATACTTTCATAATGTTTTTTTTTACTAGGGGTACACTATTTGCTCATAGCTGGGACCCTTTGGGATCAGAAGCCTTGCTGTCAGATGTAGTTTATAGTCATACCTAGGACTAGTTGGCACTGTGGTACTGTTGGCACTTTTGCTATCCGCTGTTGGCTCTTTTGCTATCAGCTGTTGGCACTTTTGCTATCAGCTGTGGTGCTGTTGGCACGTTTGCTCTCAACTGGTGTTGTTTGCAAGTTTTTTATATAAACATGTATTTTTATAATTTCATAGTGTTTTTTTTTTAGTGGGGGGTCACTATTTGCTCATAGCTGGGACCCTTTGTGATCAAAAGCCTTGCTGTCAGATGTAGTTTATAGTCATACCTAGGACTAGTTGGCAATGTGGTGCTGTTGGCACTTTTGCTATCAGCTGTTGGCACTTTTGCTATCAGCTGTTGGCACTTTTGGTATCAGCTGTTGGCACTTTTGGTATCATCTGTTGGCACTTTTGCTATCAGCTGTTGGCACTTTTGCTATCAGCTTTTGGCACTTTTGGTATCAGCTGTTGGCACTTTTGCTATCAACTGTGGTGCTGTTGGCACATTTGCTATCAACTGGTGTTGTTCGCAAGTTTTTATATAAACATGTATTTTTATACTTTCATAGTGTTTTTTTTTAGTGGGGGGTCACTATTTGCTCATAGCTGGGACCCTTTGGGATCAGAAGCCTTGCTGTCAGATGTAGTTTATAGTCATACCTAGGACTAGTTGGCACTGTGGTGCTGTTGGCACTTTTGCTATCAGCTTTTGGCACTTTTGCTATCAGGTGTTGGAACTTTTGCTATCAGCTGTTGGCACTTTTGCTATCAGCTGTTGGCACTTTTGCTATCAGCTGTTGGCACTTTTGCTATCAGCTGTGGTGCTCCTGGGACTTTTGCTATCAACTAGTGTTGTTCGCAAGTTTTTTTATAAACGTGTATTTTTATACATTCATAATGTTTTTTTTTTAGTGTGGCGTCACTATTTGCTCATAGCAGGGAACCTTTGTGATCAGAAGCCTTGCTGTCAGATGTAGTTTGTAGTCATACCTAGGACTAGTTGGCAATGTGGTGCTGTTGGCACTTTTGCTATCAGCTTTTGGCACTTTTGCTATCAGCTGTTGGCAATTTTGCTATCAGCTGTTGGCACTTTTGCTATCAGCTGTTTGCATTTTGGTATCAGCTGTTGGCACTTTTGCTATCAGCTGTGGTGCTGTTGGCACTATTGCTATCAACTGGTGTTGTTCGCAAGTTTTTATATAAACATGTATTTTTATACTTTCATAGTGTTTTTTTTTTAATGGGGGGTCACTATTTGCTCATAGCTGGGACCCTTTGTGATCCGAAGACTTGCTGTCAGATGTAGTTCATAGTCATACCTAGGACTAGTTGGCACTGTGGTGCTGTTGGCACTTTTGCTATCAGCTGTTGGCACTTTTGCTATCAGCTGTTGGCACTTTTGGTATCAGCTGTTGGCACTTTTGGTATCATCTGTTGGCACTTTTGCTATCAGCTGTTGGCACTTTTGCTATCAGCTTTTGGCACTTTTGGTATCAGCTGTTGGCACTTTTGCTATCAACTGTGGTGCTGTTGGCACATTTGCTATCAACTGGTGTTGTTCGCAAGTTTTTATATAAACATGTATTTTTATACTTTCATAGTGTTTTTTTTTAGTGGGGGGTCACTATTTGCTCATAGCTGGGACCCTTTGGGATCAGAAGCCTTGCTGTCAGATGTAGTTTATAGTCATACCTAGGACTAGTTGGCACTGTGGTGCTGTTGGCACTTTTGCTATCAGCTTTTGGCACTTTTGCTATCAGCTGTTGGAACTTTTGCTATCAGCTGTTGGCACTTTTGCTATCAGCTGTTGGCACTTTTGCTATCAGCTGTTGGCACTTTTGCTATCAGCTGTGGTGCTCCTGGGACTTTTGCTATCAACTAGTGTTGTTCGCAAGTTTTTTTATAAACATGTATTTTTATACATTCATAATGTTTTTTTTTTAGTGTGGCGTCACTATTTGCTCATAGCAGGGAACCTTTGTGATCAGAAGCCTTGCTGTCAGATGTAGTTTGTAGTCATACCTAGGACTAGTTGGCAATGTGGTGCTGTTGGCACTTTTGCTATCAGCTTTTGGCACTTTTGCTATCAGCTGTTGCCAATTTTGCTATCAGCTGTTGGCACTTTTGCTATCAGCTGTTTGCATTTTGCTATCAGCTGTTGGCACTTTTGCTATCAGCTGTGGTGCTGTTGGCACTATTGCTATCAACTGGTGTTGTTCGCAAGTTTTTATATAAACATGTATTTTTATACTTTCATAGTGTTTTTTTTTTAATGGGGGGTCACTATTTGCTCATAGCTGGGACCCTTTGTGATCCGAAGACTTGCTGTCAGATGTAGTTCATAGTCATACCTAGGACTGGTTGGCACTGTGGTGCTGTTGGCACTTTCGCTATCAGCGGTTGGCACTTTTGCTATCAGCTGTTGGCACTTCTGCTATCAGCTGTTGGCACTTTTGCTATCAGCTTTTGGCACTTTTGCTATCAGCTGTTGGCACTTTTGCTATCAGCTGTTGGCACTTTTGCTATCAGCTGTGGTGCTGTTGGCACTGTTGCTATCAACTGGTTTTGTTTGCAAGTTTTTATATAAACATGTATTTTTATACTTTCATATTTTTTTTTTAGTGGGGGGTCACTATTTGCTCATAGCTGGGACCCTTTGTGATCAGAAGCCTTGCTGTCAGATGTAGTTTATAGTCATACCTAGGACTAGTTGGCACTGTGGTGATGTTGGCACTTTTGCTATCAGCTGTTGGCACTTTTGCTATCAGCTGTTGGCACTTTTGCTATCAGCTGTTGGCACTTTTGCTATCAGCTATGGTGCTGTTGGCACTTTTACTATCAACTGGTGTTGTTCGCAAGTTTTTATATAAACATGTATTTTTATACTTTCATAGTGTTTTTTTTTAGTGGGGGGTCACTATTTTCTCATAGCTTGGACCCTTTGTGATCGGAAGACTTCCTGTCAGATGTAGTTTATAGTCATACCTAGGACTAGTTGGCACTGTGGTGCTGTTGGCACCTTTGCTATCAGCTGTTGGCACATTTGCTATCAGCTGTTGGCACTTTTGCTATCAGCTGTTGGCACTTTTGCTATCAGCTGTTGCACTTTTGCTAACAGCTGTGGTGCTGTTGGCACGTTTGCTATCAACTGGTGTTGTTCGCAAGTTTTTATATAAACATGTATTTTTATACTTTCATAGTGTTTTTTTTAGTGGTGGGTCACTAATTTCTCATAGCCTGGACCCTTTGTGATCAGAAGCCTTGCTGTCAGATGTAGTTTATAGTCATACCTAGGACTAGTTGGCACTGTGGAACAGTTGGCACTTTTGCTATCAGCTGTTGGCACTTTTCTTATCAGCTGTTGGCACTTTTGCTATCAGATGTGGTGCTGTTGGCACGTTTGCTATCAACTGGTGTTGTTCGCAAGTTTTTATATAAACATGTATTTTTATACTTTAATAGTGTTTTTTTTTTAGTGGGGGGTCACTATTTGCTCATAGCTGGGACCCTTTGTTATCAAAAGCCTTGCTGTCAGATGTAGTTTATAGTCATACCTAGGACTAGTTTGCACTGTGGTGCTGTTGGCACTTTTGCTATCAGCTGTTGGCACTTTTGCTATCAGCTCTTGGCACTTTTGGTATCATCTGTTGGCACTTTTGCTATCAGCTGTTGGCACTTTTGCTATCAGCTTTTGGCACTTTTGGTATCAGCTGTTGGCACTTTTTCTATCAGCTGTTGGCACTTTTGCTATCAGCTGTGGTGCTGTTGGCACTTTTGCTATCAACTGGTGTTGTTCGCAAGTTTTTATATAAACATGTATTTTTATACTTTCATAATGTTTTTTTTTTTACTGGGGGTACACTATTTGCTCATAGCTGGGACCCTTTGGGATCAGAAGCCTTGCTGTCAGATGTAGTTTATAGTCATACCTAGGACTAGTTGGCAATGTGGTGCTGTTGGCACTTTTGCTATCAGCTGTTGTCACTTTTGCTATCAGCTGTTGGCAATTTTGCTATCAGCTGTTGGCACTTTGCTATCAGCTGTTTGCATTTTGCTATCAGCTGTTGGCACTTTTGCTATAAGCTGTGGTGCTGTTGGCACTATTGCTATCAACGGGTGTTGTTCGCAAGTTTTTATATAAACATGTATTTTTATACTTTCATAGTGTTTTTTTTTTAGTGGGGGTCACTATTTGCTCATAGCTGGGACCCTTTGTGATCAGAAGACTTGCTGTCAGATGTAGTTTATAGTCATACCTAGGACTAGTTGGCACTGTGGTGCTGTTGGCACTTTTGCTATCAGCTGTTGGCAATTTTGCTATCAGCTGTTGGCACTTTTGCTATCAGCTTTTGGCACTTTTGCTATCAGCTGTTGGAACTTTTGCTATCAGCTGTTGGCACTTTTGCTATCAGCTGTTGGCACGTTTGCTATCAGCTGTTGGCACTTTTGCTATCAGCTGTGGTGCTCCTGGGACTTTTGCTATCAACTAGTGTTGTTCGCAAGTTTTTTTATAAACATGTATTTTTATACATTCATAATGTTTTTTTTTTAGTGTGGCGTCACTATTTGCTCATAGCAGGGAACCTTTGTGATCAGAAGCCTTGCTGTCAGATGTAGTTTGTAGTCATACCTAGGACTAGTTGGCAATGTGGTGCTGTTGGCACTTTTGCTATCAGCTGTTGGCACTTTTGCTATCAGCTGTTGGCAATTTTGCTATCAGCTGTTGGCACTTTTGCTATCAGCTGTTTGCATTTTGCTATCAGCTGTTGGCACTTTTGCTATCAGCTGTGGTGCTGTTGGCACTATTGCTATCAACTGGTGTTGATCGCAAGTTTTTATATAAACATGTATTTTTATACTTTCATAGTGTTTTTTTTTTAGTGGGGGGTCACTATTTGCTCATAGCTGGGACCCTTTGTGATCAGAAGACTTGCTGTCAGATGTAGTTTATAGTCATACCTAGGACTAGTTGGCACTGTGGTGCTGTTGGCACTTTCGCTATCAGCGGTTGGCACTTTTGCTATCAGCTGTTGGCACTTCTGCTATCAGCTGTTGGCACTTTTGCTATCAGCTTTTGGCACTTTTGCTATCAGCTGTTGGCAAATTTGCTATCAGCTGTTGGCACTTTTGCTATCAGCTGTGGTGCTGTTGGCACTGTTGCTATCAACTGGTTTTGTTCGCAAGTTTTTATATAAACATGTATTTTTATACTTTCATATTTTTTTTTTAGTGGGGGGTCACTATTTGCTCATAGCTGGGACCCTTTGTGATCAGAAGCCTTGCTGTCAGATGTAGTTTATAGTCATACCTAGGACTAGTTGGCACTGTGGTGATGTTGGCACTTTTGCTATCAGCTGTTGGCACTTTTGCTATCAGCTGTTGGCACTTTTGCTATCAGCTGTTGGCACTTTTGCTATCAGCTATGGTGCTGTTGGCACTTTTGCTATCAACTGGTGTTGTTCGCAAGTTTTTATATAAACATGTATTTTTATACTTTCATAGTGTTTTTTTTTAGTGGGGGGTGACTATTTTCTCATAGCTTGGACCCTTTGTGATCGGAAGACTTGCTGTCAGATGTAGTTTATAGTCATACCTAGGACTAGTTGGCACTGTGGTGCTGTTGGCACCTTTGCTATCAGCTGTTGGCACATTTGCTATCAGCTGTTGGCACTTTTGCTATCAGCTGTTGGCACTTTTGCTATCAGCTGTTGCACTTTTGCTAACAGCTGTGGTGCTGTTGGCACGTTTGCTATCAACTGGTGTTGTTCGCAAGTTTTTATATAAACATGTATTTTTATACTTTCATAGTGTTTTTTTTAGTGGTGGGTCACTAATTTCTCATAGCCTGGACCCTTTGTGATCAGAAGCCTTGCTGTCAGATGTAGTTTATAGTCATACCTAGGACTAGTTGGCACTGTGGAACAGTTGGCACTTTTGCTATCAGCTGTTGGCACTTTTCTTATCAGCTGTTGGCACTTTTGCTATCAGATGTGGTGCTGTTGGCACGTTTGCTATCAACTGGTGTTGTTCGCAAGTTTTTATATAAACATGTATTTTTATACTTTAATAGTGTTTTTTTTTTAGTGGGGGGTCACTATTTGCTCATAGCTGGGACCCTTTGTTATCAAAAGCCTTGCTGTCAGATGTAGTTTATAGTCATACCTAGGACTAGTTTGCACTGTGGTGCTGTTGGCACTTTTGCTATCAGCTGTTGTCACTTTTGCTATCAGCTCTTGGCACTTTTGGTATCATCTGTTGGCACTTTTGCTATCAGCTGTTGGCACTTTTGCTATCAGCTGTGGTGCTGTTGGCACTATTGCTATCAACTGGTGTTGTTCGCAGGTTTTTATATAAACATGTATTTTTATACTTTCATAGTGTTTTTTTTTTAGTGGGGGGTCACTATTTGCTCATAGCTGGGACCCTTTGTGATCAGAAGACTTGCTGTCAGATGTAGTTTATAGTCATACCTAGGACTAGTTGGCACTGTGGTGCTGTTGGCACTTTCGCTATCAGCGGTTGGCACTTTTGCTATCAGCTGTTGGCACTTCTGTTATCAGCTGTTGGCACTTTTGCTATCAGCTTTTGGCACTTTTGCTATCAGCTGTTTGCACTTTTGCTATCAGCTGTTGGCACTTTTGCTATCAGCTGTTGGCACTTTTGCTATCAGCCGTTGGCACTTTTTCTATCAGCTGTTGGCACTTTTGCTATCAGCTGTTGGCACCTTTGGTATACACTGTTGGCACATTTGCTATCAGCTGTTGGAACTTCTGCTATCAGCTTTTGGCACTTTTGGTATCAGCTGTTGGCACTTTTGCTATCAGCTGTTGGCATTTTGGTATCAAGTGACCCCCCACTAAAAAAAAACACTATGAAAGTATAAAAATACATGTTTATATAAAAACTTGCGAACAACACCAGTTGATAGCAAAAGTGCAAACAGCACCACAGCTGATAGCAAAAGTGCCAACAGCTGATAGCAAAAGTACCACCAGCTGATAGCAAAAGTGCCAACAGCTGATAGCACAAGTGCCAACAGCACCACAGTGCCAACTAGTCCTAGGTATGACTATAAACTACATCTGACAGCAAGGCTTCTGATCACAAAGGGTCCCAGCTATGAGCAAATAGTTACCCCCCACTAAAAAAAACACTATGAAAGTATAAAAATACATGTTTATATAAAAACTTGCGAACAACACCAGTTGATAGCAAAAGTGCAAACAGAACCACAGCTGATAGCAAAAGTGCCAACAGCTGATAGCAAAAGTGCCAACAGCTGATAGCAAAAGTGCCAACAGCACCACAGCGCCAACTAGTCCTAGGTATGACTATAAACTACATCTGACAGCAAGTCTTCTGATCACAAAGGGTCCCAGCTATGAGCAAATAGTGACCCCCCACTAAAAAAAAAACACTATGAAAGTATAAAAATACATATTTATATAAAAACTTGCGAACAACACCAGTTGATAGCAAAAGTGCCAACAGCACCACAGCTGATAGCAAAAGTGCCAACAGCTGTTAGCAAAAGTGCCAACAGCTGATAGCAAAAGTGCCAACAGCTGATAGCAAAAGTGCCAACAGCTGATAGCACAAGTGCCAACAGCACCACAGTGCCAACTAGTCCTAGGTATGACTATAGACTACATCTGACAGCAAGGCTTCTGATCAGAAAGGGTCCCAGCTATGAGCAAATAGTTACCCCCCACTAAAAAAAACACTATGAAAGTATAAAAATACATGTTTATATAAAAACTTGCGAACAACACCAGTTGATAGCAAAAGTGCAAACAGCACCACAGCTTATAGCAAAAGTGCCAACAGCTGATAGCAAAAGTGCCAACAGCACCACAGTGCCAACTAGTCCTATGTATGACTATAAACTACATCTGACAGCAAGGCTTCTGATCACAAAGGGTCCCAGCTATGAGCAAATAGTGACCCCCCACTAAAAAAAAAAACTAGGAAAGTATAAAAATACATGTTTATATAAAAACTTGCGAACAACACCAGTTGATAGCAAAAGTGCCAACAGCACCACAGCTGATAGCAAAAGTGCCAACAGCTGATAGCAGAATACCACCAGCTGATAGCAAAAGTGCCAACAGCTGATAGCAAAAGTGCCAACATTACCACATTGCCAACTAGTCCTAGGTATGACTATAAACTACATCTGACAGCAAGGCTTCTGATCACAAAGGGTCCCAGCTATGAGCAAATAGTGACACCCCACTAAAAAAAAACCCATTATGAATGTATAAAAATACATGTTTATATGAAAACTTGCGAACAACACCAGTTGATAGCAAAAGTGCCAACAGCACCACAGCTGATAGCAAAAGTGCCAACAGCTGATAGCAAAGTGCCAACAGCTGATAGCAAAAGTTCCAACAGCTGATAGCAAATGTGCCAACAGCACCACATTGCCAACTAATCCTAGGTATGACTATAAACTACATCAGACAGCAAGGCTTCTGATCACAAAGGGTCCCAGCTATGAGAAAATAGTGACTCCCCACTAAAAAAAAACAATATGAATGTATAAATATACATGTTTATATAAAAACTTGCGAACAACACCAGTTGATAGCAAAAGTGCCAACAGCTGATAGCAAAAGTGCCAACAGCTGATAGTAAAAGTGCCAACAGCTGATAGCAAAGGTGCCAACAGCTGATAGCAAAAGTGCCAACAGCACCACAGTGCCAACTAGTCCTAGGTATGACTATAAACTACATCTGACAGCAAGGCTTCTGATCAAAATGGTCCCAGCTATGAGTAAATAGTGACCCCCCACTAAAAAAAACACTATGAAAGTATAACAATACATGTTTATATAAAAACTTGCTAACAACACCAGTTGATAGCAAAAGTGCCAACAGCACCACAGCTGATAGCAAAAGTGCCAATAGCTGATAGCAAAAGTGACAACAGCTGATTCCAAAATTGCCAAAAGCTGATAGCAAAAGTGCCAACAGCTGATAGCAAATGTGCCAACAGCTGATAGTAAAAGTGCCAACAGCACCACAGTGCCAACTTGTCCTAGTTATGACTATAAACTACATCTGACAGCAAGGCTTCTGATCACAAAGGGTCCCAGCTATGAGCAAATAGTTACCCCCCACTAAAAAAAACATTATGAAAGTATAAAAATACATGTTTATATAAAAACTTGCGAACAACACCAGTTGATAGCAAAAGTGCAAACAGCACCACAGCTGATAGCAAAGTGCCAACAGCTGATAGCAAAAGTGCCAACAGCTGATAGCAAAAGTGCCAACAGCTGATAGCAAAAGTGCCAACAGCTGATAGCAAAATACCACCAGCTGATAGCAAAAGTGCCAACAGCTGATAGCAAAAGTGCCAACATCACCACATTGCCAACTAGTCCTAGGTATGACTATAAACTACATCTGACAGCAAGGCTTCTGATCACAAAGGGTCCCAGCTATGAGCAAATAGTGACACCCCACTAAAAAAAAAACCATTATGAATGTACAAAAATACATGTTTATATGAAAACTTGCGAACAACACCAGTTGATAGCAAAAGTGCCAACAGCACCACAGCTGATAGCAAAAGTGCCAACAGCACCACAGCTGATAGCAAAAGTGCCAACAGCTGATAGCAAAAGTGACAACAGCTGATTCCAAAATTGCCAAAAGCTGAGAGCAAAAGTTCCAACAGCTGATAGCAAATGTGCCAACAGCTGATAGTAAAAGTGCCAACAGCACCACAGTGCCAACTAGACCTAGGTATGACTATAAACTACATCTGACAGCAAGGCTTCTGATCACAAAGGGTCCCAGCTATGAGCAAATAGTGACGCCCCACTAAAAAAAATAAACTATGAATGTATAAAAATATATGTTTATATAAAAATTTGCGAACAACACCAGTTGATAGCAAAAGTGCCAACAGCACCACAGCTGATAGCAAACGTGCCAACAGCTGATAGCAAAAGTGCCAACAGCACCACATTGCCAACTACTCCTAGTATGACTATAAACGTCATCTGACAGCAAGGCTTCTGATCACAAATGGTCCCAGCTATGAGCAAATAGTGACACCCCACTAAAAAAAAAACCATTATGAATGTATAAAAATACATGTTTATATGAAAACTTGCGAACAACACCAGTTGATAGCAAAAGTGCCAACAGCACCACAGCTGATAGCAAAAGTGCCAACAGCTGATAGCAAAGTGCCAACAGCTGATAGCAAAAGATCCAACAGCTGATAGCAAATGTGCCAACAGCACCACATTGCCAACTAATCCTAGGTATGACTATAAACTACATCTGACAGCAAGGCTTCTGATCACAAAGGGTCCCAGCTATGAGAAAATAGTGACTCCCCACTAAAAAAAAACAATATGAATGTATAAAAATACATGTTTATATAACAACTTGCGAACAACACCAGTTGATAGCAAAAGTGCCAACAGCTGATAGCAAAAGTGCCAACAGCTGATAGAAAAAGTGCCAACAGGTGATAGCAAAGGTGCCAACAGCTGATAGCAAAAGTGCCAACAGCACCACAGTGCCAACTAGTCCTAGGTATGACTATAAACTACATCTGACAGCAAGGCTTCTGATCAAAAAGGGTCCCAGCTATGAGTAAATAGTGACCCCCCACTAAAAAAAAACACTATGAAAGTATAACAATACATGTTTATATAAAAACTTGCTAACAACACCAGTTGATAGCAAAAGTGCCAACAGCACCACAGCTGATAGCAAAAGTGCAAACAGCTGATAGCAAAAGTGACAACAGCTGATTCCAAAATTGCCAAAAGCTGATAGCAAAAGTGCCAACAGCTGATAGCAAATGTGCCAACAGCTGATAGTAAAAGTGCCAACAGCACCACAGTGCCAACTAGTCCAAGGTATGACTATAAACTACATCTGACAGCAAGGCTTCTGATCACAAAGGGTCCCAGCTATGAGCAAATAGTGACGCCCCACTAAAAAAAATAAACTATGAATGTATAAAAATATATGTTTATATAAAAACTTGCGAACAACACCAGTTGATAGCAAAAGTGCCAACAGCACGACAGCTGATAGCAAAAGTGCCAACAGCTGATAGCAAAAGTGCCAACAGCTGATAGCAAAAGTGCCAACAGCACCTCATTGCCAACTACTCCTAGTATGACTATAAACGTCATCTGACAGCAAGGAATCTGATCACAAAGGGTCCCAGCTATGAGCAAATAGTGACCCCCACTAAAAAAAAACACTATGAAAGTATAAAAATACATGTTTATATAAAAACTTGCGAACAACACCAGTTGATATCAAAAGTGCCAACAGCACCACAGCTGATAGCAAAAGTGCCAACAGCTGATAGCAAAAGTACCACCAGCTGATAGCAAAAGTGCCAACATCTGATAGCACAAGTGCCAACAGCACCACAGTGCCAACTAGTCCTAGGTATGACTATAAACTACATCTGACAGCAAGGCTTCTGATGACAAAGGGTCCCAGCTATGAGCAAATAGTGACCCCCCACTACAAAAAAAACACTATGAAAGTATAAAAATACATGTTTATATAAAAACTTGCGAACAACACCAGTTGATAGCAAAAGTGCAAACAGAACCACAGCTGATAGCAAAAGTGCCAACAGCTGATAGCAAAAGTGCCAACAGCTGATAGCAAAAGTGCCAACAGCACCACAGTGCCAACTAGTCCTAGGTATGACTATAAACTACATCTGACAGCAAGTCTTCTGATCACAAAGGGTCCCAGCTATGAGCAAATAGTGACCCCCCACTAAAAAAAAACACTATGAAAGTATAACAATACATGTTTATATAAAAACTTGCTAACAACACCAGTTGATAGCAAAAGTGCCAACAGCACCACAGCTGATAGCAAAAGTGCAAACAGCTGATAGCAAAAGTGACAACAGCTGATTCCAAAATTGCCAAAAGCTGATAGCAAAAGTGCCAACAGCTGATAGCAAATGTGCCAACAGCTGATAGTAAAAGTGCCAACAGCACCACAGTGCCAACTAGTCCAAGGTATGACTATAAACTACATCTGACAGCAAGGCTTCTGATCACAAAGGGTCCCAGCTATGAGCAAATAGTGACGCCCCACTAAAAAAAATAAACTATGAATGTATAAAAATATATGTTTATATAAAAACTTGCGAACAACACCAGTTGATAGCAAAAGTGCCAACAGCACGACAGCTGATAGCAAAAGTGCCAACAGCTGATAGCAAAAGTGCCAACAGCTGATAGCAAAAGTGCCAACAGCACCTCATTGCCAACTACTCCTAGTATGACTATAAACGTCATCTGACAGCAAGGAATCTGATCACAAAGGGTCCCAGCTATGAGCAAATAGTGACCCCCACTAAAAATAAACACTATGAAAGTATAAAAATACATGTTTATATAAAAACTTGCGAACAACACCAGTTGATATCAAAAGTGCCAACAGCACCACAGCTGATAGCAAAAGTGCCAACAGCTGATAGCAAAAGTACCACCAGCTGATAGCAAAAGTGCCAACATCTGATAGCACAAGTGCCAACAGCACCACAGTGCCAACTAGTCCTAGGTATGACTATAAACTACATCTGACAGCAAGGCTTCTTCTGACAAAGGGTCCCAGCTATGAGCAAATAGTGACCCCCCACTACAAAAAAAACACTATGAAAGTATAAAAATACATGTTTATATAAAAACTTGCGAACAACACCAGTTGATAGCAAAAGTGCAAACAGAACCACAGCTGATAGCAAAAGTGCCAACAGCTGATAGCAAAAGTGCCAACAGCTGATAGCAAAAGTGCCAACAGCACCACAGTGCCAACTAGTCCTAGGTATGACTATAAACTACATCTGACAGCAAGTCTTCTGATCACAAAGGGTCCCAGCTATGAGCAAATAGTGACCCCCCACTAAAAAAAAAACACTATGAAAGTATAAAAATACATATTTATATAAAAACTTGCGAACAACACCAGTTGATAGCAAAAGTGCCAACAGCACCACAGCTGATAGCAAAAGTGCCAACAGCTGTTAGCAAAAGTGCCAACAGCTGATAGCAAAAGTGCCAACAGCTGATAGCAAAAGTGCCAACAGCTGATAGCACAAGTGCCAACAGCACCACAGTGCCAACTAGTCCTAGGTATGACTATAGACTACATCTGACAGCAAGGCTTCTGATCACAAAGGGTCCCAGCTATGAGCAAATAGTTACCCCCCACTAAAAAAAACACTATGAAAGTATAAAAATACATGTTTATATAAAAACTTGCGAACAACACCAGTTGATAGCAAAAGTGCAAACAGCACCACAGCTGATAGCAAAAGTGCCAACAGCTGATAGCAAAAGTGCCAGCAGCTTATAGCAAAAGTGCCAACAGCTGATAGCAAAAGTGCCAACAGCACCACAGTGCCAACTAGTCCTAGGTATGACTATAAACTACATCTGACAGCAAGGCTTCTGATCACAAAGGGTCCCAGCTATGAGCAAATAGTGACCCCCCACTAAAAAAAAAAACTATGAAAGTATAAAAATACATGTTTATATAAAAACTTGCGAACAACACCAGTTGATAGCAAAAGTGCCAACAGCACCACAGCTGATAGCAAAAGTGCCAACAGCTGTTAGCAAAAGTGCCAACAGCTGATAGCAAAAGTGCCAACAGCCGATAGCAAAAGTGCCAACAGCTGATACCAAAAGTGCCAACAGCTGATACCAAAAGTGCCAACAGCTGATACCAAAAGTGCCAACAGCTGATACCAAAAGTGCCAACAGCACCTCATTGCCAACTAGTCCTAGTATGACTATAAACGACATCTGACAGCAAGGAATCTGATCACAAAGGGTCCCAGCTATGAGCAAATAGTGACCCCCCACTAACAAAAAAAACACTATGAAAGTATAAACATACATGTTTATATAAAAACTTGCGAACAACACCAGTTGATAGCAAAAGTGCCAACAGCACCACAGCTGATAGCAAAAGTGCCAACAGCTGATAGCAGAATACCACCAGCTGATAGCAAAAGTGCCAACAGCTGATAGCAAAAGTGCCAACATTACCACATTGCCAACTAGTCCTAGGTATGACTATAAACTACATCTGACAGCAAGGCTTCTGATCACAAAGGGTCCCAGCTATGAGCAAATAGTGACACCCCACTAAAAAAAAACCCATTATGAATGTATAAAAATACATGTTTATATGAAAACTTGCGAACAACACCAGTTGATAGCAAAAGTGCCAACAGCACCACAGCTGATAGCAAAAGTGCCAACAGCTGATAGCAAAGTGCCAACAGCTGATAGCAAAAGTTCCAACAGCTGATAGCAAATGTGCCAACAGCACCACATTGCCAACTAATCCTAGGTATGATTATAAACTACATCAGACAGCAAGGCTTCTGATCACAAAGGGTCCCAGCTATGAGAAAATAGTGACTCCCCACTAAAAAAAAACAATATGAATGTATAAAAATACATGTTTATATAAAAACTTGCGAATAACACCAGTTGATAGCAAAAGTGCCAACAGCTGATACCAAAAGTGCCAACAGCTGATAGTAAAAGTGCCAACAGCTGATAGCAAAGGTGCCAACAGCTGATAGCAAAAGTGCCAACAGCACCACAGTGCCAACTAGTCCTAGGTATGACTATAAACTACATCTGACAGCAAGGCTTCTGATCAAAATGGTCCCAGCTATGAGTAAATAGTGACCCCCCACTAAAAAAAACACTATGAAAGTATAACAATACATGTTTATATAAAAACTTGCTAACAACACCAGTTGATAGCAAAAGTGCCAACAGCACCACAGCTGATAGCAAAAGTGCCAACAGCTGATAGCAAAAGTGACAACAGCTGATTCCAAAATTGCCAAAAGCTGATAGCAAAAGTGCCAACAGCTGATAGCAAATGTGCCAACAGCTGATAGTAAAAGTGCCAACAGCACCACAGTGCCAACTTGTCCTAGTTATGACTATAAACTACATCTGACAGCAAGGCTTCTGATCACAAAGGGTCCCAGCTATGAGCAAATAGTTACCCCCCACTAAAAAAAACATTATGAAAGTATAAAAATACATGTTTATATAAAAACTTGCGAACAACACCAGTTGATAGCAAAAGTGCAAACAGCACCACACCTGATAGCAAAGTGCCAACAGCTGATAGCAAAAGTGCCAACAGCTGATAGCAAAAGTGCAAACAGCTGATAGCAAAAGTGCCAACAGCTGATAGCAAAAGTGACAACAGCTGATACCAAAATTGCCAAAAGCTGATAGCAAAAGTGCCAACAGCTGATAGCAAAAGTGCCAACAGCTGATAGCAAAAGTGCCAACAGCACCACAGTGCCAACTAGTCCTAGGTATGACTATAAACTACATCGGACAGCAAGGCTTCTGATCACAAAGGGTCCCAGCTATGAGACTATAGTGACACCCCACTAAAAAAAGAACACTATGAATGTATAAAAATACATGATTATATAAAAACTTGCGAACAACACCAGTTGATAGCAAAAGTGCCAACAGCACCACAGCTGATAGCAAAAGTGCCAACAGCTGATAGCAAATGTGCCAACAGCTGATAGCAAAATTGCCAAAACTGATGGCAAAAGTGCCAACAGCTCATAGCAAAAGTGCCAACAGCACGACAGTGCCAACTAGTCCTAGGTATGACAATAAACTACATCTGACAGCAGGGCTTCTGATCAAAAAGGGTTCCAGCTATGAGCAAATAGTGACCCCCCACTAAAAAAAAACACTATGAAAGTATAAAAATACATGTTTATAAAAAAACTTCCGAACAACACCAGTTGATAGAAAAAGTGCCAACAGCACCACAGCTGATAACAAAAGAGCCAACAGCTGATAGCAAAAGTGCCAACAGCTGATAGCAAAAGTGCCAACAGCACCACATTGCCAACTAGTCCTAGGTATGACTATAAACTACATCTGACAGCAAGGCTTCTGATCACAAAGGGTCCCAGCTATGAGCAAATAGTGACCCCCTTAAAAAAACCCACTATGAATGTATAAAAATACATGTTTATATGAAAACTTGCGAACAACACCAGTTGATAGCAAAAGTGCCAACAGCACCACAGCCTATATCAAAAGGGCCAACAGCTTATAGCAAAAGTGCCAACAGCTGATAGCAAAAGTGCCAACAGCACCTCATTGCCAACTACTCCTAGTATGACTATAAACGTCATCTGACAGCAAGGAATCTGATCACAAAGGGTCCCAGCTATGAGCAAATAGTGACCCCCCACTAAAAAAAACACTATGAAAGTATAAAAATACATGTTTATATAAAAACTTGCGAACAACACCAGTTGAGAGCAAAAGTGCCAACAGCACCACAGCTGATAGCAAAAGTGCCAACAGCTGATAGCAAAAGTACCACCAGCTGATAGCAAAAGTGCCAACATCTGATAGCACAAGTGCCAACAGCACCACAGTGCCAACTAGTCCTAGGTATGACTATAAACTACATCTGACAGCAAGGCTTCTGATGACAAAGGGTCCCAGCTATGAGCAAATAGTGACCCCCCACTAAAAAAAAAACACTATGAAAGTATAAAAATACATGTTTATATAAAAACTTGCGAACAACACCAGTTGATAGCAAAAGTGCCAACAGCTGTTAGCAAAAGTGCCAACAGCTGATACCAAAAGTGCCAACAGCTGATAGCAAAAGTGCCAACAGCTGATACCAAAAGTGCCAACAGCTGATAGCAAAAGTGCCAACAGCACCTCATTGCCAACTACTCCTAGTATGACTATAAACGTCATCTGACAGCAAGGAATCTGATCACAAAGGGTCCCAGCTATGAGCAAATAGTGACCCCCCACTAAAAAAAAACACTATGAAAGTATAAAAATACATGTTTATATAAAAACTTGCGAACAACACCAGTTGATAGCAAAGGTGCCAACAGCACCACAGCTGATAGCAAAAGTGCCAACAGCTGATAGCAAAAGTACCACCAGCTGATAGCAAAAGTGCCAACAGCTGATAGCACAAGTGCCAACAGCACCACAGTGCCAACTAGTCCTAGGTATGACTATAAACTACATCTGACAGCAAGGCTTCTGATCACAAAGGGTCCCAGCTATGAGCAAATAGTTACCCCCCACTAAAAAAAACACTATGAAAATATAAAAATACATGTTTATATAAAAACTTGCGAACAACACCAGTTGATAGCAAAAGTGCAAACAGAACCACAGCTGATAGCAAAAGTGCCAACAGCTGATAGCAAAAGTGCCAACAGCTGATAGCAAAAGTGCCAACAGCACCACAGTGCCAACTAGTCCTAGGTATGACTATAAACTACATCTGACAGCAAGTCTTCTGATCACAAAGGGTCCCAGCTATGAGCAAATAGTGACCCCCCACTAAAAAAAAAACACTATGAAAGTATAAAAATACATATTTATATAAAAACTTGCGAACAACACCAGTTGATAGCAAAAGTGCCAACAGCACCACAGCTGATAGCAAAAGTGCCAACAGCTGTTAGCAAAAGTGCCAACAGCTGATAGCAAAAGTGCCAACAGCTGATAGCAAAAGTGCCAACAGCTGATAGCACAAGTGCCAACAGCACCACAGTGCCAACTAGTCCTAGGTATGACTATAGACTACATCTGACAGCAAGGCTTCTGATCACAAAGGGTCCCAGCTATGAGGAAATAGTTACCCCCCACTAAAAAAAACACTATGAAAGTATAAAAATACATGTTTATATAAAAACTTGCGAACAACACCAGTTGATAGCAAAAGTGCAAACAGCACCACAGCTGATAGCATAAGTGCCAACAGCTGATAGCAAAAGTGCCAGCAGCTTATAGCAAAAGTGCCAACAGCTGATAGCAAAAGTGCCAACAGCACCACAGTGCCAACTAGTCCTAGGTATGACTATAAACTACATCTGACAGCAAGGCTTCTGATCACAAAGGGTCCCAGCTATGAGCAAATAGTGACCCCCCACTAAAAAAAAAACTATGAAAGTATAAAAATACATGTTTATATAAAAACTTGCGAACAACACCAGTTGATAGCAAAAGTGCCAACAGCACCACAGCTGATAGCAAAAGTGCCAACAGCTGTTAGCAAAAGTGCCAACAGCTGATAGCAAAAGTGCCAACAGCCGATAGCAAAAGTGCCAACAGCTGATACCAAAAGTGCCAACAGCTGATACCAAAAGTGCCAACAGCTGATACCAAAAGTGCCAACAGCACCTCATTGCCAACTAGTCCTAGTATGACTATAAACGACATCTGACAGCAAGGAATCTGATCACAAAGGGTCCCAGCTATGAGCAAATAGTGACCCCCCACTATAAAAAACACTATGAAAGTATAAAAATACATGTTTATATAAAAACTTGCGAACAACACCAGTTGAGAGCAAAAGTGCCAACAGCACCACAGCTGATAGCAAAAGTGCCAACAGCTGATAGCAAAAGTGCCAACATCTGATAGCACAAGTGCCAACAGCACCACAGTGCCAACTAGTCCTAGGTATGACTATAAACTACATCTGACAGCAAGGCTTCTTCTGACAAAGGGTCCCAGCTATGAGCAAATAGTGACCCCCCACTAAAAAAAAAACACTATGAAAGTATAAAAATACATGTTTATATAAAAAATTGCGAACAACACCAGTTGATAGCAAAAGTGCCAACAGCTGTTAGCAAAAGTGCCAACAGCTGATACCAAAAGTGCCAACAGCTGATAGCCAAAGTGCCAACAGCTGATACCAAAAGTGCCAACAGCTGATAGCAAAAGTGCCAACAGCACCTCATTGCCAACTACTCCTAGTATGACTATAAACGTCATCTGACAGCAAGTAAATCTGATCACAAAGGGTCCCAGCTATGAGCAAATAGTGACCCCCCACTAAAAAAAAACACTATGAAAGTATAAAAATACATGTTTATATAAAAACTTGCGAACAACACCAGTTGATAGCAAAGGTGCCAACAGCACCACAGCTGATAGCAAAAGTGCCAACAGCTGATAGCAAAAGTACCACCAGCTGATAGCAAAAGTGCCAACAGCTGATAGCACAAGTGCCAACAGCACCACAGTGCCAACTAGTCCTAGGTATGACTATAAACTACATCTGACAGCAAGGCTTCTGATCACAAAGGGTCCCAGCTATGAGCAAATAGTTACCCCCCACTAAAAAAAACAATATGAAAGTATAAAAATACATGTTTATATAAAAACTTGCGAACAACACCAGTTGATAGCAAAAGTGCACACAGAACCACAGCTGATAGCAAAAGTGCCAACAGCTGATAGCAAAAGTGCCAACAGCTGATAGCAAAAGTGCCAACAGCACCACAGTGCCAACTAGTCCTAGGTATGACTATAAACTACATCTGACAGCAAGTCTTCTGATCACAAAGGGTCCCAGCTATGAGCAAATAGTGACCCCCCACTAAAAAAAAAAACACTATGAAAGTATAAAAATACATATTTATATAAAAACTTGCGAACAACACCAGTTGATAGCAAAAGTGCCAACAGCTGTTAGCAAAAGTGCCAACAGCTGATAGCAAATGTGCCAACAGCTGATAGCAAAAGTGCCAACAGCTGATAGCACAAGTGCCAACAGCACCACAGTGCCAACTAGTCCTAGGTATGACTATAGACTACATCTGACAGCAAGGCTTCTGATCACAAAGGGTCCCAGCTATGAGCAAATAGTTACCCCCCACTAAAAAAAACACTATGAAAGTATAAAAATACATGTTTATATAAAAACTTGCGAACAACACCAGTTGATAGCAAAAGTGCAAACAGCACCACAGCTGATAGCAAAAGTGCCAACAGCTGATAGCAAAAGTGCCAGCAGCTTATAGCAAAAGTGCCAACAGCTGATAGCAAAAGTGCCAACAGCACCACAGTGCCAACTAGTCCTAGGTATGACTATAAACTACATCTGACAGCAAGGCTTCTGATCACAAAGGGTCCCAGCTATGAGCAAATAGTGACCCCCCACTAAAAAAAAAAACTATGAAAGTATAAAAATACATGTTTATATAAAAACTTGCGAACAACACCAGTTGATAGCAAAAGTGCCAACAGCACCACAGCTGATAGCAAAAGTGCCAACAGCTGTTAGCAAAAGTGCCAACAGCTGATAGCAAAAGTGCCAACAGCCGATAGCAAAAGTGCCAACAGCTGATACCAAAAGTGCCAACAGCTGATACCAAAAGTGCCAACAGCTGATACCAAAAGTGCCAACAGCACCTCATTGCCAACTAGTCCTAGTATGACTATAAACGACATCTGACAGCAAGGAATCTGATCACAAAGGGTCCCAGCTATGAGCAAATAGTGACCCCCCACTAAAAAAAAAACACTATGAAAGTATAAACATACATGTTTATATAAAAACTTGCGAACAACACCAGTTGATAGCAAAAGTGCCAACAGCACAACAGCTGATAGCAAAAGTGCCAACAGCTGATAGCAGAATACCACCAGCTGATAGCAAAAGTGCCAACAGCTGATAGCAAAAGTGCCAACATCACCACATTGCCAACTAGTCCTAGGTATGACTATAAACTACATCTGACAGCAAGGCTTCTGATCACAAAGGGTCCCAGCTATGAGCAAATAGTGACACCCCACTAAAAAAAAACCCATTATGAATGTATAAAAATACATGTTTATATGAAAACTTGCGAACAACACCAGTTGATAGCAAAAGTGCCAACAGCACCACAGCTGATAGCAAAAGTGCCAACAGCTGATAGCAAAGTGCCAACAGCTGATAGCAAAAGTTCCAACAGCTGATAGCAAATGTGCCAACAGCACCACATTGCCAACTAATCCTAGGTATGACTATAAACTACATCTGACAGCAAGGCTTCTGATCACAAAGGGTCCCAGCTATGAGAAAATAGTGACTCCCCACTAAAAAAAAACAATATGAATGTATAAAAATACATGTTTATATAAAAACTTGCGAACAACACCAGTTGATAGCAAAAGTGCCAACAGCTGATAGCAAAGTGCCAACAGCTGATAGCAAAAGTTCCAACAGCTGATAGCAAATGTGCCAACAGCACCACATTGCCAACTAATCCTAGGTATGACTATAAACTACATCTGACAGCAAGGCTTCTGATCAAAATAGTCCCAGCTATGAGTAAATAGTGACCCCCCACTAAAAAAAACACTATGAAAGTATAACAATACATGTTTATATAAAAACTTGCTAACAACACCAGTTGATAGCAAAAGTGCCAACAGCACCACAGCTGATAAAAAAAGTGCCAACAGCTGATAGCAAAAGTGACAACAGCTAATTCCAAAATTGCCAAAAGCTGATAGCAAAAGTGCCAACAGCTGATAGCAAATGTGCCAACAGCTGATAGTAAAAGTGCCAACAGCACCACAGTGCCAACTAGTCCTAGTTATGACTATAAACTACATCTGACAGCAAGGCTTCTGATCACAAAGGGTCCCAGCTATGAGCAAATAGTTACCCCCCACTAAAAAAAACATTATGAAAGTATAAAAATACATGTTTATATAAAAACTTGCGAACAACACCAGTTGATAGCAAAAGTGCAAACAGCACCACAGCTGATAGCAAAGTTCCAACAGCTGATAGCAAAAGTGCCAACAGCTGATAGCAAAAGTGCCAACAGCTGATAGCAAAAGTGCCAACAGCTGATAGCAAAAGTGCCAACAGCACCACAGTGCCAACTAGTCCTAGGTATGACTATAAACTACATCGGACAGCAAGGCTTCTGATCACAAAGGGTCCCAGCTATGAGACTATAGTGACACCCCACTAAAAAAAGAACACTATGAATGTATAAAAATACATGATTATATAAAAACTTGCGAACAACACCAGTTGATAGCAAAAGTGCCAACAGCACCACAGCTGATAGCAAAAGTGCCAACAGCTGATAGCAAATGTGCCAACAGCTGATAGCAAAAGTGCCAAAACTGATGGCAAAAGTGCCAACAGCTCATAGCAAAAGTGCCAAAAGCACGACAGTGCCAACTAGTCCTAGGTATGACTATAAACTACATCTGACAGCAGGGCTTCTGATCACAAAGGGTCCCAGCTATGAGCAAATAGTGACCCCCCACTAAAAAGAAACACTATGAAAGTATAAAAATACATGTTTATAAAAAAACTTCCGAACAACACCAGTTGATAGAAAAAGTGCCAACAGCACCACAGCTGATAACAAAAGAGCCAACAGCTGATAGCAAAAGTGCCAACAGCTGATAGCAAAAGTGCCAACAGCTGATAGCAAAAGTGCCAACAGCACAACATTGCCAACTAGTCCTATGTATGAATATAAACTACATCTGACAGCAAGGCTTCTGATCACAAAGGGTCCCAGCTATGAGCAAATAGTGACCCCCTTAAAAAAACCCACTATGAATGTATAAAAATACATGTTTATATGAAAACTTGCGAACAACACCAGTTGATAGCAAAAGTGCCAACAGCACCACAGCCTATATCAAAAGGGCCAACAGCTTATAGCAAAAGTGCCAACAGCTGATAGCAAAAGTGCCAACAGCACCTCATTGCCAACTACTCCTAGTATGACTATAAACGTCATCTGACAGCAAGGAATCTGATCACAAAGGGTCCCAGCTATGAGCAAATAGTGACCCCCCACTAAAAAAACACTATGAAAGTATAAAAATACATGTTTATATAAAAACTTGCGAACAACACCAGTTGAGAGCAAAAGTGCCAACAGCACCACAGCTGATAGCAAAAGTGCCAACAGCTGATAGCAAAAGTACCACCAGCTGATAGCAAAAGTGCCAACATCTGATAGCACAAGTGCCAACAGCACCACAGTGCCAACTAGTCCTAGGTATGACTATAAACTACATCTGACAGCAAGGCTTCTGATGACAAAGGGTCCCAGCTATGAGCAAATAGTGACCCCCCACTAAAAAAAAAACACTATGAAAGTATAAAAATACATGTTTATATAAAAACTTGCGAACAACACCAGTTGATAGCAAAAGTGCCAACAGCTGATACCAAAAGTGCCAAAAGCTGATAGCAAAAGTGCCGACAGCTGATACCAAAAGTGCCAACAGCTGATAGCAAAAGTGCCAACAGCACCTCATTGCCAACTACTCCTAGTATGACTATAAACGTCATCTGACAGCAAGGAATCTGATCACAAAGGGTCCCAGCTATGAGCAAATAGTGACCCCCCACTAAAAAAAAACACTATGAAAGTATAAAAACACATGTTTATATAAAAACTTGCGAACAACACCAGTTGATAGCAAAGGTGCCAACAGCACCACAGCTGATAGCAAAAGTGCCAACAGCTGATAGCAAAAGTACCACCAGCTGATAGCAAAAGTGCCAACAGCTGATAGCACAAGTGCCAACAGCACCACAGTGCCAACTAGTCCTAGGTATGACTATAAACTACATCTGACAGCAAGGCTTCTGATCACAAAGGGTCCCAGCTATGAGGAAATAGTTACCCCCCACTAAAAAAAAGACTATGAAAGTATAAAAATACATATTTATATAAAAACTTGCGAACAACACCAGTTGATAGCAAAAGTTCAAACAGCACCACAGCTGATAGCAAAAGTGCCAACAGCTGATAGCAAAAGTGCCAACAGCTGATAGCAAAAGTGCCAACAGCACCACAGTGCCAACTAGTCCTAGGTATGACTATAAACTACATCTGACAGCAAGGCTTCTGATCACAAAGGGTTCCAGCTATGAGCAAATAGTGACCCCCCACTAAAAAAAAAACACTATGAAAGTATAAAAATACATATTTATATAAAAACTTGCGAACAACACCAGTTGATAGCAAAAGTGCCAACAGCACCACAGCTGATAGCAAAAGTGCCAACAGCTGTTAGCAAAAGTGCCAACAGCTGATAGCAAAAGTGCCAACAGCTGATAGCAAAAGTGCCAACAGCTGATAGCACAAGTGCCAACAGCACCACAGTGCCAACTAGTCCTAGGTATGACTATAAACTACATCAGACAGCAAGGCTTCTGATCACAAAGGGTCCCAGCTATGAGCAAATAGTTACCCCCCACTAAAAAAACACTATGAAAGTATAAAAATACATGTTTATATAAAAACTTGCGAACAACACCAGTTGATAGCAAAAGTGCAAACAGCACCACAGCTGATAGCAAAAGTGCCAACAGCTGATAGCAAAAGTGCCAACAGCTGATAGCAAAAGTGCCAACAGCACCACAGTGCCAACTAGTCCTAGGTATGACTATAAACTACATCTGACAGCAAGTCTTCTGATCACAAAGGGTCCCAGCTATGAGCAAATAGTGACCCCCCACTAAAAAAAAACACTATGAAAGTATAAAAATACATATTTATATAAAAACTTGCGAACAACACCAGTTGATAGCAAAAGTGCCAACAGCACCACAGCTGATAGCAAAAGTGCCAACAGCTGTTAGCAAAAGTGCCAACAGCTGATAGCAAAAGTGCCAACAGCTGATAGCAAAAGTGCCAAAAGCTGATAGCAAAAGTGCCAACAGCTGATAGCAAAAGTGCCAACAGCTGATAGCAAAAGTGCCAACAGCAGCTCATTGCCAACTAGTCCTAGTATGACAATAAACGACATCTGACAGCAAGTCTTCTGATCACAAAGGGTCCTAGCTATGAGCAAATAGTGACCTCCTACTAAAAAAAAAAAAACACTATGAAAGTATAAAAATACATGTTTTTATAAAAACTTGCGAACAACACCAGTTGATAGCAAAAGTGCCAACAGCACCACACCTGATAGCAAAAGTGCCAACAGCTGATAGCAAAAGTGCCAACAGCTGATAGCAAAAGTGCCAACAGCACCATATTGCCAAATAGTCCTAGGTATGACTATAAACTACATCTGACAGCAAGGCTTTTGATCACAAAGTGTCCCAGCTATGAGCAAATAGTGACTCCCTACTAAAAAAAAAAACACTATGAATGTATAAAAATACATGTTTATATAAAAACTTGCGAACAACACCAGTTGATAGCAAAAGTGCCAACAGCACCACAGCTGATAGCAAAAGTGCCAAAAGCTGATAGCAAAAGTGCCAACAGCTGATACCAAAAGTGCCAACAGCTGATAGTAAAAGTGCCAACAGCACCACAGTGCCAAATAGTCCTAGGTATGTCTATAAACTACATCTGACAGCAAGGCTTCTGAACCCAAAGGGTCCCAGCTATGGGCAAATAGTTACCCCCCCACTAAAAAAAAAACACTATGAAAGTATAAAAATACATGTTTATATAAAAAATTGCGAACAACACCAGTTGATAGCAAAAGTGCAAACAGCACCACAGCTGATAGCAAAGTGCCAACAGATGATATCAAAAGTGCCAACAGATGATAGCAAAAGTGCCAACAGCTGATAGCAAAAGTGCCAAAAGCTGATAGCAAAAGTGCCAACAGCTGATAGCAAAAGTGCCAACAGCCCCACAGTGCCAACTAGTCCTAGGTATGACTATAAACTACATCTGACAGCAGGGCTTCTGATCACAAAGGGTCCAAGCTATGAGCAAATAGTGACCCCCCACTAAAAAAAAACACTATGAAAGTATAAAAATACATGTTTATATAAAAACTTGCGAACAACACCAGTTGATAGCAAAAGTGCCAACAGCACCACAGCTGATAACAAAAGCGCCAACAGCTGATAGCAAAAGTGCCAACAGCTGATAGCAAAAGTGCCAACAGCACCACATTGCCAACTAGTCCTAGGTATGACTATAAACTACATCTGACAGCAAGGCTTCTGATCACAAAGGGTCCCAGCTATGAGCAAATAGCGACCCCCCTAAAATAAACACTATGAATGTATAAAAATACAATATTTATATAAAAACTTGCGAACACCAGTTCATAGCAAAAGTGCCAACAGCAGCACAGCTGATAGCAAAAGTGCTAACAGCTGATAGCAAAAGTGCCAACAGCTGATACCAAAAGTGCCAACAGCTGATAGCAAAAGTGCCAACAGCAATACATTGCCAACTAGTCCTAGGTATGACTATAAACTACATCTGACAGCAAGGCTTCTGATCACAAAGGGTCCAAGCTATGAGCATATAGTGACCCCCCACTAAAACAAAACACTATGAATGTATAAAAATACATGTTTATATAAAAATTGCGAACAACACCAGTTGATAGCAAAAGGGCACACAGCACCACATCTGATAGCAAAAGTACCAACAGCTGATAGCAAAAATGCCAACAGCTGATAGCAAAAGTGCCAAAAGCTGATAGCAAAAGTGCCAACAGCACCTCATTGCCAACTAGTCCTAGTATGACAATAAACGACATCTGACAGCAAGTCATCTGATCACAAAGGGTCCTAGCTATGAGCAAATAGTGACCTCCTACTAAAAAAAAAAAAACACTATGAAAGTATAAAAATACATGTTTTTATAAAAACTTGCGAACAACACCAGTTGATAGCAAAAGTGCCAACAGCACCACACCTGATAGCAAAAGTGCCAACAGCTGATAGCAAAAGTGCCAACAGCTGATAGCAAAAGTGCCAACAGCACCATATTGCCAAATAGTCCTAGGTATGAATATAAACTACATCTGACAGCAAGGCTTTTGATCACAAAGTGTCCCAGCTATGAGCAAATAGTGACTCCCTACTAAAAAAAAAAACACTATGAAAGTATAAAAATACATGTTTATATAAAAACTTGCGAACAACACCAGTTGATAGCAAAAGTGCCAACAGCACCACAGCTGATAGCAAAAGTGCCAAAAGCTGATAGCAAAAGTGCCAACAGCTGATACCAAAAGTGCCAACAGCTGATAGTAAAAGTGCCAACAGCACCACAGTGCCAAATAGTCCTAGGTATGTCTATAAACTACATCTGACAGCAAGGCTTCTGAACCCAAAGGGTCCCAGCTATGGGCAAATAGTTACCCCCCCACTAAAAAAAAAACACTATGAAAGTATAAAAATACATGTTTATATAAAAAATTGCGAACAACACCAGTTGATAGCAAAAGTGCAAACAGCACCACAGCTGATAGCAAAGTGCCAACAGATGATATCAAAAGTGCCAACAGATGATAGCAAAAGTGCCAACAGCTGATAGCAAAAGTGCCAAAAGCTGATAGCAAAAGTGCCAACAGCTGATAGCAAAAGTGCCAACAGCCCCACAGTGCCAACTAGTCCTAGGTATGACTATAAACTACATCTGACAGCAGGGCTTCTGATCACAAAGGGTCCAAGCTATGAGCAAATAGTGACCCCCCACTAAAAAAAAACACTATGAAAGTATAAAAATACATGTTTATATAAAAACTTGCGAACAACACCAGTTGATAGCAAAAGTGCCAACAGCACCACAGCTGATAACAAAAGCGCCAACAGCTGATAGCAAAAGTGCCAACAGCTGATAGCAAAAGTGCCAACAGCACCACATTGCCAACTAGTCCTAGGTATGACTATAAACTACATCTGACAGCAAGGCTTCTGATCACAAAGGGTCCCAGCTATGAGCAAATAGCGACCCCCCTAAAATAAACACTATGAATGTATAAAAATACAATATTTATATAAAAACTTGCGAACACCAGTTCATAGCAAAAGTGCCAACAGCAGCACAGCTGATAGCAAAAGTGCTAACAGCTGATAGCAAAAGTTCCAACAGCTGATACCAAAAGTGCCAACAGCTGATAGCAAAAGTGCCAACAGCAATACATTGCCAACTAGTCCTAGGTATGACTATAAACTACATCTGACAGCAAGGCTTCTGATCACAAAGGGTCCCAGCTATGAGCAAATAGTGACCCCCCACTAAAAAAAACTCTATGAATGTATAAATATACATGTTTATATAAAAACTTGCGAACAACACCAGTTGATAGCAAAAGTGCCAACAGCACCACAGCTGATAGCAAAAGTGCCAACAGCTGATAGCAAAAGTGCCAACAGCTGATAGCAAAAGTGCCAACAGCTGATAGCAAAAGTGCCAACAGCACCACATTTCCAACTAGTCCTAGGTATGACTATAAACTACATCTGACAGCATGGCTTCTGATCACAAATGGTCCCAGCTATGAGCAAATAGTGACCCCCCACTAAAAAAACACTATGAATGTATAAAAATACATGTTTATATAAAAACTTGCGAACTACACCAGTTGATAGCAAAAGTGCCAACAGCACCACAGCCTATAGCAAAAATGCCAACAGCTGATAGCAAAAGTGCCAAAAGCTGATAGCAAAAGTGCCAACAGCTGATAGCAAAAGTGCCAACAGCTGATAGCAAAAGTGCCAACAGCACCACAGCTGATAGCAAAAGTGCCAACAGCACCACAGCTGATAGCAAAAGTACCAACAGCTGATAGCAAAAGTGCCAACAGCTGATAGCAAAAGTGCCAACAGATGATACCAAAATTGCCAACAGCTGATAGCAAAAGTGCCAACAGCTGATAGCAAAAGTGCCAACAGCTGATACCAAAATTGCGAAAAGCTGATGGCAAAAGGGTCAACAGCTGATAGCAAAAGTGCCAACAGCTGATAGCAAAAGTGCCAACAGCTGATAGCAAAAGTGCCAACAGCTGATAGCAAAAGTGCCAACAGCACCACAGTGCCAACTAGTCCTAGGTATGATTATAAACTACATCTGACAGCAAGGCTTCTGATCACAAAGGGTCCCAGCTATGAGCAAATAGTGACCCCCCACTAAAAAAAACATTATGAAAGTATAAAAATACATGTTTATATAAAAACTTGCGAACAACACCAGTTGATAGCAAAAGTGCCAACAGCACCGCAGCTGATAGCAAAAGAGCCAACAGCTGATAGCAAAAGTGCCAACAGCTGATAGCAAAAGTGCCAACAGCACCACAATGCCAACTAGTCCTAGGTATGACTATAAACTACATCTGACAGCAAGGCTTCTGATCACAAAGGGTCCCAGCTATGAGCAAATAGTGACCCCCCACTAAAAAAAAACACTATGAAAGTATAAAAATACATGTTTATATAAAAACTTGCGAACAACACCAGTTGATAGCAAAAGTGCCAACAGCACCACAGCTGATAGCAAAAGTGCCAACAGCTGATAGCAAAAGTGCCAACAGCTGATAGCAAAAGTGCCAACAGCTGATAGCCAAAAGTGCCAACAGCACCACATTGCCAACTAGTCCTAGGTATGATTATAAAATACATCTGACAGCAAGTCTTCTGATCACAAAGGGTCCAAGCTATGAGCATATAGTGACCCCCCACTAAATAAAAACACTATGAATGTATAAAAATACATGTTTATATAAAAATTGCGAACAACACCAGTTGATAGCAAAAGGGAACACAGCACCACATCTGATAGCAAAAGTGCCAACAGCTGATAGCAAAAGTGCCAACAGCTGATAGCAAAAGTGCCAACAGCTGATAGCAAAAGTGCCAACAGCCCCACAGTGCCAACTAGTCCTAGGTATGACTATAAACTACATCTGACAGCAGGGCTTCTGATCACAAAGGGTCCAAGCTATGAGCAAATAGTGACCCCCCACTAAAAAAAAACACTATGAAAGTATAAAAATACATGTTTATATAAAAATTTGCGAACAACACCAGTTGATAGCAAAAGTGCCAACAGCACCACAGCTGATAACAAAAGAGCCAACAGCTGATAGCAAAAGTGCCAACAGCTGATAGCAAAAGTGCCAACAGCACCACATTGCCAACTAGTCCTAGGTATGACTATAAACTACATCTGACAGCAAGGCTTCTGATCACAAAGGGTCCCAGCTATGAGCAAATAGCGACCCCCCTAAAATAAACACTATGAATGTATCAAAATACAATATTTATATAAAAACTTGCGAACAACAGTTCATAGCAAAAGTGCCAACACCAGCACAGCTGATAGCAAAAGTGCTAACAGCTGATAGCAAAAGTGCCAACAGCTGATACGAAAAGTGCCAACAGCTGATAGCAAAAGTGCCAACAGCAATACATTGCCAACTAGTCCTAGGTATGACTATAAACTACATCTGACAGCAAGGCTTCTGATCACAAAGGGTCCCAGCTATGAGCAAATAGTGACCCCCCACTAAAAAAAACACTATGAATGTATAAATATACATGTTTATATAAAAACTTGCGAACAACACCAGTTGATAGCAAAAGTGCCAACAGCACCACAGCTGATAGCAAAAGTGCCAACAGCTGATAGCAAAAGTGCCAACAGCTGATAGCAAAAGTGCCAACAGCTGATAGCAAAAGTGCCAACAGCACCACATTTCCAACTAGTCCTAGGTATGACTATAAACTACATCTGACAGCATGGCTTCTGATCACAAAGTGTCGCAGCTATGAGCAAATAGTGACCCCCCACTAAAAAAAACACTATGAATGTATAAAAATAGATGTTTATATAAAAACTTGCGAACTACACCAGTTGATAGCAAAAGTGCCAACATCACCACAGCCTATAGCAAAAGTGCCAACAGCTGATAGCAAAATTGCCAAAAGTTGATAGCAAAAGTGCGAACAGCTGATAGCAAAAGTGCCAACAGCTGATAGCAAAAGTGCCAACAGCTAATAGCGAAAGTGCCAACAGCACCACAGCTGATAGCAAAAGTGCCAACAGCTGATAGCAAAAGTGCCAACAGCTGATAGCAAAAGTGCCAACAGATGATACCAAAATTGCCAACAGCTGATAGCAAAAGTGCCAACAGCTGATAGCAAAAGTGCCAACAGCTGATACCAAAATTGCGAAAAGCTGATGGCAAAAGTGCCAACAGCTGATAGCAAAAGTGCCAACAGCTGATAGCAAAAGTGCCAACAGCTGATACCAAAAGTGCCAATAGCACCACAGTGCCAACTAGTCCTAGGTATGATTATAAACTACATCTGACAGCAAGGCTTCTGATCACAAAGGGTCCCAGCTATGAGCAAATAGTGACCCCCCACTAAAAAAAAACACTATGAAAGTATAAAAATACATGTTTATATAAAAACTTGCGAACAACACCAGTTGATAGCAAAAGTGCCAACAGCACCGCAGCTGATAGCAAAAGTGCCAACAGCTGATAGCAAAAGTGCCAACAGCTGATAGAAAAAGTGCCAACAGCTGATAGCAAAAGTGCCAACAGCACCACATTTCCAACTAGTCCTAGGTATGACTATAAACTACATCTGACAGCATGGCTTCTGATCACAAAGTGTCGCAGCTATGAGCAAATAGTGACCCCCCACTAAAAAAAACACTATGAATGTATAAAAATACATGTTTATATAAAAACTTGCGAACTACACCAGTTGATAGCAAAAGTGCCAACATCACCACAGCCTATAGCAAAAGTGCCAACAGCTGATAGCAAAAGTGCCAAAAGCTGATAGCAAAAGTGCCAACAGCTGATAGGAAAAGTGCCAACAGCTGATAGCAAAAGTGCCAACAGCTAATAGCGAAAGTGCCAACAGCACCACAGCTGATAGCAAAAGTGCCAACAGCTGATAGCAAAAGTGCCAACAGCTGATAGCAAAAGTGCCAACAGATGATAACAAAATTGCCAACAGCTGATAGCAAAAGTGCCAACAACTGATAGCAAAAGTGCCAACAGCTGATACCAAAATTGCGAAAAGCTGATGGCAAAAGTGCCAACAGCTGATAGCAAAAGTGCCAACAGCTGATAGCAAAAGTGCCAACAGCTGATACAAAAAGTGCCAATAGCACCACAGTGCCAACTAGTCCTAGGTATGATTATAAACTACATCTGACAGCAAGGCTTCTGATCACAAAGGGTCCCAGCTATGAGCAAATAGTGACCCCCCACTAAAAAAAAACACTATGAAAGTATAAAAATACATGTTTATATAAAAACTTGCGAACAACACCAGTTGATAGCAAAAGTGCCAACAGCACCGCAGCTGATAGCAAAAGTGCCAACAGCTTATAGCAAAAGTGCCAACAGCTGATAGAAAAAGTGCCAACAGCTGATAGCAAAAGTGCCAACAGCACCACAGTGCCAACTAGTCCTATGTATGAATATAAACTACATCTGACAGCAAGTCTTCTGATCACAAAGGGTCCAAGCTATGAGCAAATAGTGACCCCCCACTAAAAAAAACACTATGAAAGTATAAAAATACATGTTTATATAAAAACTTGCGAACAACACCAGTTGATAGCAAAAGTGCCAACAGCACCACAGCTGATAACAAAAGCGCCAACAGCTGATAGCAAAAGTGCCAACAGCTGATAGCAAAAGTGCCAACAGCACCACATTGCCAACTAGTCCTAGGTATGACTATAAACTACATCTGACAGCAAGGCTTCTTATCACAAAGGGTCCCTGCTATGAGCAAATAGCGACCCCCCTAAAATAAACACTATGAATGTATAAAAATACAATATTTATATAAAAACTTGCGAACAACAGTTCATAGCAAAAGTGCCAACAGCAGCACAGCTGATAGCAAACGTGCTAACAGCTGATAGCAAAAGTGCCAACAGCTGATACCAAAAGTGCCAACAGCTGATAGCAAAAGTGCCAACAGCAATACATTGCCAACTAGTCCTAGGTATGACTATAAACTACATCTGACAGCAAGGCTTCTGATCACAAAGGGTCCCAGCTATGAGCAAATAGTGACCCCCCACTAAAAAAAACACTATGAATGTATAAATATACATGTTTATATAAAAACTTGCGAACAACACCAGTTGATAGCAAAAGTGCCAACAGCACCACAGCTGATAGCAAAAGTGCCAACAGCTGATAGCAAAAGTGCCAACAGCTGATAGCAAAAGTGCCAACAGCTGATAGCAAAAGTGCCAACAGCACCACATTTCGAACTAGTCCTAGGTATGACTATAAACTACATCTGACAGCATGGCTTCTGATCACAAAGTGTCGCAGCTATGAGCAAATAGTGACCCCCCACTAAAAAAAACACTATGAATGTATAAAAATACATGTTTATATAAAAACTTGCGAACTACACCAGTTGATAGCAAAAGTACCAACATCACCACAGCCTATAGCAAAAGTGCCAACAGCTGATAGCAAAAGTGCCAAAAGCTGATAGCAAAAGTGCCAACAGCTGATAGCAAAAGTGCCAACAGCTGATAGCAAAAGTGCCAACAGCTAATAGCGAAAGTGCCAACAGCACCACAGCTGATAGCAAAAGTGCCAACAGCTGATAGCAAAAGTGCCAACAGCTGATAGCAAAAGTGCCAACAGATGATACCAAAATTGCCAACAGCTGATAGCAAAAGTGCCAACAGCTGATAGCAAAAGTGCCAACAGCTGATACCAAAATTGCGAAAAGCTGATGGCAAAAGTGCCAACAGCTGATAGCAAAAGTGCCAACAGCTGATAGCAAAAGTGCCAACAGCTGATACCCAAAGTGCCAATAGCACCACAGTGCCAACTAGTCCTAGGTATGATTATAAACTACATCTGACAGCAAGGCTTCTGATCACAAAGGGTCCCAGCTATGAGCAAATAGTGACCCCCCACTAAAAAAAAACACTATGAAAGTATAAAAATACATGTTTATATAAAAACTTGCGAACAACACCAGTTGATAGCAAAAGTGCCAACAGCACCGCAGCTGATAGCAAAAGTGCCAACAGCTGATAGCAAAAGTGCCAACAGCTGATAGAAAAAGTGCCAACAGCTGATAGCAAAAGTGCCAACAGCACCACAGTGCCAACTAGTCCTATGTATGAATATAAACTACATCTGACAGCAAGTCTTCTGATCACAAAGCTCCAAGCTATGAGCAAATAGTGACCCCCCACTAAAAAAAACACTATGAAAGTATAAAAATACATGTTTATATAAAAACTTGCGAACAACACCAGTTGATAGCAAAAGTGCCAACAGCACCACAGCTGATAACAAAAGCGCCAACAGCTGATAGCAAAAGTGCCAACAGCTGATAGCAAAAGTGCCAACAGCACCACATTGCCAACTAGTCCTAGGTATGACTATAAACTACATCTGACAGCAAGGCTTCTGATCACAAAGGGTCCCAGCTATGAGCAAATAGCGACCCCCCTAAAATAAACACTATGAATGTATAAAAATACAATATTTATATAAAAACTTGCGAACAACAGTTCATAGCAAAAGTGCCAACAGCAGCACAGCTGATAGCAAACGTGCTAACAGCTGATAGCAAAAGTGCCAACAGCTGATACCAAAAGTGCCAACAGCTGATAGCAAAAGTGCCAACAGCAATACATTGCCAACTAGTCCTAGGTATGACTATAAACTACATCTGACAGCAAGGCTTCTGATCACAAAGGGTCCCAGCTATGAGCAAATAGTGACCCCCCACTAAAAAAAACACTATGAATGTATAAATATACATGTTTATATAAAAACTTGCGAACAACACCAGTTGATAGCAAAAGTGCCAACAGCACCACAGCTGATAGCAAAAGTGCCAACAGCTGATAGCAAAAGTGCCAACAGCTGATAGCAAAAGTGCCAACAGCTGATAGCAAAAGTGCCAACAGCACCACATTTCCAACTAGTCCTAGGTATGACTATAAACTACATCTGACAGCATGGCTTCTGATCACAAAGTGTCGCAGCTATGAGCAAATAGTGACCCCCCACTAAAAAAAACACTATGAATGTATAAAAATACATGTTTATATAAAAACTTGCGAACTACACCAGTTGATAGCAAAAGTGCCAACATCACCACAGCCTATAGCAAAAGTGCCAACAGCTGATAGCAAATGTGCCAAAAGCTGATAGCAAAAGTGCCAACAGCTGATAGCAAAAGTGCCAACAGCTGATAGCAAAAGTGCCAACAGCTAATAGCGAAAGTGCCAACAGCACCACAGCTGATAGCAAAAGTGCCAACAGCTGATAGCAAAAGTGCCAACAGCTGATAGCAAAAGTGCCAACAGATGATACCAAAATTGCCAACAGCTGATAGCAAAAGTGCCAACAGCTGATAGCAAAAGTGCCAACAGCTGATACCAAAATTGCGAAAAGCTGATGGCAAAAGTGCCAACAGCTGATAGCAAAAGTGCCAACAGCTGATAGCAAAAGTGCCAACAGCTGATAGCAAAAGTGCCAACAGCTGATACCAAAAGTGCCAATAGCACCACAGTGCCAACTAGTCCTAGGTATGATTATAAACTACATCTGACAGCAAGGCTTCTGATCACAAAGGGTCCCAGCTATGAGCAAATAGTGACCCCCCACTAAAAAAAAACACTATGAAAGTATAAGAATACATGTTTATATAAAAACTTGCGAACAACACCAGTTGATAGCAAAAGTGCCAACAGCACCGCAGCTGATAGCAAAAGTGCCAACAGCTGATAGCAAAAGTGCCAACAGCTGATAGCAAAAGTGCCAACAGCTGATAGCAAAAGTGCCAACAGCACCACATTGCCAACTAGTCTTAGGTATGACTATAAACTACATCTGACAGCAAGTCTTCTGATCACAAAGTGTCCCAGCTATGAGCAAATAGTGACCCCCCCTAAAAAAAAACACTATGAATGTATAAAAATACAATATTTATATAAAAACTTGCGAACAACACCAATTGATAGCAAAAGTGCCAACAGCACCACAGTTGATAGCAAAAGTGCCAACAGCTGATAGCAAAAGTGCCAACAGCTGATACCAAAAGTGCCAACAGCTGATAACAAAAGTGCCAACAGCACCACATTGACAACTAGTCCCAGGTATGACTATAAACTACATCTGACAGCAAGGCTTCTGATCACAAAGGGTCCCAGCTATGAGCAAATAGTGACCCCCCACTAAAAAAAAACACTATGAATGTATAAATATACATGTTTATATAAAAACTTGCGAACAACACCAGTTAATAGCAAAAGTGCCAACAGCACCACAGCCTATAGCAAAAGTGCCAACAGCTGATAGCAAAAGTGCCAACATCTGATAGCAAAAGTGCCAACAGCTGATAGCAAAAGTGCCAACATCTGATAGCAAAGTGCCAACAGCACCACATTGCCAACTAGTCCTAGGTATGACTATAAACTACATCTGACCGCATGGCTTCTGATCACAAAGGGTCCCAGCTATGAGCAAATAGTGACCCCCCACTAAAAAAAACACTATGAATGTATAAAAATACATGTTTATATAAAAACTTGCGAACTACACCAGTTGATAGCAAAAGTGCCAACAGCACCACAGCACCCCCCAGTAAACAAAAACACACTATGAATGTATAAAAATACATGTTTATATAAAAACTTGCGAACAACACCAGTTCATAGCAAAAGTGCGAACAGCACCACAGCTGATAGCAAAAGTGCAAACAGCTGATAGTAAAAGTGCCAACAGCTGATAGCAAAAGTGCCAACAGCTGATAGCAAAAGTGCCAACAGCTGAAGCAAAAGTGCCAACAGCTGATAGCAAAAGTGCCAACAGCTGATAGCAAAAGTGCCAACAGCTGATACCAAAAGTGCCAACAGCTGATAGCCAACAGCACCAAAGTGCCAACTAGTCCTAGGTATGACTATAAACTACATCTGACCGCAAGGCTTCTGATCACAAAGGGTCCCAGCTATGAGCAAATAGTTACCCCCCACTAAAAAAAACACTATGAATGTATAAAAATACATTTTTATATAAAAACTTGCGAACAACACCAGTTGATAGCAAAAGTGCCAACAGCACCACAGCTGATAGCAAAAGTGCCAACAGCTCATAGCAAAAGTGCCAAAAGCTGATACCAAAAGTGCCAAAAGCTGATAGCAAAAGTGCCAACAGCTGAATGCAAAAGTGCCAACAGCTGATAGCAAAAGTGCCAACAGCACCACAGTGCCAATTAGTCCTAGGTATGACTATAAACTACATCTGACAGCAAGGCTTCTGATAACAAAGGGTTCCAGCTATGAGCAAATAGTGACCCCACTAAAAAAAATACTATGAAAGTATAAAAATACATGTTTATATAAACTTTCAAACAACACCAGTTGATAGCAAAAGTGCCAACTGCTGATAGCAAAAGTGCCGACAGCTCATAGCAAAAGTGCCAACAGCTGATAGCAAAAGTTCCAACAGCACCACAGTGCCAACTAGTCTTAGGTATGAATATAAACTACATATGACAGCAAGGCTTCTGATCACAAAAGGTCCCAGCTATGAGCAAATAGTGACCCCCCACTAAAAAAAAACACTATGAAAGTATAAACATACATGTTTATATAAACTTGCAAACAACACCAGTTGATAGCAAAAGTGCCAACAGCACCACAGCTGATAGCAAATGTGCCAACGGCTGATAGAAAAAGTGCCAACAGCTGATAGCAAAAGTGCCAACAGCTGATAGCAAAAGTGCCAACAGCACCACAGTGCCAACTAGTCCTAGGTATGACTATAAACTACATCTGACAGCAAGGCTTCTGATCACAATGGGTCCCAGCTATGAGCAAATAGTGACCTCCCACTAAAAAAAAAACATTATGAATGTATAAAAATACATGTTTATATAAAAACATGCGAACAAAACCAGTTGATAGCAAAAGTGCCAACGGCACCACAGCTGATAGCAAAAGTGCCAACAGCTGATAACAAAAGTGCCAACAGCTCTTAGCAAAAGTGCCAACAGCTGGTAGCAAAAGTGCCAACAGCACCACAGTGCCAACTAGTCCTAGGTATGACTATAAACTACATCTGACATCAAGGCTTCTGATCACAAAGGGTCCCAGCTATGAGCAAATAGTGACGCCCCACTAAAAAAAAACACTATGAATGTATATAAATACATGTTTATATAAAAACTTGCGAACAACACAAGTTGATAGCAAAAGTGCCAACAGCACCACAGCTGATAGCAAAAGTGCCAACAGCTGATAGCAAAAGTGCCAACAGCTGATAGAAAAGTGCCAACAGCACCACAGTGCCAACTAGTCCTAGGTATGGCTATAAACTACATCTGACGGCAAGGCTTCTGATCACAAAGGGTCCCAGCTATGAGCAAATAGTGACCCCCCACTAAAAAAAAAACACTATGAAAGTATAAAAATACATGTTTATATAAACTTGCAAACAATACCAGTTGATAGCAAAAGTGCCAACAGCACCACAGCTGATAGCAAATGTGCCAACAGCTGATAGCAAAAGTGCCAACAGCTGATAGCAAAAGTGCCAAAAGCTGATAGCAAAAGTGCCAACAGCACCACAGTGCCAACTAGTCCTAGGTATGACTATAAACTACATATGACAGCAAGGCTTCTGATCACAAAGTGTCCCAGCTATGAGCAAATAGTGAGCCCCCACTAAAAAAAAACACTATGAAAGTATAAAAATACATGTTTATATAAAAATTTGCGAACAACACCAGTTGATAGCAAATGTTCCAACAGCACCACAGCTGATAGCAAAAGTGCCAACAGCTGATACCAAAATGCCAACAGATGATAGCAAAAGTGCCAACAGCACCACAGTGCCAACTAGTCCTAGGTATGACTATAAACTACATCTGAAAGCAAGTTTTCTGAACACAATAGGTCTCACCTAAGAGCAAATAGTTACCCTCCACTAAAAAAAAAACACTATGAAAGTATAAAAATACATGTTAATATAAAAACTTGCGAACAACACCAGTTGATAGCAAAAGTGCAAACAGAACCACAGCTGATAGCAAAAGTGCCAACAGCTGATAGCAAAAGTTCCAACAGCTGATAGCAAAAGTGCCAACAGCACAACAGTGCCAACTAGTTTTAGGTATGTCTATATACTACATCTGACAGCAAGGCTTCTGATCACAAAGGGTCCCAGCTATGAGCAAATAGTGACCCCCACTAAAAAAATAACACTATGAAAGTATAAAACACATGTTTATATAAAAACTTGCGAACAACACCAGTTGATAGCAAAAGTGCCAACAGCAGCACAGCTGATAGAAAAAGTGCCAACAGCTGATAGCAAAAGTGCCAAAAGCCGATAGCAAAAGTGCCAAAAGCCGATAGCAAAAGTGCCAATAGCTGATAGCAAAAGTGCCAACAGCTGATACCAAATGTGCCAACAGCTGATAGCAAAAGTGCCAACAGCTGATAGCAAAAGTGCCAACAGCTGATAGCAAAAGTGCCAACACCTGATAGCAAAAGTTCCAACAGCACCACAGTGCCAACTAGTCCTAGGTATGACTATAAACTACATCTGACAGCAAGGCTTTTGATGACAAAGGGTCCCAGCTATGAGTAAATAGTGATCCCCCACTAAAAAAAAAACACTATGAAAGTATAAAAATACATGTTTATATAAAATCTTGCGAACATCACCAGTTGATAGCAAATGTGACAACAGCACCACAGCTGATAGCAAAAGTTCCAACAGCTGATAGCAAAAGTGCCAACGGCTGATAGCAAAAGTGCCAACAGCTGATAGCAAAGTGCCAACAGCTGATACGATTTTTTATATAAACATGTATTTTTATACTTTCATAGTGTTTTTTTTTAGTGGGGGGGTCACTATTTGCTCAGAGCTGGGACCCTTTGTGATCAGAAGCCTTGCTGTCAGATGTAGTTTATAGTCATACCCAGTACTAGTTGGCAGTGTGGTGCTGTTGGCACTTTTGCTATCAGTTGTTGGCACTTTTGCTATCAGCTGTTGGCACTTTTGCTATCAGCTGTTGGCACTTTTGCTATCAGCTGTGGTGCTGTTGGTACTTTTGCTATCAACTGGTGTTGTCGCAAGTTTTTATATAAACATGTATTTTTATACTTTCATAGTAATTTTTTTAGTGGGGGGTCACTATTTGCTCATAGCTGGGACGCTTTGTGATCAGAAGCCTTGATGTCAGATGTAGTTCATAGTCATACCTAGGACTAGTTGGCACTGTGGTGCAGTTGGCACTTTTGCTATCAGCTGTTGGCACTTTGGCTATCAGCTGTTGGCACTTTTGCTATCAGCTGTTTGCACTTTTGCTGTCAGCTGTGGTGCTGTTGGCACTTTTGCTATCAACTGGTGTTGTTCGCAAGTTTTTATAAAAACATGTATTTTTATACATTCATAGTGTTTTTTTTTTAGTGGGGGGTCACTATTGGCTCATAGCTGGGACCCTTTGTAATCAGAAGCCTTGCTGTTAGATGTAGTTTATAATCATACCTAGGACTAGTTGGCACTGTGGTGCTGTTGGCACTTTTGCTATCAGCTGTTGGCACTTTTGCTATCAGCTCTTGGCACTTTTGCTATCAGCTGTTGGCACTTTTGCTATCAGCTGTGGTGCTGTTGGCACTTTTGCTATCAACTGGTGTTGTTCGCAAGTTTTTATATAAACATGTATGTTTATACATTCATGGTGTTTTTTTTCAGTGGTGGGTCACCATTTGCTCATAGCTGGGACCCTTTGTGATCAGAAGCCTTGCTGTCAGATGTAGTTTATAGTCATACCTAGGAATAGTTGGCAATGTGGTGCTGTTGGCACTTTTGCTATCAGCTGTTGGCACTTTTGCTATCAGCTGTTGGTACTTTTGCTATCAGCTGTTGGCACTTTTGCTATTAGCTGTTGGCACTTTTGCTATCAGCTGTGGTGCTGTTGTTACTTTTGCTATAATCTGGTGTTGTTTGCAAGTTTTTATAGAAACATGTATTTTTATACTTTCATAGTGTTTTTTTTTTAGTGGGGGGTCACTATTTGTTCATAGCTGGGACCCTTTATGATCAGAAGCCTTTCTGTCAGATGTAGTTTATAATCATACCCAGGACTAGTTGGCACTGTGGTGCTGTTGGCACTTTTGCTATCAGCTGTTGGCTCTTTTGCTATCAGCTGTTGGTACTTTTGCAATCAGCTGTTTGCACTTTTGCTATCAGCTGTGGTGCTGTTGGCACTTTTGCTATCAACTGGTGTTGTTCGCAAGTTTTTATAAAAACATGTATTTTTATACTTTCATAGAGTTTTTTTTTAGTGGGGGGTCACTATTTGCTCATAGCTGGGACCCTTTGTGATCAGAAGACTTGCTGTCAGATGTGGTTTATAGTCATACCTAGGACTAGTTGGCACTTTGGTGCTGTTGGCACTTTTGCTATCAGCTGTTGGCACTTTTGCTATCAGCTGTTGGCACTTTTGCTATCCGCTATGGTGCTGTTGGCCCTTTTGCTATCAACTGGTGTTGTTCGCAAGTTTTTATATAAAAATGTATTTTTATACTTTCATAGTGTTTTTTTTTTAGTGGCGGGTCACTATTTGCTCATAGCTGGGACCCTTTGTGATCAGAAGCCTTGCTGTCAGATGTAGTTTATAATCTTACCTAGGACTAGTTGGCACTGTGGTGCTGTTGGCACTTTTGCTATCAGCTGTTGGCACTTTTGCTATCAGCTGTTGGCACTTTTGCTATCAGCGTTTGGCACTTTTGGTATCAGCTGTTAGCACTTTTGCTATGAGCTGTTGGCAATTTTGCTATCAGCTGTTGGCACTTGTGCTATCAGCTGTTGGCACTTTTGCTATCATCTGTTGGCATTTTGCTATCAGCTTTTGGCACTTTTGGTATCAGCAGTTGGCACATTTGCTATCATCTGTTGGCACTTTTGCTATCAGCTGTGGTGTTGTTGGCACTTTTGCTATCAACTGGTGTTGTTCGCAAGTTTTTATATAAACATGTATTTTTATACTTTCATAGTGTTTTTTTTAGTGGGGGGTCACTATTTGCTCATAGCTGTCACGCTTTGTGATCAGAACCCTTGATGTCAGATGTAGTTTATAGACATACCTAGGACTAGTTGGCACTGTGGTGCTGTTGGCACTTTTGCTATCAGCTGTTGGCACTTTGGCTATCAGCTGTTGGCACTTTTGCTCTCAGCTGTTGGCCCTTTTGCTATCAGCTGTGGTGCTGTTGGCACTTTTGCTATCAACTGGTGTTGTTCGCAAGTTTTTATATAAACATGTATTTTTATACTTTCATATTGTTTTTTTTTTTTAGTGGGGGTCACTATTTGCTCATAGCTGGGACCCTTTGTAATCAGAAGCCTTGCTGTTAGATGTAGTTTATAATCATACATAGGATTAGTTGGCACTGTGGTGCTGTTGGCCCTTTTGCTATCAGCTGTTGGCACTTTTGCTATCAGCTCTTGTCACTTTTGCTATCAGCTGTTGGCACTTTTACTATCAGCTGTGGTGCTGTTGGCACTTTTGCTATCAACTGGTGTTGTTCGCAAGTTTTTATATAAACATGTATTTTTATACTTTCATAGTGTTTTTTTTTTAGTGGGGGGTCACTATTTGTTCATAGCTGGGACCCTTTATGATCAGAAGCCTTGTTGTCAGATGTAGTTTATAATCATACCCAGGACTAGTTGGCAGTGTGGTGCTGTTGGCACTTTTGCTATCAGCTGTTGGCACTTTTGCTATCAGCTGTTGGTACTTTTGCTATCAGCTGTAGGCACTTTTACTATCAGCTGTTGGCTATCAGCTTTTAGCACTTTTGATATCAGCTGTTGGCACTTTTGCTATCAGCTGTTGGCACTTTTGCTATTAGCTTTTGACACTTTTGCAATCAGCTGTTGGCACTTTCGCTATCAGCTGTTGGCACTTTTGCTATCAGCAGTGGTGCTGTTGGCCCTTTTGCTATCAACTGGTGTTGTTCGCAAGTTTTTATATAAAAATGTATTTTTATACTTTCATAGTTTTTTTTTTTTAGTGGGGGGTCACCATTTGCTCATAGCTGGGACCCTTTGTGATCAGAAGCGTTGCTGTCAGATGTAGTTTATAGTCATACCTAGGACTAGTTGGCACTGTGGTACTGTTGGCACTTTTGCTATCAGCTGTTGGCACTTTTGCTATCAGCTGTTGGCACTTTTGCTATCAGCTTTTAGCACTTTTGATATCAGCTGTTCGCACTTTTGCTGTCAGCTGTTGGCACTTTTGCTATTAGCTTTTGACACTTTTGCAATCAGCTGTTGGCACTTTTGCTATCAGCTGTTGGCACTTTTGCTATCAGCAGTGGTGCTGTTGGCACTTTTGCTATCAACTGGTGTTGTTCGCAATTTTTTATATAAACATGTATATTTTTATATAAACATGTATTTTTATACTTTCATAGAGTTTTTTTTTAGTGGGGGGTCACTATTTGCTCATAGCTGGGACCCTTTGTGATCAGAAGACTTGCTGTCAGATGTGGTTTATAGTCATACCTAGGACTAGTTGGCACTTTGGTGCTGTTGGCACTTTTGCTATCAGCTGTTTGCAGTTTTGCTATCAGCTGTCGGCAATTTTGCTAGCAGCTGTGGTGCTGTTGGCCCTTTTGCTATCAACTGGTGTTGTTCGCAAGTTTTTATATAAAAATGTATTTTTATACTTTCATAGTTTTTTTTTTAGTGGCGGGTCACTATTTGCTCATAGCTGGGATCCTTTGTGATCAGAAGCCTTGCTGTCAGATGTAGTTTATAGTCATACCTAGGACTAGTTGGCACTGTGGTGCTGTTGGCACTTTTGCTATCAGCTGTTGGCACTTTTGCTATCAGCTGTTGGCACTTTTGGTATCAGCTGTTGGCACTTTTGCTATCAGCTGTTGGCAATTTTGCTATCAGCTGTTGGCACTTGTGCTATCAGCTGTTGGCACTTTTGCTATCATCTGTTGGCATTTTGCTATCAGCTTTTGGCACTTTGGTATCAGCAGTTGGCACATTTGCTATCATCTGTTGGCATTTTTGCTATCAGCTGTGGTGTTGTTGGCACTTTTGCTATCAACTGGTGTTGTTCGCAAGTTTTTATATAAACATGTATTTTTATACTTTCATAGTGTTTTTTTTAGTGGGGGGTCACTATTTGCTCATAGCTGGGACGCTTTGTGATCAGAAGCCTTGATATCAGATGTAGTTTATTGTCACACCTAGGACTAGTTGTCACTGTGGTGCAGTTGGCACTTTTGCTATCAGCTGTTGGCACTTTGGCTATCAGCTGTTGGCACTTTTGCTATCAGCTGTGGTGCTGATGGCACTTTTGCTATCAACTGGTGTTGTTCGCAAGTTTTTATATAAACATGTATTTTTATACTTTCATAGTGTTTTTTTTAGTGGGGGGTCACCATTTGCTCATAGCTGGGACCCTTTGTGATCAGAAGCGTTGCTGTCAGATGTAGTTTATAGTCATACCTACGACTAGTTGGCAATGTGGTACTGTTGGCACTTTTGCTATCAGCTGTTGGCACTTTTGCTATCAGCTGTTGGCACTTTTGCTATCAACTTTTAGCACTTTTGATATCAGCTGTTGGCACTTTTGCTATCAGCTGTTGGCACTTTTGCTATTAGCTTTTTACACTTTTGCAATCAGCTGTTGGCACTTTTGCTATCAGCTGTTGGCACTTTTGCTATCAGCAGTGGTGCTGTTGGCACTTTTGCTATCAACTGGTGTTGTTCGCAAGTTTTTATATAAACATGTATTTTTATACTTTCATATAGTTTTTTTTTAGTGGGGGGTCACTATTTGCTCATAGCTGGGACCCTTTGTGATCAGAAGACTTGCTGTCAGATGTGGTTTATAGTCATACCTAGGACTAGTTGGCACTTTGGTGCTGTTGGCACTTTTGCTATCAGCTGTTGGCACTTTTGCTATCAGCTGTTGGCAATTTTGCTAGCAGCTGTGCTGCTGTTGGCCCTTTTGCTATCAACTGGTTTTGTTCGCAAGTTTTTATATAAAAATGTATTTTTATACTTTCATAGTTTTTTTTTTTAGTGGCGGGTCACTATTTGCTCATAGCTGGGACCCTTTGTGATCAGAAGCCTTGCTGTCAGATGTAGTTTATAGTCATACCTAGGACTAGTTGGCACTGTGGTGCTGTTGGCACTTTTGCTATCAGCTGTTGGCACTTTTGCTATCAGCTGTTGGCACTTTTGCTATCAGCCTTTGGCACTTTTGGTGTCAGCTGTTGGAACTTTTGCTATCAGCTGTTGGCAATTTTGCTATCAGCTGTTGGCACTTGTGCTATCAGCTGTTGGCACTTTTGCTATCATCTGTTGGCATTTTGCTATCAGCTTTTGGCACTTTGGTATCAGCAGTTGGCACATTTGCTATCATCTGTTGGCATTTTTGCTATCAGCTGTGGTGTTGTTGGCACTTTTGCTATCAACTGGTGTTGTTCGCAAGTTTTTATATAAACATGTATTTTTATACTTTCATAGTGTTTTTTTTAGTGGGGGGTCACTATTTGCTCATAGCTGGGACGCTTTGTGATCAGAAGCCTTGATATCAGATGTAGTTTATTGTCATACCTAGGACTAGTTGTCACTGTGGTGCAGTTGGCACTTTTGCTATCAGCTGTTGGCACTTTGGCTATCAGCTGTTGGCACTTTTGCTATCAGCTGTGGTGCTGATGGCACTTTTGCTATCAACTGGTGTTGTTCGCAAGTTTTTATATAAACAGGTATTTTTATACTTTCATAGTGTTTTTTTTAGTGGGGGGGTCACCATTTGCTCATAGCTGGGACCCTTTGTGATCAGAAGCGTTGCTGTCAGATGTAGTTTATAGTCATACCTACGACTATTTGGCAATGTGGTACTGTTGGCACTTTTGCTATCAGCTTTTGGCACTTTTGCTATGAGCTGTTGGCACTTTTGCTATCAACTTTTAGCACTTTTGATATCAGCTGTTGGCACTTTTGCTATCAGCTGTTGGCACTTTTGCTATTAGCTTTTGACACTTTTGCAATCAGCTGTTGGCACTTTTGCTATCAGCTGTTGGCACTTTTGCTATCAGCAGTGGTGCTGTTGTCACTTTTGCTATCAACTGGTGTTGTTCGCAAGTTTTTATATAAACATGTATTTTTATACTTTCATATATTTTTTTTTAGTGGGGGGTCACTATTTGCTCATAGCTGGGACCCTTTGTGATCAGAAGACTTGCTGTCAGATGTGGTTTATAGTCATACCTAGGACTAGTTGGCACTTTGGTGCTGTTGGCACTTTTGCTATCAGCTGTTGGCACTTTTGCTATCAGCTGTTGGCACTTTTGCTAGCAGCTGTGGTGCTGTTGGCCCTTTTGCTATCAACTGGTGTTGTTCGCAAGTTTTTATATAAAAATGTATTTTTATACTTTCATAGTGTTTTTTTTTTAGTGGCGGGTCACTATTTGCTCATAGCTGGGACCCTTTGTGATCAGAAGCCTTGCTGTCAGATGTAGTTTATAGTCATACCTAGGACTAGTTGGCACTGTGGTGCTGTTGGCACTTTTGCTATCAGCTGTTGGCTCTTTTGCTATCAGCTGTTGGCACTTTTGCTATCAGCCTTTGGCACTTTTGGTATCAGCTGTTGGCACTTGTGCTATCAGCTGTTGGCACTTTTGCTATCATCTGTTGGCATTTTGCTATCAGCTTTTGGCACTTTGGTATCAGCAGGTGGCACATTTGCTATCATCTGTTGGCACTTTTGCTATCAGCTGTGGTGTTGTTGGCACTTTTGCTATCAACTGGTGTTGTTCGCAAGTTTTTATATAAACATGTATTTTTATACTTTCATAGTTTTTTTTTTAGTGGGGGGTCACTATTTGCTCATAGCTGGGACCCTTTGTAATCAGAAGCCTTGCTGTTAGAGGTAGTTTATAATCATACCTAGGACTAGTTGGCACTGTGGAGCTGTTGGCACTTTTGCTATCAGCTGTTGGCACTTTTGCTATCAGCTCTTGGCACTTTTGCTATCAGCTCTTGGCACTTTTGCTATCAGCTGTGGTGCTGTTGGCACTTTTGCTATCAACTGGTGTTGTTCGCAAGTTTTTATATAAAAATGTATTTTTATACTTTCATAGTGTTTTTTTTTTAGTGGGGGTCACCATTTGCTCATAGCTGGAACCCTTTTTGATGAGAAACCTTTGCCTTTAGATGTAGTTTATAGTCATACTTAGGACTAGTTGGCACTGTGGTACTGTTGGCACTTTTGCTATCAGCTGTTGGCACTTTTGCTATCAGCTGTTGGCACTTTTGCTATCAGCTATTAGCACTTTTGCTATCAGCTGTTGGCATTTTGCTATCAGCTTTTGGCACTTTGGTATCAGCAGTTGGCACATTTGCTATCATCTGTTGGCACTTTTGCTATCAGCTGTGGTGTTGTTGGCACTTTTGCTATCAACTGGTGTTGTTCGCAAGTTTTTATATAAACATGTATTTTTATACTTTCATAGTGTTTTTTTTAGTGGGGGGTCACTATTTGCTCATAGCTGGGACGCTTTGTGATCAGAAGCCTTGATATCAGATGTAGTTTATTGTCATACCTAGGACTAGTTGTCACTGTGGTGCAGTTGGCACTTTTGCTATCAGGGGTTGGCACTTTGGCTATCAGAATGTTGGCACTTTTGCTATCAGCTGTGGTGCTGTTGGCACTTTTGCTATCAACTGGTGTTGTTCGCAAGTTTCTATATAAACATGTATTTTTATACTTTCATAGAGTTTTTTTTTAGTGGGGGCTCACTATTTGCTCATAGCTGGGACCCTTTGTGATCAGAAGACTTGCTGTCAGATGAGGTTTATAATCATACCTAGGACTAGTTGGCACTTTGGTGCTGTTGGCACTTTTGCTATCAGCTGTTGGCACTTTTGCTATCAGCTGTTGGCACTTTTGCTATCAGCTGTGGTGCTGTTGGCACTTTTGCTATCAACTGGTGTTGTTCGCAAGTTTTTATATAAAAATGTATTTTTATACTTTCATAGTGTTTTTTTTTTAGTGGGGGGTCACCATTTGCTCATAGCTGGGACCCTTTGTGATCAGAAGCCTTGCTGTCAGATGTAGTTTATAGTCATACCTAGGACTAGTTGGCACTGTGGTACTGTTGGCACTTTTGCTATCAGCTGTTGGCACTTTTGATATCAGCTGTTGGCACTTTTGCTATCAACTTTTAGCACTTTTGATATCAGCTGTTGGCACTTTTGCTATCAGCTGTTGGCACTTTTGCTATTAGCTTTTGACACTTTTGCAATCAGCTGTTGGCACTTTTGCTATCAGCAGTGGTGCTGTTGGCACTTTTGCTATCAACTTGTGTTGTTCGCAAGTTTTTATATAAACATGTATTTTTATACTTTCATAGAGTTTTTTTTTAGTGGGGGGGCACTATTTGCTCATAGCTGGGACCCTTTGTGATCAGAAGACTTGCTGTCAGATGTGGTTTATAGTCATACCTAGGACTAGTTGGCACTTTGGTGCTGTTGGCACTTTTGCTATCAGCTGTTGGCACTTTTGCAATCAGCTGTTGGCACTTTTGCTATCAGCCTTTGGCACTTTTGGTATCAGCTGTTGGCACTTTTGCTATCAGCTGTTGGCACTTTTGCTATCAGCTGTGGTGCTGTTGGCACTTTTGCTATCAACTGGTGTTGTTCGCAAGTTTTTGTATAAACATGTATTTTTATGCTTTCATAGTGTTTTTTTTTTAGTGGGGGGTCACTATTTTCTCATAGCTGGGACCCTTTGTGATCACAAGCCTTGCTGTCAAATGTAGTTTATAGTCATACCTAGGAATAGTTGGCACTGTGGTGCTGTTGGCACTTTTGCTATCAGCTGTTGGCACTTTTGCTATCAGCTCTTGGCACTTTTGCTATCAGCTGTTGGCACTTTTGCTATCAGCTGTGGTGCTGTTGGCACTTTTGCTATCAACTGGTGTTGTTCGCAAGTTTTTATATAAACATGTATTTTTATATATTCATGGTGTTTTTTTTTAGTGGGGGGTCACTATTTGCTCATAGCTGGGACCCTTTGTGATCAGAAGCCTTGCTGTCAGATGTAGTTTATAGTCATACCTACGACTAGTTGGCAATGTGGTGCTTTTGGCATTTTTGCTATCAGCTGTTGGCACTTTTGCTATCAGCTGTTGGTACTTTTGCTATCAGCTGTTGGCACTTTTGCTATCAGCTGTGGTGCTGTTGGCACTTTTGCTATCAACTGGTGTTGTTCGCAAGTTTTTATATAAACATGTATTTTTATACTTTCATAGAGTTTTTTTTTAGTGGGGGCTCACTATTTGCTCATAGCTGGGACCCTTTGTGATCAGAAGACTTGCTGTCAGATGTGGTTTATAGTCATACCTAGGACTAGTTGGCACTGTGGTACTGTTGGCACTTTTGCTATCAGCTGTTGGCACTTTTGCTATCCGCTGTTGGAACTTTTGCTATCAGCTTTTAGCACTTTTGCTATCAGCTGTTGGCACTTTTGCTATCAGCTGTTGGCACTTTTGCTATCAGCTGTTGGCACTTTTGCTATCTGCTGTTGGCACTTTCGCTATCAGCAGTGGTGCTGTTGGCACTTTTGCTATCAACTGGTGTTGTTCGCAAGTTTTTATATAAACATGTATTTTTATACTTTCATAGAGTTTTTTTTTAGTGGGGGGTCACTATTTGCTCATAGCTGGGACCCTTTGTGATCAGAAGCCTTGCTGTCAGATGTGGTTTATAGTCATACCTAGGACTAGTTGGCACTGTGGTGCTGTTGGCACTTTTGCTATCAGCTGTTGGCACTTTTGCTATCAGCTGTTGGCACTTTTGGTATCAGCTGTTGGCACTTTTGCTATCAGCTGTTGGCACTTTTGCTATCATCTGTTGGCACTTTTGCTATCAGCAGTTGGCACTTTTGGTATCATCTGTTGGCACTTTTGCTATCAGCTGTTGGCACATTTGCTATCAGCTTTTGGCAATTTTGGTATCAGCTGTTGGCACTTTTGCTATCAGCTTTTGGCACTTTTGGTATCAGCTGTTGGCACTTTTGCTATCATCTGTTGGGACTTTTGCTATCAGCTTTTGGCACTTTTGGTATCAGCTGTTGGCACTTTTGCTATCAGCTGTTGGCAATTTTGCTATCAGCTGTGGTGCTGTTGGCACATTTGCTATCAACTGGTGTTGTTCGCAAGTTTTTATATAAAAATGTATTTTTATACTTTCATAGTGTTTTTTTTTTTTAGTGTGGGGTCACTATTTGCTCATAGCTGGCACCCTTTGTGATCTGAAGCCTTGCTGTCAGATGTATTTTATAGTCATACCTAGGACTAGTTGGCACTGTGCTGCTGTTGGCACTTTTGCTATCAGCTGTTGGCACTTTTGCTATCAGCTGTTGGCACTTTTGCTATCAGCTGTGGTGCTGTTGGCACTTTTGATATCAACTGGTGTTGTTGTCAAGTTTTTATATAAACATGTATTTTTATATATTCATAGTGTTTTTTTTTTAATGGGGGTCACTTTTTGCTGATAGCTGGGACCATTTGTGATCAGAAGCCTTGCTGTCAGATGTAGTTTATAATCATACCTAGGACTAGTTGGCACTGTGGTGCTGTTGGCACTTTTGCTATCAGCTGTTGGCACATTTGCTATCAGCTGTGGTGCTTTTGGCACTTTTGCTATCAACTGGTGTTGTTCGCAAGTTTTTATATAAACATGTATTTTTATACTTTCATAGTGTTTTTTTTTAGTGGGGGGTCACTATTTGCTCATAGCTGGAACACTTTTTGATCAGAAGCCTTGCTGTCAGATGTAGTTTATAGTCATACCTAGGACTAGTTGGCACTGTGGTGCTGTTGGCTCTTTTGCTATCAGCTGTTGGCACTTTTGCAATCAGCTATTGGCACTTTTGTTATCAGCTGTGGTGCTGTTTGCACTTTTGCTATCAACTGGTGTTGTTCGCAAGTTTTTATATAAACATGTATTTTTATACTTTCATAGTGTTTTTTTTTAGTGGGGGGTTTCTATTTGCTCATAACTGGGACCCTTTTTGATCAGAAGCCTTGCTGTCAGATGTAGTTTATTGTCATACCTAGGACTAGTTGGCACTGTGGTGCTGTTGGCACTTTTGCTATCAGCTGTTGGCACTTTTGCTATCAGCTATTGGCACTTTTGCTATCAGCTGTGGTGCTGTTTGCACTTTTGCTATCAACTGGTGTTGTTCGCAAGTTTTTATATAAACATGTATTTTTATACATTCATAGTGTTTTTTTTTTAGTGGGGGGTCACTATTTGCTCATAGCTGTGACCCTTAGTTATCAGAAGCCTTGCTGTCAGATGTAGTTTATAGTCATACCTAGGACTAGTTGGCACTGTGGTGCTGTTGGCACTTTTGCTGTCAGCTGTTGGCACTTTTGCGATCAGCTGTTGGCACTTTTGCTATCAGCTCTTGGCACTTTTGCTATCAGCTGTGGTGCTGTTGGCACTTTTGCTATCAACTGGTGTTGTTCGCAAGTTTTTATATAAACATGTATTTTTATACTTTCATAGTGCTTTTTTTTTAGTGGGGGGTCACTATTTGCTCATAGCTGTCACCCTTTGTGATCTGAAGCCTTGCTGTCAGATGTATTTTATAGTCATACCTAGGACTAGTTGGCACTGTGCTGCTGTTGGCACTTTTGCTATCAGCTGTTGGCACTTTTGCTATCAGCTGTTGGCACTTTTGCTATCAGCTGTGGTGTTGTTGGCACTTTTGCTATCAACTGGTGTTGTTCGCAAGTTTTTATATAAACATGTATTTTTATACATTCATAGTGTTTTTTTTAATGGGGGTCACTATTTGCTGATAGCTGGGAACATTTGTGATCAGAAGCCTTGCTGTCAGATGTTGTTTATAGTCATACCTAGGACTAGTTGGCACTGTGCTGCTGTTGGCACTTTTGCTATCAGCTGTTGGCACTTTTGCTATCAGCTCTTGGCACTTTTGCTATCAGCTGTGGTGCTGTTTTCACTTTTGCTATCAACTTGTGTTGTTCGCAAGTTTTTATATAAACATGTATTTTTATACTTTCATAGTGGTATTTTTTAGTGGGGGGGGTCACTATTTGCTCATAGCTGGGACCCTTTGTGATCAGAAGCCTTGCTGTCAGATGTAGTTTATAGTCATACCTAGGACTAGTTGGCACTGTGGTGCTGTTGGCTCTTTTGCTATCAGCTGTTGGCACTTTTCCTATCAGCTGTTGGCACTTTTGCTATCAGCTGTGGTGCTGTTGGCACTTTTGCTATCAACTTGTGTTGTTCGCAAGTTTTTATATAAACATGTATTTTTATACTTTCATAGTGTTATTTTTATAGTGGGGGTTCACTATTTGCTCGTAGATGGGACCATTTGTGATCAGAAGCCTTGCTGTCAGATCTTGTTTATAATCATACCTATGTCTATTTGGCACTGTGGTACTGTTGGCACTTTTGCTATCAGCTGTTGGCACCTTTGCTATCAGCTGTTGGCACTTTTTCTATCAGCTGTGGTGCTGTTGGCACTTTTGCTATCAACTGGTGTTGTTCGCAAGTTTTTATATAAAAATGTATTTTTATACTTTCATAGTGTTTTTTTTTTTAGTGTGGGGTCACTATTTGCTCATAGCTGGCACCCTTTGTGATCTGAAGCCTTGATGTCAGATGTATTTTATAGTCATACCTAGGACTAGTTGGCACTGTGCTGCTGTTGGCACTTTTGCTATCAGCTGTTGGCACTTTTGCTATCAGCTGTTGGCACTTTTGCTATCAGCTGTGGTGCTGTTGGCACTTTTGATATCAACTGGTGTTGTTGTCAAGTTTTTATATAAACATGTATTTTTATATATTCATAGTGTTTTTTTTTTAATGGGGGTCACTTTTTGCTGATAGCTGGGACCATTTGTGATCAGAAGCCTTGCTGTCAGATGTAGTTTATAATCATACCTAGGACTAGTTGGCACTGTGGTGCTGTTGGCACTTTTGCTATCAGCTGTTGGCACTTTTGCTATCAGCTGTGGTGCTTTTGGCACTTTTGCTATCAACTGGTGTTGTTCGCAAGTTTTTATATAAACATGTATTTTTATACTTTCAAAGTGTTTTTTTTTTAGTGGGGGTCACTATTTGCTCATAGCTGGGACCCTTAGTGATCAGAAGCCTTGCTGTCAGATGTTGTTTATAGTCATACCTAGGACTTGTTGGCACTTTTGCTGTCAGCTGTTGGCACTTTTGCTATCAGCTCTTGGCACATTTGCTATCAGCTGTTGGCACTTTTGCTATCAGCTGTGGTGCTGTTTTCACTTTTGCTATCAACTTGTGTTGTTCGCAAGTTTTTATATAAACATGTATTTTTATACTTTCATAGTGTTATTTTTTTAGTGGGGGGGGTCACTATTTGCTCATAGCTGGGACCCTTTGTGATCAGAAGCCTTGCTGTCAGATGTAGTTTATAGTCATACCTAGGACTAGTTGGCACTGTGGTGCTGTTGGCACTTTTGCTATCAGCTGTTGGCACTTTTGCTATCAGCTGTTGTCACTTTTGCTATCAGCTGTGGTGCTGTTGGCACTTTTGCTATCAACTGGTGTTGTTCGCAAGTTTTTATATAAACATGTACTTTTATACTTTCATAGTGTTATTTTTATAGTGGGGGTTCACTATTTGCTCATAGCTGGGACCCTTTGTGATCAGAAGCCTCGCTGTCAGATCTTGTTTATAATCATACCTATGTCTAGTCGGCACTGTGGTACTGTTGGCACTTTTGCTATCAGCTGTTGGCACCTTTGCTATCAGCTGTTGGCACTTTTGCTATCAGCTGTGGTGCTGTTGGCACTTTTGCTATCAACTGGTGTTGTTTGCAAGTTTTTATATAAACATGTATTTTTATACTTTCATAGTGTTTTTTTTTAGTGGGGGGTCACTATTTGCTCATAGCTGGGACACTTTTTGATCAGAAGCCTTGCTGTCAGATGTAGTTTATAGTCATACCTAGGACTAGTTGGCACTGTGGTGCTGTTGGCTCTTTTGCTATCAGCTGTTGGCACTTTTGCTATCAGCTATTGGCAGTTTTGTTATCAGCTGTGGTGCTGTTTGCACTTTTGCTATCAACTGGTGTTGTTCGCAAGTTTTTATATAAACATGTATTTTTATACTTTCATACTGTTTTTTTTTTAGTGGGGGGTCACTATTTGCTCATAGCTGGGACCCTTTTTGATCAGAAGCCTTGCTGTCAGATGTAGTTTATTGTCATACCTAGGACTAGTTGGCACTGTGGTGCTGTTGGCACTTTTGCTATCAGCTGTTGGCACTTTTGCTATCAGCTATTGGCACTTTTGCTATCAGCTGTGGTGCTGTTTGCACTTTTGCTATCAACTGGTGTTGTTCGCAAGTTTTTATATAAACATGTATTTTTATACATTCATAGTGTTATTTTTTAGTGGGGGCTCACTATTTGCTCATAGCTGGGACCCTTAGTTATCAGAAGCCTTGCTGTCAGATGTATTTTATAGTCATACCTAGGACTAGTTGGCACTGTGGTGCTGTTGGCACTTTTGCTAACAGCTGTTGGCAATTTTGCTATCAGCTGTTGGCACATTTGCTATCAGCTGTTGGCACTTTTGCTATCAGCTGTGGTGCTGTTGGCACTTTTGCTATCAACTGGTGTTGTTCGCAAGTTTTTATATAAACATGTATTTTTATACTTTCATAGTGCTTTTTTTTTAGTGGGGGGTCACTATTTGCTCATAGTTGGCACCCTTTGTGATCTGAAGCCTTGCTGTCAGATGTATTTTATAGTCATACCTAGGACTAGTTGGCACTGTGCTGCTGTTGGCACTTTTGCTATCAGCTGTTGGCACTTTTGCTATCAGCTGTTGGCACTTTTGCTATCAGCTGTGGTGCTGTTGGCACTTTTGCTATCAACTGGTGTTGTTCGCAAGTTTTTATATAAACATGTATTTTTATACATTCATAGTGTTTTTTTTTAATGGGGGTCACTATTTGCTGATAGCTGGGAACATTTGTGATCAGAAGCCTTGCTGTCAGATGTAGTTTATAATCATACCTAGGACTAGTTGGCACTGTGGTGCTGTTGGCACTTTTGCTATCAGCTGTTGTCACTTTTGCTATCAGCTGTGGTGCTTTTCGCACTTTTGCTATCAACTGGTGTTGTTCGCAAGTTTTTATATAAACATGTATTTTTATACTTTCAAAGTGTTTTTTTTTTTAGTGGGGGTCACTATTTGCTCATAGCTGGGACCCTTAGTGATCAGAAGCCTTGTTGTCAGATGTTGATTTATAGTCATACCTAGGACTAGTTGGCACTGTGGTGCTGTTGGCACTTTTGCTGTCAGCTGTTGGCACTTTTGCTATCAGCTCTTGGCACATTTGCTATCAGCTGTTGGCACTTTTGCTATCAGCTGTGGTGCTGTTTTCACTTTTGCTATCAACTTGTGTTGTTCGCAAGTTTTTATATAAACATGTATTTTTATACTTTCATAGTGTTATTTTTTTAGTGGGGGGGTCACTATTTGCTCATAGCTGGGACCCTTTGTGATCAGAAGCCTTGCTGTCAGATGTAGTTTATAGTCATACCTAGGACTAGTTGGCACTGTGGTGCTGTTGGCACTTTTGCTATCAGCTGTTGGCACTTTTGCTATCAGCTGTTGTCACTTTTGCTATCAGCTGTGGTGCTGTTGGCACTTTTGCTATCAACTGGTGTTGTTCGCAAGTTTTTATATAAACATGTACTTTTATACTTTCATAGTGTTATTTTTATAGTGGGGGTTCACTATTTGCTCATAGCTGGGACCCTTTGTGATCAGAAGCCTTGCTGTCAGATCATGTTTATAATCATACCTATGTCTAGTCGGCACTGTGGTACTGTTGGCACTTTTGCTATCAGCTGTTGGCACCTTTGCTATCAGCTGTTGGCACTTTTGCTATCAGCTGTGGTGCTGTTGGTACTTTTGCTATCAACTGGTGTTGTTTGCAAGTTTTTATATAAACATGTATTTTTATACTTTCATAGTGTTTTTTTTTAGTGGGGGGTCACTATTTGCTCATAGCTGGGACACTTTTTGATCAGAAGCCTTGCTGTCAGATGTAGTTTATAGTCATACCTAGGACTAGTTGGCACTGTGGTGCTGTTGGCTCTTTTGCTATCAGCTGTTGGCACTTTTGCTATCAGCTATTGGCAGTTTTGTTATCAGCTGTGGTGCTGTTTGCACTTTTGCTATCAACTGGTGTTGTTCGCAAGTTTTTATATAAACATGTATTTTTATACTTTCATACTGTTTTTTTTTTAGTGGGGGGTCACTATTTGCTCATAGCTGGGACCCTTAGTTATCAGAAGCCTTGCTGTCAGATGTAGTTTATAGTCATACCTAGGACTAGTTGGCACTGTGGTGCTGTTGGCACTTTTGCTAACAGCTGTTGGCAATTTTGCTATCAGCTGTTGGCACTTTTGCTATCAGCTGTTGGCACTTTTGCTATCAGCTGTGGTGCTGTTGGCACTTTTGCTATCAACTGGTGTTGTTCGCAAGTTTTTATATAAACATGTATTTTTATACTTTCATAGTTTTTTTTTTAGTGGGGGGTCACTATTTGCTCATAGCTGGGAACCTTTGTGATCAGAAGCCTTGCTGTCAGATGTAGTTTATAGTCATACCTAGGACGAGTTGGCACTGTGGTGCTGTTGGCACTTTTGGTATCAGCTGTTGGCACTTTTGCTATCAGCTGTTGGCACTTTTGCTATCAGTTGTTGGCACTTTTGCTATCAGCTGTTGGCACTTTTGCTATCAGCTGTTGGCACTTTTGCTATCATCTGTTGGCACATTCGCTATCAGCTGTTGGCAATTTTGGTATCATCTGTTGGTACTTTTGCTATCAGCTGTTGGCACTTTTGCTATCCGCTTTTGGCACTTTTGCTATCAGCTCTTGGCATTTTTCTATCAGCTGTTGGCACTTTTTTTTTTAGTGGGGGGTCACTATTTGCTCATAGCAAAATTGCCAACAGCTGATAGCAAAAGTGCCAACAGCTGATACCAAAAGTGCCAAAAGCTGATAGCAAAAGTCCCAACAGATGATAGCAAAAGTGCCAACAGCTGATAGCACAAGTGCCAACAGCTGATAGCAAAATTGCCAACAGCTGATAGTAAAAGTGCCAACAGCTGATACCAAAAGTGCCAAAAGCTGATAGCAAAAGTCCCAACAGCTGATGGCAAAAGTGCCAACAGCTGATAGCAAAAGTGCCAACAGCTGATAGCAAAAGTGCCAACAGCACCACAGTGCCAACTAGTCCTAGGTATGACTATAAACTACATCTGACAGCAAGGCTTCTGATCACAAAGGGTCCCAGCTATGAGCAAATAGTGACCCCCCACTAAAAAAAAACACTATGAAAATATAAAAATACATGTTTATATAAAAAGTTTTCGAACAACACCAGTTGATAGCAAAAGTGCCAACAGCAGCACAGCTGATAGCAAATGTGCCAACAGCTGATAGCAAAAGTGCCAACAGCACCACAGTGCCAACTAGTCCTAGGTATGACTATAAACTACATCTGACAGCAAGGCTTCTGATCACAAAGGGTCCCAGCTACGAGCAAATAGTTACCCCCCACTAAAAAAAAAGCACTATTAAAGTATAAAAATACATATTTATATAAAAACTTGCGAACAACACCAGTTGATAGCAAAAGTGCCAACAGCGCCACAGCTGATAGCAAAAGTGCCAAAAGCTGATAGCAAAAGTGCCAACAGCTGATAGCAAAAGTGCCATCAGATGTTACAAAAATGCCAACAGCTGATAGCAAAAGTGCCAACAGCTGATAGCGAAAGTGCCAACAGCTGATACCAAAAGTGCCAAAAGCTGATAGCAAAAGTGCCAACAGCTGATAGAAAAAGTGCCAACAGCACCACAGTGCCAAATAATCCTAGGTATGACTATAAACTACATCTGACAGCAAGGCTTCTGATCACAAAGGGTCCCAGCTATGAGCAAAGAGTGAACCCCCACTAAAAAAAAACACTATGAAAGTATAAAAATACATGTTTATATAAAAACTTGCGAACAACACCAGTTGATAACAAATGTGCCAACAGCACCACAGCTGATAGCAAAAGTGCCAACAGCTGATAGCAAATGTGCCAACAGCTGATACCAAAAGTGCCAACAGCTGATAGCAAAAGTGTCAACAGGTGATAGCAAAAGTGCCAACAGCTTTTAGCAAGAGTGCCAACAGCAGCACAGTGCCAACTAGTCCTAAGTAAGACTATAAACTACATCTGACAGCCAGGCTTCTGTTCACAAAGGATCCCAGCTATGAGCAAATAGATACTCCCCACTAAAAAAAAAACATTATGAAAGAATAAAAATACATGTTTATATAAAAACTTGCGAACAACACCAGTTGATAGCAAAAGTGCAAACAGCACCACAGCTGATAGCAAAAGTGCCAACAGCTGATAGCAAAAGTGCCAACAGCTGATAGCAAAAGTGCACACAGTTGATAGCAAAAGTGCCAACAGCACCACAGTGCCAACTATTCCTAGGTATGACTATAAACTACATCTGACAGCAAGGCTTCTGATCACAAAGGGTCCAAGCTATGAGCAAATAGTGACACCCCACTAAAAAAAAAAACATTATGAATGTATAAATATACATGTTTATATAAAAACTTGCGAACAACACCAGTTGTTAGCAAAAGTGCCAACAGCACCACAGCTGATAGCAAAAGTGCCAACAGCTGATAGCAAAAGTGCCAACAGCTGATAGCAAAAGTGCCCACAGCTTATAGCAAAAGTGCCAACAGCTGATAGCAAAAGTGCCAACAGCTGATAGCAAAAGTGCCAACAGTTGATAGCAAAAGTGCCAACAGCTGATAGCAAAAGTGCCAACAGCTGATACCAAAAGTTCCAAACCTGATAGCAAAAGTGCCAACAGCTGATAGCAAAAGTGCCAACAGCACTACAGTGCCAACTAGTCCTAGGTATGACTATAAATTACATCTGACAGCAAGGCTTCTGATCAAAAAGTGTCCCAGCTATGAGCAAATAGTGAACCCCCACTAAAAAAAAAACATTATGAAAGTATAAAAATACATGTTTATATAAAAACTTGCGAACAACACCAGTTGATAGCAAAAGTGCAAACAGCACCGCAGCTGATAGCAAAAGTGCCAACAGCTGATAGCAAAAGTGCCAACAGCTGATAGCAAAAGTGCCAACAGCTGATAGCAAAAGTGCCAACAGCACCACAGTGCCAACTAGTCCTAGGTATGACTATAAACTACATCTGACAGCAAGGCTTCTGATCACAAAGGGTCCCAGCTATGAGCAAAGAGTGAACCCCCACTAAAAAAAAAAGCACTATGAAAGTATAAAAATACATGTTTATATAAAAAATTGCGAACAACACCAGTTGATAACAAAAGTGCCAACAGCACCACAGCTGATAGCAAAAGTGCCAACAGCTGATAGCAAATGTGCCAACAGCTGATACCAAAAGTGCCAACAGCTGATAGCAAAAGTTTCAACAGCTGATAGCAAAAGTGCCAACAGCTGATAGCAAGAGTGCCAACAGCACCACAGTGCCAACTAGTCCAAGGTAAGACTATAAACTACATCGGACAGCAAGGCTTCTGTTCACAAAGGGTCCCAGCTATGAGCAAATAGTTACTCCCCACTAAAAAAAAAACATTATGAAAGAATAAAAATACATGTTTATATAAAAACTTGCGAACAACACCAGTTGATAGCAAAAGTGCAAACAGCACCACAGCTGATAGCAAAAGTGCCAACAGCTGATAGCAAAAGTGCCAACAGCTGATAGCAAAAGTGCACACAGCTGATAGGAAAAGTGCCAACAGCACGACAGTGCCAACTAGTCCTAGGTATGACTATAAACTACATCTGACAGCAAGGCTTCTGATCACAAAGGGTCCCAGCTATGAGCAAATAGTGACCCCCCTCTAAAAAAAAAACATTATGAAAATATAAAAATACATGTTTATATAAAAACTTGCGAACAACACCAGTTGATAGCAAAAATGCCAACAGCACCACAGCTGATAGCAAAAGTGCCAACAGCTGATAGCAAATGTGCCAAAAGCTGATAGCAAAAGTGCCAACAGCTGATAGCAAAAGTGCCAACAGCTGATAGAAAAAGTGCCAACAGCTGATACCAAAAGTGCCAACAGCTGATAGCAAAAGTTTCAACAGCTGATAGCAAAAGTGCCAACAGCTGATAGCAAAAGTACCAAAAGCTGATAGCAAAAGTGCCAACAGCTGATAGCAAAAGTGCCAACAGCTGATATCAAAAGTGCCAAAATCTCATAGCAAAAGTGCCAACAGCTGATAGCAAAATTGCCCACAGCTGATAGCAAAAGTGCCAACAGCTGATACCAAAAGTGCCAACAGCACCACAGTGCCAACTAGTCCTAGGTATGACTATAAACTACATCTGACAGCAAGGCTTCTGATCACAAAGGGTCCCAGCTATGAGCAAATAGTGACCCCCCACTAAAAAAAAAACATTATGAAAGTGTAAAAATACATGTTTATATAAAAACTTGCGAACAACACCAGTTGATAGCAAAAGTGCCAACAGCACCACAGTGCCAACTAGTCCTAGGTATGACTATAATCTACATCTGACAGCAAGGCTTCTGATCACAAAGGGTCCCAGCTATGAGCAAATAGTGACCCCCCTCTAAAAAAAAAACATTATGAAAGTATAAATATACATGTTTATATAAAAACTTGCGAACAACACCAGTTGATAGCAAAAATGCCAACAGCAACACAGCTGATAGCAAAAGTGCCTACAGCTGATAGCAAAAGTGCCAAAAGCTGATAGCAAAAGTGCCAACATCTGATAGCAAAAGTGCCAACAGCTGATAGCAAAAGTTTCAACAGCTGATAGCAAAAGTGCCAACAGCTGATAACAAAAGTACCAAAAGCTGATAGCAAAAGTGCCAACAGCTGATAGCAAAAGTGCCAACAGCTGATATCAAAAGTGCCAAAATCTCATAGCAAAAGTGCCAACAGCTGATAGCAAAATTGCCAACAGCTGATAGCAAAAGTGCCAACAGCTGATACCAAAATGCCAACAGCACCACAGTGCCAACTAGTCCTAGGTATGACTATAAACTACATCTGACAGCAAGGCTTCTGATCACAAAGGGTCCCAGCTATGAGCAAATAGTGACCCCCCACTAAAAAAAACATTATGAAAGTGTAAAAATACATGTTTATATAAAAACTTGCGAACAACACCAGTTGATAGCAAAAGTGCCAACAGCACCACAGTGCCAACTAGTCCTAGGTATGACTATAAACTACATCTGACAGCAAGGCTTCTGATCACAAAGGGTCCAAGCTATGAGCAAATAGTGACACCCCACTAAAAAAAAAAACATTATGAAAGTAAAAATATACATGTTTATATAAAAACTTGCGAACAACACCAGTTGTTAGCAAAAGTGCCAACAGCACCACAGCTGATAGCAAAAGTGCCAACAGCCTGATAGCAAAAGTGCCAACAGCTGATAGCAAAAGTGCCCACAGCTTATAGCAAAAGTGCCAACAGCTGATACCAAAAGTGCCAAAAGCTGATAGCAAAAGTGCCAACAGCTGATAGCAAAAGTTTCAACAGCTGATAGCAAAAGTGCCAACAGCTGATAGCAAAAGTACCAAAAGCTGATAGCAAAAGTGCCAACAGCTGATAGCAAAAGTGCCAACAGCTGATATCAAAAGTGCCAAAGTCTCATAGCAAAAGTGCCAACAGCTGATAGCAAAATTGCCAACAGCTGATAGCAAAAGTGCCAACAGCTGATACCAAAAGTGCCAACAGCACCACAGTGCCAACTAGTCCTAGGTATGACTATAAACTACATCTGACAGCAAGGCTTCTGATCAAAAAGGGTCCCAGCTATGAGCAAATAGTGACCCCCCACTAAAAAAAAAACATTATGAAAGTGTAAAAATACATGTTTATATAAAAACTTGCGAACAACACCAGTTGATAGCAAAAGTGCCAACAGCACCACAGTGCCAACTAGTCCTAGGTATGACTATAAACTACATCTGACAGCAAGGCTTCTGATCACAAAGGGTCCCAGCTATGAGCAAATAGTGACCCCCCTCTAAAAAAAAAACATTATGAAAGTATAAATATACATGTTTATATAAAAACTTGCGAACAACACCAGTTGATAGCAAAAATGCCAACAGCACCACAGCTGATAGCAAAAGTGCCTACAGCTGATAGCAAAAGTGCCAAAAGCTGATAGCAAAAGTGCCAACAGCTGATAGCAAAAGTGCCAACAGCTGATAGCAAAAGTGCCAACAGCTGATAGCAAAAGTTTCAACAGCTGATAGCAAAAGTGCCAACAGCTGATAGTAAAAGTACCAAAAGCTGATAGCAAAAGTGCCAACAGCTGATAGCAAAAGTGCCAACAGCTGATATCAAAAGTGCCAAAATCTCATAGCAAAAGTGCCAACAGCTGATAGCAAAATTGCCAACAGCTGATAGCAAAAGTGCCAACAGCTGATACCAAAAGTGCCAACAGCACCACAGTGCCAACTAGTCCTAGGTATGACTATAAACTACATCTGACAGCAAGGCTTCTGATCACAAAGTGTCCCAGCTATGAGCAAATAGTGACCCCCCACTAAAAAAAAACATTATGAAAGTGTAAAAATACATGTTTATATAAAAACTTGCGAACAACACCAGTTGATAGCAAAAGTGCCAACAGCACCACAGTGCCAACTAGTCCTAGGTATGACTATAAACTACATCTGACAGCAAGGCTTCTGATCACAAAGGGTCCAAGCTATGAGCAAATAGTGACACCCCACTAAAAAAAAAAACATTATGAAAGTATAAATATACATGTTTATATAAAAACTTGCGAACAACACCAGTTGTTAGCAAAAGTGCCAACAGCACCACAGCTGATAGCAAAAGTGCCAACAGCTGATAGCAAAAGTGCCAACAGCTGATAGCAAAAGTGCCCACAGCTTATAGCAAAAGTGCCAACAGCTGATACCAAAAGTGCCAAAAGCTGATAGCAAAAGTGCCAACAGCTGATAGCAAAAGTGCCAACAGTTGATAGCAAAAGTGCCAACAGCTGATAGCAAAAGTGCCAACAGCTGATACCAAAAGTTCCAAAAGCTGATAGCAAAAGTGCCAACATCTGATAGCGAAAGTGCCAACAGCACCACAGCTGATAGCAAAAGTGCCAACAGCTGATAGCAAAAGTGCCAACAGCTGATAGAAAAGTGCCAACAGCTGATAGCGAAAGTGCCAACAGCACCACAGTGCCAACTAGTCCTAGGTATGACTATAAACTACATCTGACAGCAAGGCTTCTGATCACAAAGGGTCCCAGCTATGAGCAAAGAGTGAACCCCCACTAAAAAAAAACACTATGAAAGTATAAAAATACATGTTTATATAAAAACTTGCGAACAACACCAGTTGATAACAAAAGTGCCAACAGCACCATAGCTGATAGCAAAAGTGCCAAGAGCTGATAGCAAATGTGCCAACAGCTGATACCAAAAGTGCCAACAGCTGATAGCAAAAGTTTCAACAGCTGATAGCAAAAGTGCCAACAGCTGATAGCAAGAGTGCCAACAGCACCACAGTGCCAACTAGTCCTAGGTAAGACTATAAACTACATCTGACAGCAAGGCTTCTGTTCACAAATTGTCCCAGCTATGAGCAAATAGTGACCCCCCTCTAAAAAAAAACTTTATGAAAGTATAAAAATACATGTTTATATAAAAACTTGCGAACAACACCAGTTGATAGCAAAAATGCCAACAGCACCACAGCTGATAGCAAAAGTGCCAACAGCTGATAGCAAAAGTGCCAACAGCAGATAGCAAAAGTGCCAACAGCTGATAGCAAAAGTGCCAACAGCTGATACCAAAAGTGCCAACAGCTGATAGCAAAAGTTTCAACAGCTGATAGCAAAAGTGCCAACAGCTGATAGCAAAAGTACCAAAAGCTGATAGCAAAAGTGCCAACAGCTGATAGCAAAAGTGCCAACAGCTGATATCAAAAGTGCCAAAATCTCATAGCAAAAGTGCCAACAGCTGATAGCAAAATTGCCAACAGCTGATAGCAAAAGTGCCAACAGCTGATACCAAAAGTGCCAACAGCACCACAGTGCCAACTAGTCCTAGGTATGACTATAAACTACATCTGACAGCAAGGCTTCTGATCACAAAGGGTCCCAGCTATGAGCAAATAGTGACCCCCCACTAAAAAAAAAACATTATGAAAGTGTAAAAATACATGTTTATATAAAAACTTGCGAACAACACCAGTTGATAGCAAAAGTGCCAACAGCACCACAGTGCCAACTAGTCTTAGGTATGACTATAAACTACATCTGACAGCAAGGCTTCTGATCACAAAGGGTCAAAGCTATGAGCAAATAGTGACACCCCACTAAAAAAAAAACATTATGAAAGTATAAATATACATGTTTATATAAAAACTTGCGAACAACACCAGTTGTTAGCAAAAGTGCCAACAGCACCACAGCTGATAGCAAAAGTGCCAACAGATGATAGCAAAAGTGCCAACAGCTGATAGCAAAAGTGCCCACAGCTTATAGCAAAAGTGCCAACAGCTGATACCAAAAGTGCCAAAAGGTGATAGCAAAAGTGCCAACAGCTGATAGCAAAAGTGCCAACAGCTGATAGCAAAAGTGCCAACAGCTGATAGCAAAAGTGCCAACAGCTGATAGCAAAAGTGCCAACAGCACCACAGTGCCAACTAGTCCTAGGTATGACTATAAACTACATCTGACAGCAAGGCTTCTGATCACAAAGGATCCCAGCTATGAGCAAATAGTGACCCCCCTCTAAAAAAAAAACATTATGAAAGTATAAAAATACATGTTTATATAAAAACTTGCGAACAACACCAGTTGATAGCAAAAGTGCCAACAGCACCACAGCTGATAGCAAAAGTGCAAACAGCTGATACCAAAAGTGCCAAAAGCTGATAGCAAAAGTGCCAACAGCTGATAGCAAAAGTGCCAACAGCTGATAGCAAAAGTGCCAACAGCACCACAGTGCCAACTAGTCCTAGGTATGACTATAAACTACATCTGACAGCAAGGCTTCTGATCACAAAGGGTCCAAGCTATGAGCAAATAGTAACCCCCACTAAAAAAAAAAACATTATGAACGTATGAAAATACATGTTTATATAAAAACTTGCGAACAACACCAGTTGATAGCAAAAGTGCCAACAGCACCACAGCTGATAGCAAAAGTGCCAACAGCTGATAGCAAAAGTGCCAACAGCTGATAGCAAAAGTGCCAACAGCTAATACAAAAAGTGCCAAAAGCTGATAGCAAAAGTGCCAACAGCTGATAGCAAAAGTGCCAACAGATGATACCAAAAGTGCCAACAGCTAATAGCAAAAGTACCTACAGTTGATAGCAAAAGTGCCAACAGCTGATAGCAAAAGTGCCAACAGCTGATACCAAAAGTGCCAAAAGCTGATAGCAAAAGTGCCAACAGCTGATAGAAAACGTGCCAACAGCTGATAGAAAAAGTGCCAACAGCTGATAGCAAAAGTGCCAACAGCACCACAGTGCCAAATAGTCCTAGGTATGACTATAAACTACATCTGACAGCAAGGCTTCTGCTCACAAAGGGTCCCAGCTATGAGCAAATAGTGACCCCCCACTAAAATAAAAACACTATGAATGTATAAAAATACATGTTTATATAAAAACTTGCGAACAACACCAGTTGATAGCAAAAGTGCCAATAGCACCACAGCTGATAGCAAAAGTGACAACAGCTGATAGCAAAAGTGCCAACAGCTGATAGCAAAAGTGCCAATAGCTGATAGCAAAAGTGCCAACAGCTGATACCAAAAGTGCCAACTGCACCACAGTGCCAACTAGTCCTGGGTATGACTATATACTACATCTGACAGCAAGGCTTCTGGTCACAAAGGGTCCCAGCTATGAGCAAATAGTGACCCCCCACTAAAAAAAAACACTATGAAAATATAAAAATACATGTTTATATAAAAGGTTTTCGAAAACACCAGTTGATAGCAAAAGTGCCAACAGCAGCACAGCTGATAGCAAATGTGCCAACAGCTGATAGCAAAAGTGCCAACAGCACCACAGTGCCAACTAGTCCTAGGTATGACTATAAACTACATCTGACAGCAAGGCTTCTGATCACAAAGGGTCCCAGCTACGAGCAAATAGTGACCCCCCACTAAAAAAAAAACACTATGAATGTATAAAAATACATTTTTATATAACAACTTGCGAACAACACCAGTTGATAGCAAAAGTGCCAACAGCACAACAGCTGATAGCAAAAGTGACAACAGCTGATAGCAAAAGTGCCAACAGATGATAGAAAAAGTGCCAACAGCTGATAGCAAAAGTGCCAACAGCACCACAGTGCCAACTAGTCCTAGGTATGACTATAAACTACATCTGACAGCAAGGCTTCTGATCACAAAGGGTCCCAGCTATCAGCAAAGAGTGAACCCCCACTAAAAAAAAAACACTATGAAAGTATAAAAATACATGTTTATATAAAAACTTGCGAACAACACCAGTTGATAACAAATGTGCCAACAGCACCACAGCTGATAGCAAAAGTGCCAACAGCTGATAGCAAATGTGCCAACAGCTGATACCAAAAGTGCCAACAGCTGATAGCAAAAGTGTCAACAGCTTATAGCAAAAGTGCCAACAGCTGATAGCAAGAGTGCCAACAGCAGCACAGTGCCAACTAGTCCTAAGTAAGACTATAAACTACATCTGACAGCCAGGCTTCTGTTCACAAAGGATCCCAGCTATGAGCAAATAGTTACTCCCCACTAAAAAAAAAACATTATGAAAGAATAAAAATACATGTTTATATAAAAACTTGCGAACAACACCAGTTGATAGCAAAAGTGCAAACAGCACCACAGCTGATAGCAAAAGTGCCAACAGCTTATAGCAAAAGTGCCAACAGCTGATAGCAAAAGTGCACACAGCTGATAGCAAAAGTGCCAACAGCACGACAGTGCCAACTAGTCCTAGGTATGACTATAAACTACATCTGACAGCAAGGCTTCTGATCACAAAGGGTCCCAGCTATGAGAAAATAGTCACCCCCCTCTAAAAAAAAAACATTATGAAAGTATAAATATACATGTTTATATAAAAACTTGCGAACAACACCAGTTGATAGCAAAAATGCCAACAGCACCACAGCTGATAGCAAAAGTGCCAACAGCTGATAGCAAAAGTGCCAAAAGCTGATAGCAAAAGTGCCAACAGCTGATACCAAAAGTGCCAACAGCTGATAGCAAAAGTGCCAACAGCTGATAGCAAAAGTACCAAAAGCTGATAGCAAAAGTGCCAACAGCTGATAGCAAAAGTGCCAACAGCTGATATCAAAAGTGCCAAAATCTCATAGCAAAAGTGCCAACAGCTGATAGCAAAATTGCCAACAGCTGATAGCAAAAGTGCCAACAGCTGATACCAAAAGTGCCAACAGCACCACAGTGCCAACTAGTCCTAGGTATGACTATAAACTACATCTGACAGCAAGGCTTCTGATCACAAAGGGTCCCAGCTATGAGCAAATAGTGACCCCCCACTAAAAAAAAAACATTATGAAAATGTAAAAATACATGTTTATATAAAAACTTGCGAACAACACCAGTTCTTAGCAAAAGTGCCAACAGCACCACAGCTGATAGCAAAAGTGCCAACAGCTGATAGCAAAAGTGCCAACAGCTGATAGCAAAAGTGCCAACAGCTGATACCAAAAGTGCCAAAAGGTGATAGCAAATGTGCCAACAGCTGATAGCAAAAGTACCAACAGCTGATAGCAAAAGTGCCAACAGCTGATAGCAAAAGTGCCAACAGCTGATAGCAAAAGTGCCAACAGCTGATACCAAAAGTGCCAAAAGGTGATAGCAAAAGTGCCAACAGCTGATAGCAAAAGTACCAACAGCTGATAGCAAAAGTACCAACAGCTGATAGCAAAATTACCAACAGATGATACCAAAATGCCAACAGCTGATAGGAAAAGTGCCAACAGCTGATAGCAAATGTGCCAACAGCTGATACCAAAAGTGCCAACAGCTGGTAGCAAAAGTGCCAAAGGCTGATAGCAAAAGTGCCAACAGCTGATAGCAAAAGTGCCAACAGCACCACAGTGCCAACTAGTCCTACGTATGAATATAAACTACATCTGACAACAAGGCTTCTGATCACAAAGGTTCCCAGCTATGAGCAAATAGTAACCCCCACTGAAAAAAAAACATTATGAAAGTATAAAAATACATGTTTATATAAAAACGTGCGAACAACACCAGTTGATAGCAAAAGTGCCAACAGCACCACAGCTGATAGCAAAAGTGCCAACAGCTGATAGCAAAAGTGCCAACAGCTGATAGCAAAAGTGCCAACAGCTGATAGCAAAAGTGCCAACAGCTAATACCAAAAGTGCCAAAAGTTGATAGCAAAAGTGCCAACAGCTGATAGCAAAAGTGCCAACAGATGATACCAAAAGTGTCAACAGCTAATAGCAAAAGTACCTACAGCTGATAGCAAAAGTGCCAACAGCTGATAGCAAAAGTGCCAACAGCTGATACCAAAAGTGCCAAAAGCTGTTAGCAAAAGTGCCAACAGCTGATAGAAAACGTGCCAACAGCTGATAGAAAAAGTGCCAACAGCTGATAGCAAAAGTGCCAACAGCACCACAGTGCCAAATAGTCCTAGGTATGACTATATACTACATCTGACAGCAAGGCTTCTGCTCACAAAAGGTCCCAGCTATGAGCAAATAGTGACCCCCCACTAAAAAAAAACACTATGAATGTATAAAAATACATGTTTATATAAAAACTTGCGAACAACACCAGTTGATAGCAAAAGTGCCAACAGCACCACAGCTTATAGCAAAAGTGCCAACAGCTGATACCAAAAGTGCCAAAAGCTGATAGCAAAAGTGCCAACAGCTGATAGCAAAGTGCCAACAGTTGATAGCAAAAGTGCCAACAGCTGATAGCAAAAGTGCCAACAGCTGATACCAAAAGTTCCAAAAGCTGATAGCAAAAGTGCCAACAGCTGATAGCAAAAGTGCCAACAGCACTACAGTGCCAACTAGTCCTAGGTATGATTATAAACTACATCTGACAGCAAGGCTTCTGATCACAAAGGGTCCCAGCTATGAGCAAATAGTGACCCCCCACTAAAAAAAACACTATGAAAGTATAAAAATACATGTTTATATAAAAACTTGCGAACAACACCAGTTGATAGCAAAAGTGCAAATAGCACCACGGCTGATAGCAAAAGTGCCAACAGCACCACATTGCCAACTAGTCCTAGGTATGAATATAAACTACATCTGACAGCAAGGCTTCTGATCACAAAGGGTCCCAGCTATGAGCAAATAGTGACCCCCCACAAAAAGAAACACTATGAATGTATAAAAATACATGTTTATATAAAAATTTGCGAACAACACCAGTTGATAGCAAAAGTGCCAACAGCAGCACAGCTGATAGCAAATGTGCCAACAGCTGATAGCAAAAGTGCCAACAGCACCACAGTGCCAACTAGTCCTAGGTATGACTATAAACTACATCTGACAGCAAGGCTTCTGATCACAAAATGTCCCAGCTACGAGCAAATAGTTACCCCCCACTAAAAAAAAGCACTATTAAAGTATAAAAATACATATTTATATAAAAACTTGCGAACAACACCAGTTGATAGCAAAAGTGCCAACAGCGCCACAGCTGATAGCAAAAGTGCCAAAAGCTGATAGTCAAAGTGTCAACAGATGATACCAAAAGTGCCAACAGCTCATAGCAAAAGTGCCAACCGCTGATAGCAAAAGTGCCAACAGCTGTTAGCAAAAGTGCCAACAGCTAATACCAAAAGTACCAAAAGCTGATAGCAAAAGTGCCAACAGCTGATAGCAAAAGTGCCAACAGATGATACCAAAAGTGCCAACAGCTAATAGCAAAAGTACCTACAGCTGATAGCAAAAGTGCCAACAGCTGATAGCAAAAGTGCCAACAGCTGATACCAAAAGTTCCAATAGCTGATAGCAAAAGTGCCAACAGCTGATAGAAAACGTGCCAACAGCTGATAGAAAAACTGCCAACAGCTGATAGCAAAAGTGCCAACAGCACCACAGTGCCAAATAGTCCTAGGTATGACTATAAACTACATCTGACAGCAAGGCTTCTGCTCACAAAGGGTCCCAGCTATGAGCAAATAGTGACCCCCCACTAAAAAAAAAACACTACGAATGTATAAAATACATGTTTATATAAAAACTTGCGAACAACACCAGTTGATAGCAAAAGTGCCAACAGCACCACAGCTGATAGCAAAAGTGACAACAGCTGATAGCAAAAGTGCCAACAGCTGATAGCAAAAGTGCCAATAGCTGATAGCAAAAGTGCCAACAGCTGATACCAAAAGTGCCAACTGCACCACAGTGCCAACTAGTCCTGGGTATGACTATAAACTACATCTGACAGCAAGGCTTCTGATCACAAAGGGTCCCAGCTATGAGCAAATTGTGACCCCCCACTAAAAAAAAACACTATGAAAGTATAAAAATACATGTTTATATAAAAACTTGCGAACAACACCAGTTGATAGCAAAAGTGCCAACAGCACCACAGCTGATAGTAAAAGTGCAAACAGCTGATAGCAAAGTGCCAACAGCTGATAGCAAAAGTGCCAACAGCTGATAGCAAAGTGCCAACAGCACCACATTGCCAACTAGTCCTAGGTATGAATATAAACTACATCTGACAGCAAGGCTTCTGATCACAAAGGGTCCCAGCTATGAGCAAATAGTGACCCCCCACAAAAAGAAACACTATGAATGTATAAAAATACATGTTTATATAAAAATTTGCGAACAACACCAGTTGATAGCAAAAGTGCCAACAGCAGCACAGCTGATAGCAAATGTGCCAACAGCTGATAGCAAAAGTGCCAACAGCACCACAGTGCCAACTAGTCCTAGGTATGACTATAAACTACATCTGACAGCAAGGCTTCTGATCACAAAGGGTACAATCTACGAGCAAATAGTTACTCCCCACTAAAAAATAAGCACTATTAAAGTATAAAAATACATATTTATATAAAAACTTGCGAACAACACCAGTTGATAGCAAATGTGCCAACAGCGCCACAGCTGATAGCAAAAGTGCCAAAAGCTGATAGCAAAAGTGCCAACAGCTGATAGCAAAAGTGCCAACAGCTGATAGCAAAAGTGCCAACAGCTGATATCAAAAGTGCCAACAGCACCACTGTGCCAACTAGTCCTAGGTATGACTATAAACTACATCTGACAGCAAGGCTTCTGATCACAAAGGTTCCAAGCTATGAGCAAATAGTGACACCCCACTAAAAAAAAATATTATGAAAGTATAAATATACATGTTTATATAAAAACTTGCGAACAACACCAGTTCATAGCAAAAGTGCCAACAGCACCACAGCTGATAGCAAAAGTGCCAACAGCTGATAGCAAATGTGCCAACAGCGGATAGCAAAAGTGCCCGCAGCTGATAGCAAAATTGCCAACAGCTGATAGCCAGAGTGCCAACAGCTGATACCAAAAGTGCCAAAAGCTGATAGCAAAAGTGCCAACAGCTGATAGCAAAAGTGCCAACAGCTGATAGCAAAAGTGCCAACAGATGATACCAAAAGTGCCAACAGCTGATAGCAAAAGTTCCAACAGTTGATAGCAAAAGTGCCAACAGCTAATAGCAAAAGTGCCAACAGCTGATACCAAAAGTTCCAAAAGCTGATAGCAAAAGTGCCAACAGCTGATAGCTAAAGTGCCAACAGCTGATAGAAAAAGTGCCAACAGCTGATAGCAAAAGTGCCAACAGCACCACAGTGCCAACTAGTCCTAGGTATGACTATAAACTACATCTGACAGCAAGGCTTCTGATCGCAAAGGGTCCCAGCTATGAGCAAATAGTGAACCCCCACTAAAAAAAAAACACTATGAAAATATAAAAATACATGTTTATATAAAAACATGCGAACAACACCAGTTGATAACAAAAGTGCCAACAGCACCACAGCTGATAGCAAAAGTGCCAACAGCTGATAGCAAATGTGCCAACAGCTGATACCAAAAGTGCCAACAGCTGATAGCAAAAGTGTCAACAGCTGATAGCAAAAGTGCCAACAGCTGATAGCAAGAGTGCCAACAGCACCACAGTGCCAACTAGTCCTAGGTAAGACTATAAACTACATCTGGCAGCAAGGCTTCTGTTCACAAAGGGTACCAGCTATGAGCAAATAGTTACTCCCCACTAAAAAAAAAACATTATGAAAGTATAAAAATACATGTTTATATAAAAACTTGCGAACAACACCAGTTGATAGCAAAAGTGCAAACAGCACCACAACTGATAGCAAAAGTGCCAACAGCTGATAGCAAAAGTGCCAACAGCTGATAGCAAAAGTGCACACAGCTGATAGCAAAAGTGCCAACAGCACCACAGTGCCAACTAGTCCTAGGTATGACTATAAACTACATCTGACAGCAAGGCTTCTGATCACAAAGGGTCCCAGCTATGAGCAAATAGTGACCCCCCCATTAAAAAAAAAACACAATGAAAGTATAAAAATACATGTTTATATAAACACTTGCGAAGAACACCAGTTGATAGTAAAAGTGCCAACAGCACCACTGCTGATAGCAAAAGTGCCAACAGCTGATAGCAAAAGTGACAACAGCTGATAGCAAAAGTGCCAAAAGCTGATAGCAAAAGTGCCAACAGCTGATAGCAAAAGTGCCAACAGCACCACATTGCCAACTAGTCCTAGGTATGACTATAACCGACATCTGACAGCAAGGCTTCTGATCACAAAGGGTCCCAGCTATGAGCAAAAAGTGACCCCCACTAAAAAAAACACTATGAATGTATAAAAATACATGTTTATATAAAAACTTGCGAAGAACACCAATTGATAGCAAAAGTGTCAACAGCACCACAGCTGATAGCAAAAGTGCCAACAGCTGATACCGAAGGTGCCAAAAGCTGATAGCAAAAGTGCCAACAGCTGATAGCAAAAGTGCCAACAGCTGATAGCAAAAGTGCCAACAGCTGATAGCAAAAGTGCCAACAGCACCACAGTGCCAACTAGTCTTAAGCATGACTATAAACTACATCTGACAGCAAGGCTTCTGATCACAAAGGGTCCCAGCTATGAGCAAATAGTGACCACCCACTAAAAAAAAAACACTATGAAAGTATAGAAATACATGTTTATATAAAAACTTGCGAACAACACCAGTTGATAGCAAAAGTGCCAACAGCACACAGCTGATAGCAAAAGTGCCAACAGCTGATAGCAAAAGTGCCAACAGCTGATAGCAAAAGTCCCAACAGCTGATAGCAAAAGTGCCAACAGCACCACAGTGCCAACTAGTCCTAGGTATGACTATAAACTACATCTGACAGCAACGCTTCTGATCACAAAAGGTCCCAGCTATGAGCAAATAGTGACCCCCACTAAAAAAAAAACACTATGAAAGTATAAAAATACCTGTTTATATAAAACCTTGAGAACAACACCAGTTGATAGCAAAAGTGCCAACATCACCACAGCTGATAGCAAAATTGCAAACAGTTGATAGCAAAAGTGCCAACAGCTGATAGCAAAGTGCCCACAGATGATAGCAAAAGTGCCAACAGCTGATAGCAAAAGTGCCAACAGCACCACAGTGCCAACTAGTCCTAGGTATGACAATAAACTACATCTGACAGGAAGGCTTCTGATCACAAAGGGTCCCAGCTATGAGCAAATAGTGACCCACCACTAAAAAAAAACACTATGAATGTATAAAAATACATATTTATATAAAAACTTTCTAACAACACCAGTTGATAGCAAAAGTGCCAACAGCACCACAGCTGATAGCAAAAGTGTCAACAGCTGATAGCAAAAGTGCCAACAGCTGATAGAAAAGTGCCAACAGCTGATAGCAAAAGTGCCAACAGCACCACAGTGCCAACTAGTCCTAGGTATGACTATAAACTACATCTGACAGCAAAGCTTCTGATCACAAAGTGTCCCAGCTATGAGCAAATAGTGACCCCCCACTAAAAAAAAAACACTATGAAAATATAAAAATACATGTTTATATAAAAACTTGCGAACAACACCAGTTGATAGCAAAAGTGCAAACAGCACCACAGCTGATAGCAAAAGTGCCAACAGCTGATAGCAAAAGTGCCAACAGCTGATAGCCAAAGTGCCAACAGATGATAGCAAAAGTGCCAACAGCAACACATTGCCAACTAGTCCTAGGTATGACTATAAACTTCATCTGACAGCAAGGCTTCTGATCACAAAGGGTCCCAGCTATGAGCAAATAGTGACCCCCACTAAAAAAAACACTATGAATGTATAAAAATACATGTTTATATAAAAACTTGCGAACAACACCAGTTGATAGCAAAAGTGCAAACAGCTGATAGCAAAAGTGCCAAAAGCTGATAGCAAAAGTGCCAACATCTGATAGCAAAAGTGCCAACAGCTGATAGCAAAAGTGCCAGCAGCACCACAGTGCCAACTAATCCTAGGTATGACTATAAACTTCATCTGACAGCAAGGCTTCTGATCACAAAGGGTCACAGCTATCAGCAAACAGTGACCCCCCACTAAAAAAAAAAACACTATGAAAGTATAAAAATACATGTTTATATAAAAACTTGCAAACAACACCAGTTGATAGGAAAAGTGCCAACAGCACCACAGCTGATAACAAAAGTGCCAACAGCTGATAGAAAAAGTGCCCACGGCTGATAGCAAAAGTGCCAACAGCTGATAGCAAAAGTGCGAACAGCACCACAGTGCCAACTATTCCTAGGTATGACTATAAACTACATCTGACAGCAAGGCTTCTGATCACAAAGGGTCCCAGCTATGAGCAAATAGTGACCCCCACTAAAAAAAAAACACTATGAATGTATAAAAATACATGTTTATATAAAAACTTGCGAAGAACACCAGTTGATAGCAAAAGTGCCAACAGCACCACAGCTGATAGCGAAAGTGCCAACAGCTGATACCGAAAGTGCCAAAAGCTGATAGCAAAAGTGCCAACAGCTGATAGCAAAGTGCCAACAGCTGATAGCAAAAGTGCCAACAGCACCACAGTGCCAACTAGTCCTAGGTATGAATATAAACTACATCTGACAGGAAGGCTTCTGATCACAAAGGGTCCAAGCTCTGAGCAAATAGTGACCACCCACTAAAAAAAAAAACATTATGAAAGTATTGAAATACATGTTTATATAAAAACTTGCGAACAACACCAGTTGATAGCAAAAGTGCCAAGAGCACACAGCTGATAACAAAAGTGCCAACAGCTGATAGAAAAAGTGCCAACGGCTGATAGCAAAAGTGCCAACAGCTGATAGCAAAAGTTCCAAAAGCTGATAGTAAAAGTGCCAACAGCTGATAGCGAAAATGCCAACATCTGATAGCAAAAGTGCCAACAGCACCACAGTGCCAACTATTTCTAGGTATGACTATAAACTACATCTGACAGCAAGGCTTCTGATCACAAAGGGTCCCAGCTATGAGCAAATAGTGACCCCCCATTAAAAAAAAAAACACAATGAACGTATAAAAATACATGCTTATATAAACACTTGCGAACAACACCAGTTGATAGTAAAAGTGCCAACAGCACCACAGCTGATAGCAAAAGTGCCAACAGCTGATAGCAAAAGTGCCAACAGCTGATAGCAAAAGTCCCAACAGCTGATAGCAAAAGTGCCAACAGCACCACAGTGCCAACTAGTCCTAGGTATGACTATAAACTACATCTGACAGCAAAGCTTCTGATCACAAAAGGTCCCAGCTATGAGCAAATAGTGACCCCCACTAAAAAAAAAACACTATGAAAGTATAAAAATACCTGTTTATATAAAACCTTGAGAACAACACCAGTTGATAGCAAAAGTGCCAACATCACCACAGCTGATAGCAAAAGTGCAAACAGTTGATAGCAAAAGTGCCAACAGCTGATAGCAAAGTGCCCACAGATGATAGCAAAAGTGCCAACAGCTGATAGCAAAAGTGCCAACAGCACCACAGTGCCAACTAGTCCTAGGTATGACAATAAACTACATCTGACAGCAAGGCTTCTGATCACAAAGGGTCCCAGCTATGAGCAAATAGTGACCCACCACTAAAAAAAAACACTATGAATGTATAAAAATACATATTTATATAAAAACTTTCTAACAACACCAGTTGATAGCAAAAGTGCCAACAGCACCACAGCTGATAGCAAAAGTGTCAACAGCTGATAGCAAAAGTGCCAACAGCTGATAGAAAAGTGCCAACAGCTGATAGCAAAAGTGCCAACAGCACCACAGTGCCAACTAGTCCTAGGTATGACTATAAACTACATCTGACAGCAAAGCTTCTGATCACAAAGTGTCCCAGCTATGAGCAAATAGTGACCCCCCACTAAAAAAAAAACACTATGAAAATATAAAAATACATGTTTATATAAAAACTTGCGAACAACACCAGTTGATAGCAAAAGTGCAAACAGCACCACAGCTGATAGCAAAAGTGCCAACAGCTGATAGCAAAAGTGCCAACAGCTGATAGCCAAAGTGCCAACAGCTGATAGCAAAAGTGCCAACAGCAACACATTGCCAACTAGTCCTAGGTATGACTATAAACTTCATCTGACAGCAAGGCTTCTGATCACAAAGGGTCCCAGCTATGAGCAAATAGTGACCCCCACTAAAAAAAACACTATGAATGTATAAAAATACATGTTTATATAAAAACTTGCGAACAACACCAGTTGATAGCAAAAGTGCAAACAGCTGATAGCAAAAGTGCCAAAAGCTGATAGCAAAAGTGCCAACATCTGATAGCAAAAGTGCCAACAGCTGATAGCAAAAGTGCCAGCAGCACCACAGTGCCAACTAATCCTAGGTATGACTATAAACTTCATCTGACAGCAAGGCTTCTGATCACAAAGGGTCACAGCTATCAGCAAACAGTGACCCCCCACTAAAAAAAAAAACACTATGAAAGTATAAAAATACATGTTTATATAAAAACTTGCAAACAACACCAGTTGATAGGAAAAGTGCCAACAGCACCACAGCTGATAACAAAAGTGCCAACAGCTGATAGAAAAAGTGCCAACGGCTGATAGCAAAAGTGCCAACAGCTGATAGCAAAAGTGCGAACAGCACCACAGTGCCAACTATTCCTAGGTATGACTATAAACTACATCTGACAGCAAGGCTTCTGATCACAAAGTGTCCCAGCTATGAGCAAATAGTGACTCCCACTAAAAAAAAAACACTATGAATGTATAAAAATACATGTTTATATAAAAACTTGCGAAGAACACCAGTTGATAGCAAAAGTGCCAACACCACCACAGCTGATAGCGAAAGTGCCAACAGCTGATACCGAAAGTGCCAAAAGCTGATAGCAAAAGTGCCAACAGCTGATAGCAAAGTGCCAACAGCTGATAGCAAAAGTGCCAACAGCACCACAGTGCCAACTAGTCCTAGGTATGAATATAAACTACATCTGACAGGAAGGCTTCTGATCACAAAGGGTCCCAGCTCTGAGCAAATAGTGACCACCCACTAAAAAAAAAAACATTATGAAAGTATTGAAATACATGTTTATATAAAAACTTGCGAACAACACCAGTTGATAGCAAAAGTTCCAAGAGCACACAGCTGATAACAAAAGTGCCAACAGCTGATAGAAAAAGTGCCAACGGCTGATAGCAAAAGTGCCAACAGCTGATAGCAAAAGTTCCAAAAGCTGATAGTAAAAGTGCCAACAGCTGATAGCGAAAATGCCAACATCTGATAGCAAAAGTGCCAACAGCACCACAGTGCCAACTATTTCTAGGTATGACTATAAACTACATCTGACAGCAAGGCTTCTGATCACAAAGGGTCCCAGCTATGAGCAAATAGTGACCCCCCATTAAAAAAAAAAACACAATGAACGTATAAAAATACATGCTTATATAAACACTTGCGAACAACACCAGTTGATAGTAAAAGTGCCAACAGCACCACAGCTGATAGCAAAAGTGCCAACAGCTGATAGCAAAAGTGCCAACAGCTGATAGCAAAAGTCCCAACAGCTGATAGCAAAAGTCCCAACAGCTGATAGCAAAAGTGCCAACAGCACCACAGTGCCAACTAGTCCTAGGTATGACTATAAACTACATCTGACAGCAACGCTTCTGATCACAAAAGGTCCCAGCTATGAGCAAATAGTGACCCCCACTAAAAAAAAAACACTATGAAAGTATAAAAATACCTGTTTATATAAAACCTTGAGAACAACACCAGTTGATAGCAAAAGTGCCAAAAGCACCACAGCTGATAGCAAAAGTGCCAACAGTTGATAGCAAAAGTGCCAACAGCTGATAGCAAAGTGCCCACAGATGATAGCAAAAGTGCCAACAGCTGATAGCAAAAGTGCCAACAGCACCACAGTGCCAACTAGTCCTAGGTATGACTATAAACTACATTTGACAGCAAGGCTTCTGATCACAAAGGGTCCCAGCTATGAGCAAATAGTGACCCACCACTAAAAAAAAAAACACTATGAAAGTATGAATATACATGTTTACATAAAAACTGTCGAACAACACCAGTTTATAGAAAAAGTGCCAACAGCATCACAGCTGATAGCAAAAGTGCCAACAGCCGATAGGAAAGTGCCAACAGCTGATAGCAAAAGTTCCAACAGCACCACAGTGCCAACTAGTCCTAGGTATGACTATAAACTACATCTGACAGCAAGGCTTCGGATCACAAAGGGTCCCAGCTCTGAGCAAATAGTGACCCCCCACTTAAAAAAAACCACTATGACTGTATAAAAATACATGTTTATATAAAAACTTGTGAACAAAACCAGTTGATAGCAAAAGTGCCAACAGCACCACAGCTGATAGCAAAAGTGCCAACAGCTGATAGCAAAAGTGCCAACAGCTGATAGCAAAAGTGCCAACAGCACCAAAGTGCCAACTAGTCCTAGGTATGACTATAAACTTCATCTGACAGCAAGGCTTCTGATCACAAAGGGTCCCATCTCTGAGCAAATAGTGACCCACCACTAAAAAAAAACATTATGAATGTATAAAAATACATGTTTATATAAAAACTTGCGAACAACACCAGCTGATAGCAAAAGTGCCAACAGCACCACAGCTGATAGCAAAAGTGCGAACAGCTGATAGCAAAAGTGCCAACAGCTGATACCAAAAGTGCCAACAGCTGATAGCAAAATTGCCAACAGCTGATAGCAAAAGTGCCAACAGCTGATAGCAAGAGTGCCAACAGCTGATAGCAAAATTGCCAACAGCTGATAGCAAAAGTGCCAACAGCACCACAGTGACATCGAGTCCTAGGTATGTTTATAAACTACATCTGACAGCAAGGCTTCTGATCACAAAGGGTCCCAGCTATGAGCAAATAGCGACCCCCCACTAAAAAAAAAAAAAATGAAAGTATAAAAATACATGTTTATATAAAAACTTGCGAACAACACCAGTTGATAGGAAAAGTGCCAACAGCACCATAGCTGATAGCGAAAGTGCCAACAGCTGATAGCAAAAGTGCGAACAGTTGATAGCAAAAGTGCGAACAGCTGATAGCAAAAGTGCGAACAGCACCACAGTGCCAACTATTCCTAGGTATGACTATAAACTACATCTGACAGCAAGGCTTCTGATCACAAAGGGTCCCAGCTATGAGCAAATAGTGACCCCCACTAAAAAAAAAACACTATGAATGTATAAAAATACATGTTTATATAAAGACTTGCGAAGAACACCAGTTGATAGCAAAAGTGCCAACAGCACCACAGCTGATAGCAAAAGTGCCAACAGCTGATACCGAAAGTGCCAAAAGCTGATAGCAAAAGTGCCAACAGCTGATAGCAAAGTGCCAACAGCTGATAGCAAAAGTGCCAACAGCACCACAGTGCCAACTAGTCCTAGGTATGAATATAAACTACATCTGACAGGAAGGCTTCTGATCACAAAGGGTCCCAGCTCTGAGCAAATAGTGACCACCCACTAAAAAAAAAAACATTATGAAAGTATTGAAATACATGTTTATATAAAAACTTGCGAACAACACCAGTTGATAGCAAAAGTGCCAAGAGCACACAGCTGATAGCAAAAGTGCCAACAGCTGATAGCAAAAGTGCCAACAGCTGATAGCAAAAGTGCCAACAGCTTATAGCAAAAGTGCCAACAGCACCACATTGCCAACTAGTCCTAGGTATGACTATAAACTACATCTGACAGCAAGGCTTCTGATCACAAAGGGTCCCAGCTATGAGCAAATAGTGACCCCCCACTAAAAAAAAAAAGACAATGAAATTATAAAAATACATGTTTATATAACCACTTGCGAACAACACCAGTTGATAGCAAAAGTGCCAACAGCACCACAGCTGATAGCAAAAGTGCCAACAGCTGATAGCAAAAGTGCCACCAGCTGATAGCAAAAGTGCCAACAGCTGATAGCAAAAGTGCCAACAGCACCACAGTGCCAACTAATCCTAGGTATGACTATAAACTACATCTGACAGCAAGGCTTCTTATCACAAATGGTCCCAGCTATGAGCAAATAGTGACCCCCCACTAAAAAAAAACAATATGAAATTATAAACATACATGTTTATATAAAAACTTGCGGATAACACCAGTTGATAGAAAAAGTTCCAACAGCACCACAGCTGATAGCAAAAGTGCCAACAGGTGATAGCAAAAGTGCCAACAGCTGATAGCAAAAGTGCCAACAGCTGATAGCAAAAGTGCCAACAGCTGATAGCAAAAGTGCCAACAGCTGATAGCAAAAGTGCCAACAGCACCAGATTGCCAACTAGTCCTAGGTATGACTATAAACTACATCTGACAGCAAGGCTTCTGATCACAAAGGGTCCCAGCTATGAGCAAATAGTGACCCCCACTAAAAAAAAACACTATGAATGTATAAAAATACATGTTTATATAAAAACTTGCGAAGAACACCAGTTGATAGCAAAAGTGCCAACAGCACCACAGCTGATAGCAAAAGTGCCAACAGCTGATACCGAAAGTGCCAAAAGCTGATAGCAAAAGTGCCAACAGCTGATAGCAAAAGTGCCAACAGCTGATAGCAAAAGTGCCAACAGCACCACAGTGCCAACTAGTCCTAGGTATGATTATAAACTACATCTGACAGCAAGGCTTCTGATCACAAAGGGTCCCAGCTCTGAGCAAATAGTGACCACCCACTAAAAAAAAAAACACTATGAAAGTATAAAAATACATGTTTATATAAAAACTTGCGAACAACACCAGTTGATAGCAAAAGTGCCAACAGCACACAGCTGATAGCAAAAGTGCCAACAGCTGATAGCAAAAGTGCCAACAGCTGATAGCAAAAGTGCCAACAGCTGATAGCAAAAGTGCCAACAGCACCACAGTTCCAACTAGTCCTAGGTATGACTATAAACTACATCTGACAGCAAGGCTTCTGATCACAAAGGGTCCCAGCTATGAGCAAATATTGACCCCCCACTAAAAAAAAAAGACAATGAAATTATAAAAATACATGTTTATATAAACACTTGCGAACAACACCAGTTGATAGCAAAAGTGCCAACAGCACCACAGCTGATAGCACAAGTGCCAACAGCTGATAGCAAAAGTGCCAAAAGCTGATAGCAAAAGAGCCAAAAGCACCACAGTGCCAACTAGTCCTAGGTATGACTATAAACTACATTTGACAGCAAGGCTTCTTATCACAAAGGGTCCCAGCTATGAGCAAATAGTGACCCCCCACTAAAAAAAAACACTATGAAAGTATAAAAATACATGTTTATATAAAAACTTGCGAACAACACCAGTTGATAGAAAAAGTTCCAACAGCACCACAGCTGATAGCAAACGTGCCAACAGCTGATAGCAAAAGTGCCAACAGCTGATAGCAAAAGTGCCAACAGCTGATAGCAAAAGTGCCAACAGCTGATAGCCAAAGTGCCAACAGCACCACATTGCCAACTAGTCCTAGGTATGACTATAAAATACATCTGACAGCAAGGCTTCTGATCACAAAGGGTCCCAGCTATGAGCAAATAGTGACGCCCACCAAAAAAAAAACACTATGAATGTATAAAAATACATGTTTATATAAAAACTTGCGAAGAACACCAGTTGATAGCAAAAGTGCCAACAGCACCACAGCTGATAGCAAACGTGCCAACAGCTGATACCGAAAGTTCCAAAAGCTGATAGCAAAATTGCCAACAGCTGATAGCAAAAGTGCCAATAGCTGATAGCAAAAGTGCCAACAGCACCACAGTGCCAACTAGTCCTAGGTATGACTTTAAACTACATCTGACAGCAAGGCTTCTGATCACAAAGTGTCCCAGCTCTGAGCAAATAGTGACCACCCACTAAAAAAAAAACACTATGAAAGTATAAAAATACATGTTTATATAAAAACTTGCAAACAACACCAGTTGATAGCAAAAGTGCCAACAGCACACAGCTGATAGCAAAAGTGCCAACAGCTGATAGCAAAAGTGCCAACAGCTGATACCAAAAGTGCCAACAGCTGATAGCAAAAGTGCCAACAGCACCACAGTGCCAACTAGTCCTAGGTATGACTATAAACTACATCTGACAGCAAGGCTTCTTATCACAAAGGGTCCCAGCTATGAGCAAATAGTGACCCCCCACTAAAACAAAACACTATGAAAGTATAAAAATACATGTTTATATAAAAACTTGCGAATAACACAAGCTGATAGCAAAAGTTCCAACAGCACCATAGCTGATAGCAAAAGTGCAAACAGGTGATAGCAAAAGTGCCAACAGCTGATAGCAAAAGTGCCAACAGCTGATAGCAAAAGTGCCAACAGCTGATAGCAAAAGTGCCAACAGCACCACATTGCCAACTAGTCCTAGTTATGACTATAAACTACATCTGACAGCAAGGTTTCTGATCACAAAGGGTCCCAGCTATGAACAAATAGCGACCCCCCACTAAAAAAAAAACACTATGAAAGTATAAAAATACATGTTTATATAAAAACTTGCGAACAACACCAGTTGATAGCAAAAGTCCCAACAGCACCACAGCTGATAGCAAAAGTGCCAACAGCTGATAGCAAATGTGCCAACATCTGATAGGAAAAGTGCCAACAGCTGATAGCAAAAGTGCCAACAGCTGATAGCAAAAGTGCCAACAGCACCACAGCTGATAGCAAAAGTGCCAACAGCTGATAGCAAAAGTGCCAACAGCTGATAGCAAAAGTGCCAACAGCTGATAGCAAAAGTGCCAACAGCAACACAGTGCCAACTAATCCTAGGTATGACTATAAACTACATCTGACAGCAAGGCTTCTTATCACAAAGGGTCCCAGCTATGAGCAAATAGTGACCCCCACTAAAAAAAAAAACACTATGAAAGTATAAAAATACATGTTTATATAAAAACTTGCGTATAACACCAGTTGATAGAAAAAGTTCCAACAGCACCACAGCTGATAGCAAAAGTGCCAACAGGTGATAGCAAAAGTGCCAACAGCTGATAGCGAAAGTGCCAACAGCTGATAGCAAAAGTGCCAACAGCTGATAGCAAAAGTGCCAACAGCACCACATTGCCAACTAGTCCTAGGTATGACTATAAACTACATCTGACAGCAAGGCTTCTGATCACAAAGGGTCCCAGCTATGTGCAAATAGTGACCCCCCACTAAAAAAAAACACTATGAATGTATAAAAATACATGTTTATATAAAAACTTGCGAACAACACCAGTTGATAGCAAAAGTGCCAAAAGCACCAGAGCTGATAGCAAAAGTGCCAACAGCTGATAGCAAAAGTGCCAACAGCTGATAGAAAAAGTGCCAACAGCTGATAGCAAAAGTGCTAACAGCTGATAGCAAAAGTGCCAACAGCACCACAGTGCCAACTAGTCCTAGGTATGACTATAAACTACATCTGACAGCAAGGCTTCTGATCACAAAGGGTCCCAGCTATGAGCAAATAGTGACCCTACACTAAAAAAAAAACATTATGAAAGTATAAATATACATGTTTATATAAAAATTTGCGAACAACACCAGCTGATAGCAAAAGTGCCAACAGCACCACAGCTGATAGCAAAAGTGCCAACAGCTGATACCAAAAGTGCCAATAGCTGATACCAAAATTGCCAACAGCTGATAGCAAAAGTGCCAACAGCTGATAGCAAGAGTGCCATCAGCTGATAGCAAAAGTGCCAACAGCTGATAGCAAAAGTGCCAACAGCACCACAGTGACAACGAGTCCTAGGTATGACTATAAACTACATCTGACAGCAAGGCTTCTGATCACAAAGGATCCCAGCTATGAGCAAATAGCGACCCCCCACTAAAAAAAAAACACTATGAAAGTATAAAAATACATGTTTATATAAAAACTTGCGAACAACACCAGTTGATAGCAAAAGTGCCAACAGCACCACAGCTGATAGCGAAAGTGCCAACAGCTGGTAGCAAAAGTGCCAACAGCTGATAGAAAAAGTGCCAACAGCTGATAGCAAAAGTGCGAACAGCACCACAGTGCCAACTATTCCTAGGTATGACTATAAACTACATCTGACAGGAAGGCTTCTGATCACAAAGGGTCCCAGCTATGTGCAAATAGTGACCCCACACTAAAAAAAAAACAGTATGAATGTATAAAAATACATGTTTATATAAAAACTTGCGAACAACACCAGTTGATAGCAAAAGTGCCAAAAGCAGCACAGCTGATAGCAAAAGTGCCAACAGCTGATAGCAAAAGTGCCAACAGCTGATAGAAAAAGTGCCAACAGTTGATAGCAAAAGTGCCAACAGCTGATAGCAAAAGTGCCAACAGCACCACAGTGACAACGAGTCCTAGGTATGACTATAAACTACATCTGACAGCAAGGCTTCTGATCACAAAGGGTCCCAGCTATGAGCAAATAGTGACCCCCACTAAAAAAAAAACACTATGAAAGTATGAATATACATGTTTACATAAAAACTTGCGAACAACACCAGTTGATAGAAAAAGTGCCATCAGCATCACAGCTGATAGCAAATGTGCAACATCTGATAGGAAAAGTGCCAACAGCTGATAGCCAAAGTGCCAACAGCTGATAGCAAAAGTGCCAACAGCACCACAGTGCCAACTAGTCCTAGGTATGACTATAAACTACATCTGACAGCAAGGCTTCTTATCACAAAGGGTCCCAGCTATGAGCAAATAGTGACCCCCCACTAAAAAAAAAACACTATGAAAGTATAAAAATACATGTTTATATAAAAACTTGCGAATAACACCAGCTGATAGCAAAAGTTCCAACAGCACCACAGCTGAGAGCAAAAGTGCCAACAGGTGATAGCAAAAGTGCCAACAGCTGATAGCAAAAGTGCCAACAGCTGATAGCAAAAGTGCCACGAGCTGATAGCAAAAGTGCCAACAGCACCACAGTGCCAACTAGTCCTAGGTATGAATATAAACTACATCTGACAGCAAGGCTTCTGATCACAAAGGGTCCCAGCTCTGAGCAAATAGTGACCACCCACTAAAAAAAAAAAACACTATGAAAGTATAGAAATACATGTTTATATAAAAACTTGCGAACAACACCAGTTGATAGCAAAAGTGCCAACAGCACACAGCTGATAGCAAAAGTGCCAACAGCTGATAGCAAAAGTGCCAACAGCTGATAGCAAAAGTGCCAACAGCTGATAGCAAAAGTGCCAACAGCACCACATTGCCAACTAGTCCTAGTTATGACTATAAACTACATCTGACAGCAAGGCTTCTGATCACAAAGGGTCCCAGCTATGAACAAATAGCGACCCCCCACTAAAAAAAAAACACTATGAAAGTATAAAAATACATGTTTATATAAAAACTTGCGAACAACACCAGTTGATAGCAAAAGTCCCAACAGCACCACAGCTGATAGCAAAAGTGCCAACAGCTGATAGCAAATGTGCCAACATCTGATAGGAAAAGTGCCAACAGCTGATAGCAAAAGTGCCAACAGCTGATAGCAAAAGTGCCAACACCACCACAGCTGATAGCAAAAGTGCCAACAGCTGATAGCAAAAGTGCCAACAGCTGATAGCGAAAGTGCCAACAGCACCACATTGCCAACTAGTCCTAGGTATGACTATAAACTACATCTGACAGCAAGGCTTCTGATCACAAAGGGTCCCAGCTATGTGCAAATAGTGACCCCCCACTAAAAAAAAAAACACTATGAATGTATAAAAATACATGTTTATATAAAAACTTGCGAACAACACCAGTTGATAGCAAAAGTGCCAAAAGCACCAGAGCTGATAGCAAAAGTGCCAACAGCTGATAGCAAAAGTGCCAACAGCTGATAGAAAAAGTGCCAAGAGCTGATAGCAAAAGTGCTAACAGCTGATAGCAAAAGTGCCAACAGCACCACAGTGCCAACTAGTCCTAGTTATGACTATAAACTACATCTGACAGCAAGGCTTCTGATAACTAAGGGTCCCAGCTATGAGCAAATAGTGACCCCCCACTAAAAAAAAACACTATGAAATTATAAAAATACATGTTTATATAAAAACTTGCGAACAACACCAGTTGATAGCAAAAGTGCCAACAGCACCACAGCTGATAGCAAAAGTGCCAACAGCACCACAGTGCCAACTAGACCTAGTTATGATTATAAACAACATCTGACAGCAAGGCTTCTGATCACAAAGGGTCCCAGCTATGAGCAAATAGTGACCCCCACTATAAAAAAAACACTATGAAAGTATAAAAATACATGTTTATATAAAAACTTGCGAACAACACCAGTTGATAGCAAAAGTGCCAACAGCTGATAGCAAAAGTGCCAACAGCTGATAGCAAAAGTGCCAACAGCACCACAGTGCCAACTAGTCCTAGGTATGATTATAAACTACATTTGACAGCAAGGCTTCTGATCACAAATGGTCCCAGCTATCAGCAAATAGTGACCCCCCATTAAAAAAACAAACACTATGAAAGTATAAAAATACATGTTTATATAAAAACTGGCGAACAACACCAGTTGATAGCAAAAGTGCCAACAGCACCACAGCTGATAGCAAAAGTGCAAACAGCAGATAGCAAAAGTGCCAACAGCACCACAGTGCCAACTAGTCCTAGGTATGACTATAAACTACATCTGACAGCAAGGCTTCTGATCACAAAGTGTCCCAGCTATGAGCAAATAGTGACCCCCCACTAAAAAAATAACACTATGAAAGTATAAAAATACATGTTTATATAAAAACTTGCGAACAACACAAGTTGATAGCAAAAGTGAAAACAGCACCACAGCTGATAGCAAAAGTGCCAACAGCTGATAACAAAAGTGCCAACAGCTGATAGCAAAAGAGCCAACAGCTGATAGCAAAAGTGCCAACAGCACCACAGTGCAAACTTGTCCTAGGTATGACTATAAACTACACCTGACATCAAGGCTTCTGATCACTAAGGTTCCCAGCTATGAGCAAATAGTGACCCCCCACTAAAAAAAAAACACTATGAAAGTATAAATATACATGTTTATATAAAAACTTGCGAACAACAGCAGTTGATAGCAAAAGTGCAAACAGCACCACAGCTGATAACAAAAGTGCCAATAGCTGTTGGCAAAAGTGCCAACAGCTGATAGCAAAAGAGCCAACAGCACCACAGTGCCAACTAGTCCTAGGTATGACTATAAACTACATCTGACAGCAAGGCTTCTGATCAAAAAGGGTCCCAGCTATGAGCAAATAGTGACCCCCCACTAAAAGAAAAACACTATGAAAGTATAAAAATACGTGTTTATATAAAAACTTGCGAACAACACCAGTTGATAGCAAAAGTGCCAAAAGCACCACAGCTGATAGCAAAAGTGCCAACAGCTGATAGCAAAAGTGCCAACAGCACCACAGTGCCAACTAGTCCTAGGTATGATTATAAACTACATCTGACAGCAAGGCTTCCGATCACAAAGGGTCCCAGCTATGAGCAAATAGTGACCCCCCACTAACAAAAAAATACTATGAATGTATAAAAATACATATTTATATAAAAACTTACTAACAACACCAGTTGATAGCAAAAGTGCCAACAACACCACAGCTGATAGCAAAAGTGCCAACAGCTGATAGCAAAAGTGCCAACAGCTGATAGCAAAAGTGCCAACAGCACCACAGTGCCAACTAGTCCTAGGTATGACTATAAACTACATCTGACAGCAAGGCTTCTGCTCACAAAGGGTCCCAGGTATGAGCAAATAGTGACCCCCCACTAAAAAAAAAACACTATGAAAATATAAAAATACATGTTTATATAAAATCTTGCTAACAACACCAGTTGATAGCAAAAGTGCCAACAGCACCACAGCTGATAGCAAAAGTGCCAACAGCTGATACCAAAAGTGCCAAAAGCTTATAGCAAATGTGCCAACAGCTGATAGCAAAAGTGCCAACAGCTGATAGCAAAAGTGCCAACAGCTGATAGCAAAAGTGCCAACAGCTGATACCAAAAGTGCCAACAGCTGATAGCAAAAGTGCCATCATATGATACCAAAAGTGCCAACAGCTGATAGAAAAAGTGCCAACAGCTGATAACAAAAGTGCCAACAGCTGATACCAAAAGTGCCAAAAGCTGATAGCAAATGTGCCAACAGCTGATAGCAAAATGCCATACGCTGATAGCAAAAGTGCCAACAGCACCACATTGCCAAATAGTCCTAGGTATGACTATAAACTACATCTGACAGCAAGGCTTCTGATCATAAAGGGTCCCATCTATAAGCAAATAGTGACCCCCCACTAAAAACAAACCCCTATGAATGTATAAAAATACATGTTTATATAAAAACTTGCGAACAACACCAGTTGATAGCAAAAGTGCCAACAGCACCACAGCTGATATCAAAAGTGCCAACAGATGATACCAAAAGATCCAACAGCTGATACCAAAAGTGCCAACAGCTGATAGCAAAAGTACCAACAGCTGATAGCAAAAGTGCCAAAAGCTGACACAAAAGTGCCAAAAGCTGATAGCAAAAGTGCCAACAGCTGATACCAAAAGTGCCAAAAGTTGATAGCAAAAGTGCCAACAGCTGATAGCAAAAGTGCCAACAGCTGATAGCAAAAGTGCCAACAGCACCACAGTGCCAACTAGTCCTAGATATGATTATAAACTATAATATTAAATAAAGCTGATAGCAAAAGTGCCAACAGCTGATACGAAAAGTGCCAACAGTTGATAGCAAAATGCCAAAGCTGATAGCAAAAGTGCCAACAGCTGATAGCAAATGTGCCAACAGCACCACAGTGCCAACCAGTCCTAGGTATGACTATAAACTACATCTGACAGCAAGGCTTCTGATCACAAAGGGTCCCAGCTTTAAGCAAATAGTGACCCCCCACTAAAAACAAACTCCTATGAATGTATAAAAATACATGTTTATATAAAAACTTGCGAACAACACCAGTTGATAGCAAAAGTGCCAACAGCACCACAGCTGATAGCAAAAGTGCAAACTGCTGATAGCAAAAGTGCCAAAAGCTGATAGCAAAATGCCAACAGCTTATACCAAAAGTGCCAAAAGCAGATAGCAAAAGTGCCAACAGCTGATACCAAAAGTGCCAACAGCTGATACCAAAAGTGCCAACAGCTGATAGCAAAAGTGCCAACAGCACCACAGTGCCAACTATTCCTAGGTATGACTATAAACTACATCTGACAGCAAGGCTTCGGATCACAAAGGGTCCCAGCTATGAGCAAATAGTGAGCCCCCACTAAAAAAAAAACACTATTAAAGTATATAATTACATATTTATATAAAATCTGGCGAACAACACCAGTTGATAACAAAACTGCCAACAGCACCACAGCTGATAGCAAAAGTGCCAACAGCTGATAGCAAAAGTGCCAAAAGCTGATAGCAAATGTGCCAACAGCTGATAGCAAAAGTGCCAACAGCTGATACCAAAAGTGCCAAAAGCTGATAGCAAAAGTGCCAACAGCTGATAGCAAAAGTGCCAACAGCTGATACCAATAGTTCCAAAAGCTGATAGCAAAAGTGCCAACAGCTTGATAGGAAAAGTGCCAACAGCTGATAGCAAAAGTGCCAACAGCACCACAGTGCCAACTAGTCCTAGGTATGATTATAAACTACATCTGACAGCAAGGCTTCTGATCACAAAGGATCCCAGCTTTGAGCAAATAGTGACCCCACAAAAAAAAAACTCTATGAATGTATAAAAATACATGTTTATATAAAAACTTGCGAACAACACCAGTTGATAGCAAAAGTGCCAACAGCTGATAGCAAAAGTGCCAAAAGCTGAGAGCAAAAGTGCCAACAGCTGATAGCAAAAGTGCCAACAGCTGATAGCAAAAGTGCCAACAGCTGATAGCAAAAGTGCCAACAGCACCACAGTGCCAACTATTCATAGGTATGAATATAAACTACATCTGACAGCAAGGCTTCTGATCACAAAGGGTCCCAGCTATGAGCAAATAGTGACCCCCCACTAAAAAAAAACACTATGGAAGTATAAAAATACATGTTTATATAAAAACTTGCGAACAACGCCAGTTGATAGCAAAAGTGACAACAGCACCACAGCTGATAGCAAAAGTGCCAACAGCTGAGAGCAAAAGTGCCAAGAGCTGATACCAAAATTGCCAACAGCTGATAGCAAAAGTGTCAACTGCACCACAGTGCCAACTAGTCCTAGGTATGACTATAAACTACATCTGAGAGCAAGGCTTCTGAACAGAAAGGGTCCCAGCTATGAGCAAATAGTTACCCCCCACTAAAAAAAAACACTTTGAAAGTATAAAAATACATGTTTATATAAAAACTTGCGAACAACACCAGTTGATAGCAAAAGTGCAAACAGCACCACAGCTGATAGCAAAAGTGCCAACAGCTGATAGCAAAAGTGCCAAAAGCTGATAGCAAAAGTGCCAACAGCACCACAGTGCCAACCACTCCTAGGTATGAAGATAAACTACATCTGACAGCAAGGCTTCTGATCACAAAGGGTCCCAGCTATGAGCAAATAGTGACCCCACTAAAAAAAAACACTATGAATGTATAAAAATACATTTTTACATAAAAACTTGCGAGCAACACCAGTTGATAGCAAAAGTGCCAACAGAACCGCAGCTGATAGCAAAAGTGCCAACAGCTGATACCAAAAGTGCCAACAGCTGATACCAAAAGTGCCAACAGCTGATAGCAAATGTGCCAACAGCTGATAACAAATGTGCCAACAGAACCACAGTGCCAACTAGTCCTAGGTATGACTATAAACTACATATGACAGCAAGGCTTGTGATCACAAAGGGTCCCAGCTATGAGAAAATAGTGACCCCCCACTAAAAAAAAAACACTAAGAAAGTATAAAAATACATGTTTATATAAAAACTTGCGAACAACACCAGTTGATAGCAAAAGTGCCAAGAGCACACAGCTGATAACAAAAGTGCCAACAGCTGATAGAAAAAGTGCCAACAGCACCACAGCTGATAGCAAAAGTGCCAACAGGTGATAGCAAATGTGCCAACTGCTGATACCAAAAGTGCCAAAAGCTGATAGCAAAATGCCAACAGATGATAGCAAAAGTGCCAACAGCTGATAGCACAAGTGCCAACAGCTGATAGCAAAATTGCCAACAGCTGATAGCAAAAGTGCCAACAGCTGATACCAAAAGTGCCAAAGGCTGATAGCAAAAGTGCCAACAGCTGATAGCAAAAGTGCCAACAGCTGATAGCAAAAGTGCCAACAGCACCACAGTGCCAACTAGTCCTAGGTATAACTATAAACTACATCTGACAGCAAGGCTTCTGATCACAAAGGGTCCCAGCTATGAGCAAATAGTGACCCCCCACTAAAAAAAAACACTATGAAAGTATAAAATACATTTTTATAGAAAAACTTGCCAACAACACAAGTTGATAGCAAAAGTGCCAACAGCACCACTGCTGATAGCAAAAGTGCCAACAGCTGATAGCAAAAGTGCCAACAGCACCAAAGTGCCAACTAGTCCTAGGTATGACTATAAACCACTTCTGACAGCAAGTCTTCTGATCACAAAGGGTCCCAGCTATGAGCAAATAGTGAGCCCCCACTAAAAAAAAACTGTATGAAAGTATAAAAATACATGTTTATATAAAAACTTGCGAACAACACCAGTTGATAGCAAAAGTGCCAATAGCACCACAGCTGATAGCAAAAGTGCCAACTGCTGATAGCAAAAGTGCCAAAAGCTGATAGCCAAAGTGCCAACAGCTGATAGCAAAAGTGCCAACTGCACCACAGTGCCAACTAGTCCTAGGTATGACAATAAACTACATCTGACATCAAGGCTTCTGATCACAAAGCGTCCCAGCTATGAGCAAATAGTGACCCCCACTAAAAAAAACACTATGAAAGTATAAAAATACATGTTTATATAAAAACTTGCGAACAACACCAGTTGATAGCAAAAGTGCCAACAACACCACAGCTGATAGCAAAAGTGCCAACAGATGATAGCAAATGTGCCAACTGCTGATAGCAAAAGTGCCAAAAGCTGATAGCAAAATGCCAATAGATGATAGCAAAAGTGCCAACAGCTGATAGCACAAGTGCCAACTGCTGATAGCAAAATTGCCAACAGCTGATAGCAAAAGTGCCAACAGCTGATACCAAAAGTGCCAAAGGCTGATAGCAAAAGTGCCAACAGCTGAGAGCAAAAGTGTCAACAGCTGATTGCAAAAGTGTCAAAAGCTAATAGCAAAAGTGCCAACAGCTGATAGCAAAAGTGCCAACAGCTGATAGCAAAAGTGCCAACTATTCCTAGGTATGACTATAAACTACATCTGACAGCAAGGCTTCTGATCACAAAGGGTCCCAGCTATGAGCAAATAGTTACCCCCCCACTAAAAAAGAAACACTATGAAAGTATAAAAATACATGTTTATATAAAAACTTGCGAACAACACCAGTTGATAGCAAAAGTGCCAACAGCACCACAGCTGATAGCAAAAGTGCCAACAGCTGATAGCAAAAGTGCCAACAGCTGATAGCAATAGTGCCAACAGCACCACAGTGCCAACTATTCCTAGGTATGACTATAAACTACATCTGACAGCAAGGCTTCTGATCACAAAGCGTCCCAGCTATGAGCAAATAGTGACCCCCACTAAAAAAAACACTATGAAAGTATAAAAATACATGTTTATATAAAAACTTGCGAACAACACCAGTTGATAGCAAAAGTGCCAACAACACCACAGCTGATAGCAAAAGTGCCAACAGATGATAGCAAATGTGCCAACTGCTGATAGCAAAAGTGCCAAAAGCTGATAGCAAAATGCCAATAGATGATAGCAAAAGTGCCAACAGCTGATAGCACAAGTGCCAACAGCTGATAGCAAAATTGCCAACAGCTGATAGCAAAAGTGCCAACAGCTGATACCAAAATTGCCTAAGGCTGAAAGCAAAAGTGCCAACAGCTGATAGCAAAAGTGTCAACAGCTGATTGCAAAAGTGTCAAAAGCTAATAGCAAAAGTGCCAACAGCTCATAGCAAAAGTGCCAACAGCTGATAGCAAAAGTGCCAACAGCACCAAAGTGCCAACTAGTCCTAGGTATGACTATAAACCACATCTGACAGCAAGTCTTCTGATCACAAAGGGTCCCAGCTATGAGCAAATAGTGACCCCCCACTAAAAAAAAACTCTATGAAAATATAAAAATACATGTTTATATAAAAACTTGCGAACAACACCAGTTGATAGCAAAAGTGCCAACAGCACCACTGCTGATAGCAAAAGTGCCAACAGCTGATAGCAAAAGTGCCAACAGCTGATAGCAAAAGTGCCAACAGCTGATTGCAAAAGTGTCAAAAGCTAATAGCAAAAGTGCCAACAGCTGATAGCAAAAGTGCCAACAGCTGATACCAAAAGTGCCAACAGTACCACAGTGCCAACTAGTCCTAGGTATGACTATAAACTTCATCTGACAGCAACGCTTCTGATCACAAAGGGTCCCAGCTATGAGCAAATGGTGACCCCCCACTAAAAAAAAAACACTATGAAAGTATAAAAATACATTTTTATATAAAAACTTGCGAACAACACCAGTTGATAGCAAAAGTGCCAACAGCACCACAGCTGATAGCAAAAGTGCCAACAGCTGATAGCAAAAGTGCCAACAGCACCAAAGTGCCAACTAGTCCTAGGTATGACTATAAACCACATCTGACAGCAAGTCTTCTGATCACAAAGGGTTCCAGCTATGAGCAAATAGTGAGCCCCCACTAAAAAAAAACTCTATGAAAGTATAAAAATACATGTTTATATAAAAACTTGCGAACAACACCAGTTGATAGCAAAAGTGCAAACAGCACCACAGCTGATAGAAAAGTGCCAACAGCTGATAGCAAAAGTACCAACAGCTGATAGCAAAAGTGCCAACAGCTGATAGCAAAAGTGCCAACTGCACCACAGTGCCAACTAGTCCTAGGTATGACAATAAACTACATCTGACATCAAGGCTTCTGATCACAAAGCGTCCCAGCTATGAGCAAATAGTGACCCCCACTAAAAAAAACACTATGAAAGTATAAAAATACATGTTTATATAAAAACTTGCGAACAACACCAGTTGATAGCAAAAGTGCCAACAACACCACAGCTGATAGCAAAAGTGCCAACAGATGATAGCAAATGTGCCAACTGCTGATAGCAAAAGTGCCAAAAGCTGATAGCAAAATGCCAATAGATGATAGCAAAAGTGCCAACAGCTGATAGCACAAGTGCCAACTGCTGATAGCAAAATTGCCAACAGCTGATAGCAAAAGTGCCAACAGCTGATACCAAAAGTGCCAAAGGCTGATAGCAAAAGTGCCAACAGCTGAGAGCAAAAGTGTCAACAGCTGATTGCAAAAGTGTCAAAAGCTAATAGCAAAAGTGCCAACAGCTGATAGCAAAAGTGCCAACAGCTGATAGCAAAAGTGCCAACTATTCCTAGGTATGACTATAAACTACATCTGACAGCAAGGCTTCTGATCACAAAGGGTCCCAGCTATGAGCAAATAGTTACCCCCCCACTAAAAAAGAAACACTATGAAAGTATAAAAATACATGTTTATATAAAAACTTGCGAACAACACCAGTTGATAGCAAAAGTGCCAACAGCACCACAGCTGATAGCAAAAGTGCCAACAGCTGATAGCAAAAGTGCCAACAGCTGATAGCAATAGTGCCAACAGCACCACAGTGCCAACTATTCCTAGGTATGACTATAAACTACATCTGACAGCAAGGCTTCTGATCACAAAGCGTCCCAGCTATGAGCAAATAGTGACCCCCACTAAAAAAAACACTATGAAAGTATAAAAATACATGTTTATATAAAAACTTGCGAACAACACCAGTTGATAGCAAAAGTGCCAACAACACCACAGCTGATAGCAAAAGTGCCAACAGATGATAGCAAATGTGCCAACTGCTGATAGCAAAAGTGCCAAAAGCTGATAGCAAAATGCCAATAGATGATAGCAAAAGTGCCAACAGCTGATAGCACAAGTGCCAACAGCTGATAGCAAAATTGCCAACAGCTGATAGCAAAAGTGCCAACAGCTGATACCAAAATTGCCTAAGGCTGAAAGCAAAAGTGCCAACAGCTGATAGCAAAAGTGTCAACAGCTGATTGCAAAAGTGTCAAAAGCTAATAGCAAAAGTGCCAACAGCTCATAGCAAAAGTGCCAACAGCTGATAGCAAAAGTGCCAACAGCACCAAAGTGCCAACTAGTCCTAGGTATGACTATAAACCACATCTGACAGCAAGTCTTCTGATCACAAAGGGTCCCAGCTATGAGCAAATAGTGACCCCCCACTAAAAAAAAACTCTATGAAAATATAAAAATACATGTTTATATAAAAACTTGCGAACAACACCAGTTGATAGCAAAAGTGCCAACAGCACCACTGCTGATAGCAAAAGTGCCAACAGCTGATAGCAAAAGTGCCAACAGCTGATAGCAAAAGTGCCAACAGCTGATTGCAAAAGTGTCAAAAGCTAATAGCAAAAGTGCCAACAGCTGATAGCAAAAGTGCCAACAGCTGATACCAAAAGTGCCAACAGTACCACAGTGCCAACTAGTCCTAGGTATGACTATAAACTTCATCTGACAGCAACGCTTCTGATCACAAAGGGTCCCAGCTATGAGCAAATGGTGACCCCCCACTAAAAAAAAAACACTATGAAAGTATAAAAATACATTTTTATATAAAAACTTGCGAACAACACCAGTTGATAGCAAAAGTGCCAACAGCACCACAGCTGATAGCAAAAGTGCCAACAGCTGATAGCAAAAGTGCCAACAGCACCAAAGTGCCAACTAGTCCTAGGTATGACTATAAACCACATCTGACAGCAAGTCTTCTGATCACAAAGGGTTCCAGCTATGAGCAAATAGTGAGCCCCCACTAAAAAAAAACTCTATGAAAGTATAAAAATACATGTTTATATAAAAACTTGCGAACAACACCAGTTGATAGCAAAAGTGCAAACAGCACCACAGCTGATAGAAAAGTGCCAACAGCTGATAGCAAAAGTACCAACAGCTGATAGCAAAAGTGCCAACAGCTGATAGCAAAAATGCCAACAGCACCACATTGCCAACTAGTCCTAGGTATGACTATAAACTACATCTGACAGCAAGGCTTCTGATCACAAAGGGTCCCAGCTATGAGCAAATAGTGACCCCCACTAAAAAAAAACACCATGAATGTATAAAAATACATGTTTATATAAAAACTTGCGAACAACACCAGTTGATAGCAAAAGTGCCAACAGCACCACAGCTGATAGCAAAAGTGCCAACAGCTGATAGCAAAAGTGCCAAGAGCTGATAGCAAAAGTGCCAACAGCTGATAGCAAAAGTGCCAACAGCACCACAGTGCCAACTAGTCCTAGGTATGATTATAAACTACATCTAACAGCAAGGCTTCTGATTACAAAGGGTCCCAGCTATGAGCAAATAGTGACCCCCCACTAAAAAAAAAAAACACTATGAAAGTATAAAAATACATGTTTATATAAAAACTTGCGAACAACACCAGTTGATAGCAAAAGTGCCAACAGCACCACAGCTGATAGCAAAAGTGCCAACAGCTGATAGCAAAATTGCCAAGAGCTGATAGCCAAAGTGCCAACAGCTGATAGCAAAAGTGCCAACTGCACCACAGTGCCAACTAGTCCTAGGTATGACTATAAACTATATCTGACATCAAGGCTTCTGATCACAAAGCGTCCCAGCTATGAGCAAATAGTGACCCCCCACTAAAAAAAAACAGTATGAAAGTATAAAAATACATGTTTATATAAAAACTTGCGAACAACACCAGTTGATAGCAAAAGTGCCAACAACACCACAGCTGATAGCAAAAGTGCCAACAGATGATAGCAAATGTGCCAACTGCTGATAACAAAAGTGCCAACAGCTGATAGCAAAAGTGCCAACAGCACCACAGCTGATAGCAAAAGTGCCAACAGCTGATAGCAAAATTGCCAACAGCTGATAGCCAAAGTGCCAACAGCTGATAGCAAAAGTGCCAACTGCACCACAGTGCCAACTAGTCCTAGGTATGACTATAAACTACATCTGACAGCAATTCTTCTGATCACAAAGGGTCCCAGCTATGAGCAAATAGTGACCCCTCACTAAAAAAAAACTCCATGAAAGTATAAAAATACATGTTTTTATAAAAACTTGCGAACAACACCAGTTGATAGCAAAAGTGCCAACAGCACCACAGCTGATAGCAAAAGTGCCAACAGCTGATACCAAAAGTGCCAACAGCTGATAGCAAAAGTACCAACAGCTGATAGCAAAAGTGCCAACAGCTGATAGCAGAAGTGCCAACAGCACCACATTGCCAACTATTCCTAGGTATGACTATAAACTACATCTGACAGCAAGGCTTCTGATCACAAAGGGTCCCAGCTATGAGCAAATGGTGACCCACCACTGAAAAAAAACACCATGAATGTATAAAAATACATGTTTATATAAAAACTTGCGAACAACACAGTTGATAGCAAAAGTGCCAACAGCACCACAGCTGATAGAAAAAGTGCCAACAGCTGATAGCAAAAGTGCCAATAGCTGATAGCAAAAGTGCCAACAGCTGATAGCAAAAGTGCCAACAGCACCACAGTGCCACCTAGTCCTAGGTATGATTATAAACTACATCTAACAGCAAGGCTTCTGATTACAAAGGGTCCCAGCTATGAGCAAATAGTGACCCCCCACTAAAAAAAAACACTATGAATGTATAAAAATACATATTTATATAAAAACTTGCGAACAACACCAGTTGATAGCAAAAGTGCCAACAGCACCACAGCTGATAGCAAAAGTGCCAACAGCTGATAGCCAAAGTGCCAACAGCTGATAGCCAAAGTGCCAACAGCTGATAGCAAAAGTGCCAACTGCACCACAGTGCCAACTAGTCCTAGGTATGACTATGAACTACATCTGACATCAAGGATTCTGATCACAAAGCGTCCCAGCTATGAGCAAATAGTGACTCCCCACTAAAAAAAAACACTATGAAAGTATAAAAATACATGTTTATATAAAAACTTGCGACAACACCAGTTGATAGCAAAAGTACCAACAGCACCACAGCTGATAGCAAAAGTGCCAACAGCTGATAGCAAAAGTGCCAACAGCTGATAGCAAAAGTGCCAACAACTGATAGCAAAAGTGCCAACAGCACCACAGTGCCAACTAGTACTGGGTATGACTATAAACTACATCTGACAGCAAGGCTTCTGATCACAAAGGGTCCCAGCTCTGAGCAAATAGTGACCCCCCACTAAAAAAAAACACTATGAAATTATAAAAATACATGTTTATATAAAAATTGGTATCAGCTGTTGGCACTTTTGCTATCAGCTGTTGGCACTTTTGCTATCAGCTGTTGGCACTTTTGCTATCAGCTGTGGTGCTGTTGGCACATTTGCTATCAACTGGTGATGTTCGCAAGTTTTTATATAAACATGTATTTTTATACATTCATAGTGTTTTTTTTTTAGTGGGGGATCACTATTTACTCATAGCTGGGACCCTTTGTGATCAAAAGCCTTGCTGTCAGATGTAGTTTATAGTCATACCTAAAACTAGTTGGCACTGTGGTGCTGTTGGCACTTTTGCTATCAGCTGTTGGCACTTTTTCTATCAGCTGTTGGCACTTTTGCTATCAGCTGTGGTGCTGTTTGCACTTTTGCTATCAACTGGTGTTGTTCGCAAGTTTTTATATTAACATGTATTTTTATACTTTCATAATGTTTTTTTTTAGTGGAGGTTAACTATTTGCTCTTAGGTGGGACCCATTGTGATCAGAAACCTTGCTGTCAGATGTACTTTATAGTCAAAACTAGGACTAGTTGGCACTGTGGTGCTGTTGGCACTTTGCTATCAGCTGTTGGCACTTTTGCTATTAGCTGTTGGCACTTTTGCTATCAGCTTTTGGCACTTTTGCTATCAGCTGTTGGCACTTTTGCTATCAGCTTTTGGCACTTTTGCTATCAGCTGTTGGCACTTTTACTATCAGCTTTTGGTACTTTTGGTATCAGCTGTTGGCACTTTTGCTATCAGCTGTTGGCACTATTGCTATCAGCTGTGGTGCTGTTGGCACTTTTTTGTGGGGGACCATTTGTGATCAGAAGCCTTGCTGTCAGATGTAGTTTATAGTCATACCTAGGACTAGTTGGCACTGTGGTGCTGTTGGCACTTTTGCTATCAGCTGTTGGCACTTTTGCTATCAGCTTTTGGCACTTTTGCTATCAGCTGTTGGCACTTTTGCTATCAGCTGTTGGCACTTTTGCTATCAGCTGTGGTGCTGTGTGCCCTTTTGCTATCAACTGGTGTTGTTAGCAATTTTTTATATAAACATGTATTTTTATACATTCATAGTGTTTTTTTTTAGTGCTGGTTCACTATTGGCTCATAGCTGGGAACCTTTGTGATCAGAAGACTTGCTGTCAGATGTAGTTTATAGTCATACCTATTACTAGTTGGCAATGTGGTGCTGTTGGCACTTTTGCTATCAGCTGTCGGCACTTTTGCTATCAGCTGTTGGCACTTTTGCTATAAGCTTTTGGCACTTTTGCTATCAGCTGTGGTGCTGTTGGCACTTTTGCTATCAACTGGTGTTGTTCGCAAGTTTTTTTATAAACATGTATATTTATACATTCATAGTGTTTTTTTAGTGGGGGGTCACTATTTGCTCATAGCTGGGACCCTTTGTGATCAGAAGCAATGCTGTCAGATGTAGTTTAGAGTCATACCTAGGACTAGTTGGCAATGTGGGGCTGTTGGCACTTTTGCTATCAGCTGTTGGCACTTTTGCTATCAGCTGTTGGCACTTTTGCTATCAGCTGCTGGCACTTTTGCTATCAGCTGTTGGCACTTTTGCTATAGGCTGTGGTGCTGTTGGCACTTTTGCTATCAACTGGTGTTGTTCGCAAGTTTTTATATAAATATGTATTTTTATACATTCATAGTGTTTTTTTTTAGTGGGGGGTCACTATTTGCTCATAGCTGGGACCCTTTGTGATCAGAAGCCTTGCTGTCAGATGTAGTTTATAATCATACCTGGGATTAGTTGTCAATGTGGTGCTGTTGGCACTTTTGGTATCAGCTGTTGGCACTTTTGGTATCAGCTGTTGGCACTTTTGCTATCAGCTGTTGGCACTTTTGCTATCAGCTGTGGTGCTGTTGGCACTTTTGCTATCAATTGGTGTTGTTCGCAAGTTTTTATATAAATATTGTATTTTTATACATTCATAGTGTTTTTTTTAGGGGGGGTCACTATTTGCTCATAGCTGGGACCCTTTGTGATCAGAAGCCTTGCTGTCAGATGTAGTTTATAGTCATACCTAGGACTAGTTGGCAATGTGGTGCTGTTGGCACTTTTGCTATCCGCTTTTGGCACTTTTGCTATCAGCTGTTGGCACTTTTGCTATCAGCTGTTGGCACTTTTGTTATCAGCTGTGGTGCTGTTGGCACTTTTGCTATCAACTGGTGTTGTTCGCAAGTTTTTATATAAACATGTATTTTTATACTTTCATAGTGTTTTTTTTAGTGGGGGGGTCACTATTTTCTCATAGCTTGGACCCTTTGTGATCAGAAGCCCTGCTGTCAGATGTAGTTTATAGTCATACCTAGGACTAGTTGGCACTGTGGTGCTGTTGGCACTTTTGCTATCAGCTGTTGGCACTTTTGCTATCAGCTTTTGGCACTTTTGCTATCAGCTGTTGGCACTTTTGCTATCAGCTGTTGGCACTTTTGCTATCAGCTGTGGTGCTGTGTGCCCTTTTGCTATCAACTGGTGTTGTTAGCAATTTTTTATATAAACATGTATTTTTATACATTCATAGTGTTTTTTTTTAGTGCTGGTTCACTATAGGCTCATAGCTGCGACACTTTGTGATCAGAAGACTTGCTGTCAGATGTAGTTTATAGTCATACCTAGGACTAGTTGGCAATGTGGTGCTGTTGGCACTTTTGCTATCAGCTGTTGGCACTTTTGCTATCAGCTGTTGGCACTTTTGCTATCAGCTGTTGGCACTTTTGCTATCAGCTGTGGTGCTGTTTGCACTTTTGCTATCAACTGGTGTTGTTCGCAAGTTTTTTTATAAACATGTATTTTTATACTTTCATAGTGTTTTTTTTAGTGGGGGGTAACTATTTGCTCATAGCTGGGACCCTTTGTGATCAGAAGCCTTGCTGTCAGATGTAGTTTATAGTCATACCTAGGACTAGTTGGCACTGTGGTGCTGTTGGCACTTTTTCTATCAGATGTTGGCACTTTTGCTATCAGCTGTTGGCACTTTTGCTATCAGCTGTTGGCAATTTTGCTATCAGCTGATGGCACTTTTGCTATCAGCTGTGGTGCTGTGTGCCCTTTTGCTATCAACTGGTGTTGTTAGCAATTTTTTATATAAACATGTATTTTTATACATTCATAGTGTTTTTTTTTTTAGTGGGGGTTCACTATATGCTCATAGCTGGGACCCTTTGTGATCAGAAGACTTGCTGTCAGATGTAGTTTATAGTCATACCTAGGACTAGTTGGCAATGTGGTGCTGTTGGCACTTTTGCTATCAGCTGTTGGCACTTTTGCTATCAGCTGTTGGCACTTTTGCTATCAGCTGTTGGCACTTTTGCTATCAGCTGTGGTTCTGTTGGCACATTTGCTATCAACTGGTGTTGTTCGCAAGTTTTTATATAAACATGTATTTTTCTACTTTCATAGTGTTTTTTTTTAGTGGGGTGTCACTATTTGCTCATAGCTGGGACCCTTTGTGATCAGAAGCCTTGGTGTCAGATGGAGTTTTTAGTCATACCTAGGACTAGTTGGCATTGTGGGGCTGTTGGCACTTTTGCTATCAGCAGTTGGCCCTTTTGCTATCAGCTGTTGGCACTTTTCTTATCAGCTGTTGGCACTTTTGCTATCAGCTGTTGGCACTTTTGCTATCAGCTTTTGGCAATTTTTGTATCAGCTGTTGGCACTTTTGCTATCAGCTGTTGGCAATTTTGGTATCATCTGTTGGCACTTTTGCTATCAGCTGTTGGCACTTTTGCTATCAGCTGTGGTGCTGTTTGCACTTTTGCTATCAACTGGTGTTGTTCGCAAATTTTTATATAAACATGTATTTTTATACTTTCATATTGTTTTTTTTAGTGGGGGGTAACTATTTGCTCATAGCTTGGACACTTTGTGATCAGAATCCTTGCTGTCAGATGTAGTTTATAGTCATACCTAGGACTAGTTGGCACTGTGGTGCTGTTGGCACTTTTGCTATCAGATGTTGGCACTTTTGCTAACAGCTGTTGGCACTTTTGCAATCAGCTTTTGGCACATTTGCTATCAGCTGTTGGCACTTTTGCTATAGGCTGTGGTGCTGTTGGCACTTTTGCTATCAACTGGTGTAGTTCGCAATTTTTTATATAAACATGTATTTTTATACATTCATAGTGTTTTTTTTTATTGGGGGGTCACTATTTGCTCATAGCTGGGACCCTTTGTGATCAGTAGACTTGCTGTCAGATGTAGTTTATAGTCATACCTAGGACTAGTTGGCAATGTGGTGCTGTTGGCACTTTTGCTATCAGCTGTTGGCACTTTTGCTATCAGCTGTTGGCACTTTTGCTATCAGCAGTTGGTACTTTTGCTATCAGCTGTTGGCACTTTTGCTATCAGCTGTTGGCACTTTTGCTATCAGCTGTGGTGCTGTTGGCACTTTTGCTATCAACTGGTGTTGTTCGCAAGTTTTTATATAAATATTGTATATTTATACATTCATAGTGTTTTTTTAGTGGGGTCACTATTTGCTCATAGCTGGGACCCTTTGTGATCAGAAGTCTTGCTGTCAGATGTAGTTTATAGTCATACCTAGGACTAGTTGGCAATATGGTGCTGTTGGCACTTTTGCTATCAGCTGTTGGCACTTTTGCTATCAGCTGTTGGCACTTTTGTTATCAGCTGTGGTGCTGTTGGCACTTTTGCTATCAACTGGTGTTGTTCGCAAGTTTTTATATAAACATGTATTTTTATATTTTAATAGTGTTTTTTTTTAGTGGGGGGTCACTATTTGCTCATAGCTTGGACCCTTTGTGATCAGAAGCCCTGCCGTCAGATGCAGTTTATAGTCATACCTAGGACTAGTGTGCACTGTGGTGCTGTTGGCGCTTTTGCTATGAGCTGTTGGCTCTTTTGCTATCAGCTTATGGCACTTTTGCTATCAGCTGTTGGCACTTTTGCTATCAGCTGTGGTGCTGTTTGCCCTTTTGCTATCAACTGGTGTTGTTCGCAAGTTTTTATATAAACATGTATTTTTATACATTCATAGTGTTTTTTTTTAGTGGGGTGTCACTATTTGCTCATGGCTGGGACCCTTTGTGATAAGAAGCCTTGCTGTCAGATGTAGTTTATAGTCATACCTAGGACTAGTGGGCACTGTGGTGCTGTTGGCACTTTTGCTATCAGCTGTTGGCACTTTTGCTATCAGCTGTTGGGACTTTTGCTATCAGCTGTTGGCACTTTTGCTATCAGCTGTGTTGCTGTTGGCACTTTTGCTATCAACTGGTGTTGTTCGCAAGTTTTTATATAAACATGTATTTTTATACATTCATAGTGTTTTTTTTTTAGTGGGGGGTCACTATTTGCTCATAGCTGGGATCCGTTGTGATCAGAAGCCTTGCTGTCAGATGTAGTTTATAGTCATACCTAGGATTGGTTGGCAATGTGGTGCTGTTGGCACCTTTGCTATCAGCTGTTGGCACTTTTGCTATCAGCTGTGGTGCTGTTGGCACTTTTGCTATCAACTGGTGTTGTTCGCAAATTTTTTATATAAACATGTATTTTTATACATTCACAGTGTTTTTTTTTTAGTGGGGTGTCACTATTTGCTCATGGCTGGGACCCTTTGTGATCAGAAGCCTTGCTGTCAGATGTAGTTTATAGTCTTACCTAGGACTAGTGGGCACTGTGGTGCTGATGGCACTTTTGCTATCAGCTGTTGGCACTTTTGCTATCAGCTGTTGGCACTTTTGCTATCAGCTGTTGGCACTTTTGCTATCAGCTGTGTTGCTTTTGGCACTTTTGCTATCAACTGGTGTTGTTCGCAAGTTTTTATATAAACATGTATTTTTATACATTCATAGTGTTTTTTTTTTAGTGGGGGGTCACTATTTGCTCATAGCTGGGATCCTTTGGGATCAGAAGCCTTGCTGTCAGATGTAGTTTATAGTCATACCTAGGACTAGTTGGCAATGTGGTGCTGTTGGCACCTTTGCTATCAGCTGTTGGCACTTTTGCTATCAGCTGTTGGCACTTTTGCTATCAGCTGTGGTGCTGTTGGCACTTTTGCTATCAACTTGTGTAGTTCGCAAGTTTTTATATAAACATGTATTTTTATACTTTCATAGTGTGTTTTTGTTTAGTGGGGGGTCACTATTTGCTCAAAGCTTGGACCCTTTGTGATCAGATGACTTGCTGTCAGATGTAGTTTATATTAATACATAGGAGTAGTTGGCACTGTGGTGCTGTTGGCACTTTTGCTATCAGCTGTTGGCACTTTTGCTATCAGCTGTTGGCACTTTTGCTATCAGCTGTTGGCACTTTTGCTATCAGATGTGGTGCTGTTGGCACTTTTGCTATCAACTGGTGTTGTTCGCAAGATTTTATATAAACATGTATTTTTATACTTTCATAGTGTTTTTTTTTATTGGGGGGTCACTATTTGCTCATAGCTGGGACCCTTTGTGATCAGAAGCCTTGCTGTCAGATGTAGTTTATAATCATACCTAGGACTAGTTGGCACTGTGGTGCTGTTGGCACTTTTGGTATCAGCTGTTGGCACTTTTGCTATCAGCTGTTGGCACTTTTGCTATCAGCTGTTGGCTCTTTTGCTATCAGCTGTTGGCACTTTTGCCATCAGATTTTGGCAATTTTGGTATCAGCTGTTGGCACTTTTGCTATCAGCTGTTGGCACTTTTGCTATCAGCTGTTGGCAATTTTGGTATCATCTGTTGGCACTTTTGCTATCAGCTGTTGGCACTTTTCCTATCAGCTGTTGGCATTTTTGCTATTAGCTGTGGTGCTGTTTGCACTTTTGCTATCAACTGGTGTTGTTCGCAAGTTTTTATATAAACATGTATTTTTATACTTTCATAGTGTTTTTTTTAGTGGGTTGGTGCTGTTGGCACTTTCGCTATCAGCTGTTGGCACTTTTGCTATCAGCTTTTGGCACTTTTGCTATCAGCTGTTGGCACTTTTGGTATCAGCTTTTGGCACTTTTGCTATCAGCTGTTGGCACTTTTGCTATAGGCTGTGGTGCTGTTGGCACTTTTGCTATCACCTGGTGTAGTTCGCAAGTTTTTATATAAACATGTATTTTTATACATTCATAGTGTTTTTTTTAGTGGGGGGTCACTATTTGCTCATAGCTGGGACCCTTTGTGATCAGAAGCCATGCTGTCAGATGTAGTTTATAGTCAAACCTAGGACTAGTTGGCAATGTGGTGCTGTTGGCACTTTTGCTATCAGCTTTTGGCACTTTTGCTATCAGCTGTTGGCACTTTTGCTATCATCTGTTGGCACTTTTGCTAACAGCTGTTGGCACTTTTGCTATCAGCTGTGTTGCTTTTGGCACTTTTGCTATCAACTGGTGTTGTTCGCAAGTTTTTATATAAACATGTATTTTTATACATTCATAGTGTTTTTTTTTTAGTGGGGGGTCACTATTTGCTCATAGCTGGGATCCTTTGGGATAAGAAGCCTTGCTGTCAGATGTAGTTTATAGTCATACCTAGGACTAGTTGGCAATGTGGTGCTGTTGGCACCTTTGCTATCAGCTGTTGGCACTTTTGCTATCAGCTGTTGGCACTTTTGCTATCAGCTGTGGTGCTGTTGGCACTTTTGCTATCAACTTGTGTAGTTCGCAAGTTTTTATATAAACATGTATTTTTATACTTTCATAGTGTGTTTTTGTTTAGTGGGGGGTCACTATTTGCTCAAAGCTTGGACCCTTTGTGATCAGATGACTTGCTGTCAGATGTAGTTTATATTAATACATAGGAGTAGTTGGCACTGTGGTGCTGTTGGCACTTTTGCTATCAGCTGTTGGCACTTTTGCTATCAGCTGTTGGCACTTTTGCTATCAGCTGTTGGCACTTTTGCTATCAGATGTGGTGCTGTTGGCACTTTTGCTATCAACTGGTGTTGTTCGCAAGTTTTTATATAAACATGTATTTTTATACTTTCATAGTGTTTTTTTTTAGTGGGGGGTCACTATTTGCTCATAGCTTGGACCCTTTGTGATCAGAAGCCCTGCTGTCAGATGTAGTTTATAGTCATACCTAGGACTAGTTGGCACTGTGGGGCTGTTGGCACTTTTGCTATCAGCTGTTGGCACTTTTGCTATCAGCTTTTGGCACTTTTGCTATCAGCTGTTGGCACTTTTGCTATGAGCTGTTGGCACTTTTGCTATCAGCTTTTGGCAATTTTTGTATCAGCTGTTGGCACTTTTGCTATCAGCTGTTGGCACTTTTGCTATCAGCTGTTGGCAATTTTGGAATCATCTGTTGGCACTTTTGCTATCAGCTGTTGGCACTTTTGCTATCAGCTGTTGGCACTTTTGCTATCAGCTGTGGTGCTGTTTGCACTTTTGCTATCAACTGGTGTTGTTCGCAAGTTTTTATATAAACATGTATTTTTATACTTTCATAGTGTTTTTTTTTAGTGGGGGGTAACTATTTGCTCATAGCTGGGACCCTTTGTGATCAGAAGCCTTGTTGTCAGATGTAGTTTATAGTCATACCTAGGACTATTGGCACTGTGGTGCTGTTGGCACTTTTGCTATCAGATGTTGGCACTTTTGCTATCAGCTGTTGGCACTTTTGCTATCAGCTTTTGGCACTTTTGCTATCAGCTGTTGGCATTTTGCTATCAACTGGTGTTGTTCGCAAGTTTTTATATAAACATGTATTTTTATACTTTCATAGTGGTTTTTTTTTAGTGGGGGGTCACTATTTGCTCATAGCTTGGACCCTTTGTGATCAGAAGCCCTGCTGTCAGATGCAGTTTATAGTCATACCTAGGACTAGTTGGCACTGTGGTGCTGTTGGCACTTTTGCTATCAGCTGTTGGCACTTTTGTTATCAGCTGTTGGCACTTTTGCTATCATCTGTTGGCACTTTGCTATCAGCTGTGGTGCTTTTGGCACTTTTGCTATCAACTGGTGTTGTTCGCAAGTTTTTATATAAACATGTATTTTTATACTTTCATAGTGTTTTTTTTTTGTGGGGGGGTAACTATTTGCCCATAGCTGGGACCCTTTGTGCTCAGAAGCCTTGCTGTCAGATGTAGTTTATAGTCATACCTAGGACTAGTTGGCAATGTGGTGCTGTTGGCACTTTTGCTATCAGCTGTTGGCACTTTTGCTATCAGCTGGTGGTACTTTTGGTATCAGCTGTTGGCACTTTTGCTATCAGCTGTTGGCACTTTTGCTATCAGCAGTTGGCACTTTTGCTAACAGCTGTTGGCACTTTTGTTATCAGCTGTGGTGCTGTTGGCACTTTTGCTATCAACTGGTGTTGTTCGCAAGTTTTTATATAAACATGTATTTTTATACTTTCATAGTGTTTTTTTTTAGTGGGGGGTCACTATTTGCTCAGAGCTGGGACCCTTTGTGATCAGAAGCCCTGCTGTCAGATGTAGTTTATAGTCATACCTAGGACTAGTTGGCACTGTGGTGCTGTTGGCACTTTTGCTATCAGCTGTTGGCACTTTTGCCATCAGCTTTTGGCACTTTTGCTATCAGCTGTTGGCACTTTTGCCATCAGCTTTTGGCACTTTTGCTATCAGCTGTTGGCACATTTGCTATCAGCTGTTTCCACTTTTGCTATCAGCTGTGGTGCTGTTGGCACTTTTGCTATCAACTGGTGTTGTTCGCAAGTTTTTATATAATCATGTATTTTTATACATTCATAGTGTTCTTTTTTTAGTGGGGTGTCACTATTTGCTAATAGCTGGGACCCTTTGTGATCAGAAGCCTTGCTGTCCGATGTAGTTTATAGTCATACCTAGGACTAGTTGGCACTGTGGTGCTGTTGGCACTTTTGCTATCAGCTGTTGGCACTTTTGCTATCAGCTGTTGGCACTTTTGCTATCAGCTTTTGGCAATTTTGGTATCAGCTGTTGTCACTTTTGCCATCAGCTGTTGGCCCTTTTGCTATCAGCTGTTGGCACTTTTGCTATCAGCTGTGGTGCTGTTTGCACTTTTGCTATCAACTGGTGTTGTTCGCAAGTTTTTATATAAACATGTATTTTTATACTTTCATAGTGTTTTTTTTAGTGGGGGGTAACTATATGCTCATAGCTGGGACCCTTTGTGATCAGAAGCCTTGCTGTCAGATGTGTTTTATAGTCATACCTAGGACTAGTTGGCAATGTGGTGCTGTTGGCACTTTTGCTATCAGCTGTTGGCACTTTTGCTATCAGCTGTTGGCACTTTTGCTATCAGCTGTTGGCACTTTTGCTATCAGCTGTGGTGCTGTTGGCACTTTTGCTATCAACTGGTGTTGTTCGCAAGTTTTTATATAAACATATATTTTTATACATTCATAGTTTTTTTTTTTTAGTGGGGTGTCACTATTTGCTCATAGCTGGGACCCTTTGTGATCAGAAGCCTTGCTGTCAGATGTAGTTTATAGTCATACCTAGGACTAGTTGGCACTGTGGTGCTGTTGGCACTTTTACTATCAGCTGTTGGCACTTTTGCTATCAGCTGTTGGCACTTTTGCTATCAGGTTTTGGCACTTTTGCTATCAGCTTTTGGCAATTTTGGAATCAGCTGTTGTCACTTTTGCTATCAGCTGATGGCACTTCTGCTATCAGCTGTGGTGCTGTTGGCACTTTTGCTATCAACTGGTGTTGTTCGCAAGTTTTTATATAAACATATATTTTTATACTTTCATAGTGTTTTTTTTTTAGTGGGGGGTCACTATTTGCTCATAGCTGGGACCCTTTGTCATCAGAAGCCTTGCTGTCAGATGTAGTTTATAGTCATACCTAGGACTAGTTGGCACTGTGGTGCTGTTGGCACTTTTGCTATCAGCTGTTGGCATCTTTGCTATCAGCTGTTGGCACTTTTGCTATCAGCTGTTGGCACTTTTGCTAACAGCTGTTGGCACTTTTGTTATCAGCTGTGGTGCTGTTGGCACTTTTGCTATCAACTGGTGTTGTTCGCAAGTTTTTATATAAACATGTATTTTTATACTTTCATAGTGTTTTTTTTTAGTGGGGGGTCACTATTTGCTCATAGCTGGGACCCTTTGTGATCAGAAGCCCTGCTGTCAGATGTAGTTTATAGTCATACCTAGGACTAGTTGGCACTGTGGTGCTGTTGGCACTTTTGCTATCAGCTGTTGGCACTTTTGCTATAAACTGTTGGCACTTTTGCTATCAGCTGTTGGCACTTTTGCTATCAACTGGTGTTGTTCGCAAGTTTTTATATAAACATGTATTTTTATACATTCATAGTTTTTTTTTTTTAGTGGGGGGTCACTATTTGCTCATAGCTGGGACTCTTTGTGATCAGAAGCCTTCCTGTCAGATGTAGTTTATAGTCATACTTAGGACTAGTTGGCCATGTGGTGCTGTTGGCACTTTTGCTATCAGCTGTTGGCACTTTTGCTATCAGCTGGTGGTACTTTTGCTATCAGCTGTTGACACTTTTCCTATCAGCTGTGGTGCTGTTGGCACTTTTGCTATCAACTGGTGTTGTTCGCAAGTTTTTATATAAACATGTATTTTTATACTTTCATAGTGTTTTTTTTTTTAGTGGGGGTCATTATTTGCTCATTGCTGGGACCCTTTGTGATCAGATTCCTTGCTGTCAGATGTCGTTTATAGTCATACTAGGACTAGTTGGCAATGAGGTGCTGTTGGAACTTTTGCTATCAGCTGTTGGAACTTTTGCTATCAGCTGTTGGCACTTTTGGTATCAGCTGTTGGCACTTTTGCTATCAGCTGTTGGCACTTTTGGTATCAGCTGTTGGCACTTTTGCTAACAGCTGTTGTCACTTTTGCTATCAGCTATGGTGCTGTTGGCACTTTTGCTATCAACTGGTGTTGTTCGCAAGTTTTTATATAAACATCTATTTTTATACTTTCATAGTGTTTTTTTTTAGTGGGGGGTCACTATTTGCTCATAGCTGGGACCCTTTGTGATCAGAAGCCTTGCTGTCAGATGTAGTTTATAGTCATACCTAGGACTAGTTGGCACTGTGGTGCTGTTGGCACTTTTGCTATCAGCTGTTGGCACTTTTGCTATCAGCTGTTGGCACTTTTGATATCAGCTGTGGTGCTGTTTGCACTTTTGCTATCAACTGGTGTTGTTCGCAAGTTTTTATATAAACATGTATTTTTATACTTTCATATTGTTTTTTTTTTAGTGGGGGGTAACTATTTGCTCAGAGCTGGGACACTTTGTGATCAGAAGCCTTGCTGTCAGATGTAGTTTATAATCATACCTAGGACTAGTTTGCACTGTCGTGCTGTTGGCACTTTTGCTATCAGCTGTTGGCACTTTTGCTATCAGCTGTTGGCACTTTTGCTATCAGCTGTGGTGCTGTTGGCACTTTTGATATCAACTGGTGTTGTTCGCAAGTTTTTATATAAACATGTATTTTTATACTTTCATAGTGTTTGTTTTTTTAGTGGGGGTCATTATTTGCTCATAGCTGGGACCCTTTGTGATCAGATTCCTTGCTGTCAGATGTCGTTTATAGTCATACTAGGACTAGTTGGCAATGAGGTACTGTTGGCACTTTTGCTATCAGCTGTTGGAACTTTTGCTATCAGCTGTTGGCACTTTTGGTATCAGCTGTTGGCACTTTTGCTATCAGCTGTTGGCACTTTTGGTATCAGCTGTTGGCACTTTTGCTAACAGCTGTTGTCACTTTTGCTTTCAGCTCTTGGCACTTTTGCTATCAACTGGTGTTGTTCGTAAGTTTTTATATAAACATGTATTTTTATACTTTCATAGTGTTTTTTTTTAGTGGGGGGTCACTATTTGCTCATAGCTGGGACACTTTGTGATCAGAAGCCTTGCTGTCAGATGTAGTTTATAGTCATACCTAGGACTAGTTGGCACTGTGGTGCTGTTGGCACTTTTGCTATCAGCTGTTGGCACTTTTGCTATCAGCTGTTGGCACTTTTGATATCAGCTGTGGTGCTGTTTGCACTTTTGCTATCAACTGCTGTTGTTCGCAAGTTTTTATATAAACATGTATTTTTATACTTTCATATTGTTTTTTTTTTAGTGGGGGGTAACTATTTGCTCAGAGCTGGGTCCCTTTGTGATCAGAAGCCTTGCTGTCAGATGTAGTTTATAGTCATACCTAGGACTAGTTGGCACTGTGGTGCTGTTGGCACTTTTGCTATCAGCTGTTGGCACTTTAGCTATCAGCTGTTGGCACTTTTGCAATCAGCTGTGGTGCTGTTGGCACTTTTGCTATCAACTGGTGTTGTTCGCAAGTTTTTATATAAACATGTATTTTTATACATTCAGAGGGTTTTTTTTCAGTGGGGGGTCACTATTTGCTCATAGCTGGGACCCTTTGTGATCAGAAGCCTTGCTGTCAGATGTAGTTTATAGTCATACCTAGGACTATTTGGCAATATGGAGCTGTTGGCACTTTTGCTATCAGCTGTTGGAACTTTTGCTATCAGCTGTTGGCACTTTTGCTATCAGCTGTGGTGCTGTTGGCACTTTTGCTATCAACTGGTGTTGTTCGCAAGTTTTTATATAAACATGTATTTTTATACGTTCATAGTGTTTTTTTTTAGTAGGGAGTCACTATTTGCTCATAGCTGGGACCCTTTGTGATCAGAAGACTTGCTGTCAGATGTAGTTTATAGTCATACCTAGGAATAGTTGGCACTGTGGTGCTGTTGGCACTTTTGCTATCAGATGTTGGCACTTTTGCTATCAACTGTTGGCACTTTTGCTATCAGCTGTGGTGCTGTTGGCACTTTTGCTATCAACTGGTGTTGTTCGCAAGTTTTTATATAAACATGTATTTTTATACTTTCATAGTGTTTTTTTTTAGTGGTGTGTCTCTATTTGCTCATAGCTGGGACACTTTGTGATCAGAAGCCTTGCTGTCAGATGTAGTTTATAGTCATACCTAGGACTAGTTGGCACTGTGGTGCTGTTGGCACTTTTGCTATCAGCTGTTGGCACTTTTGCTATCAGCTGTTGGCACTTTTGCTATCAGCTTTTGGCACCGTTGGTATCTGCTGCTGGCACTTTTGCTATCAGCTGTTGGCACTTTTGCTATCAGCTGTTGCAACTTTTGGTATCATCTGTTGGCACTTTTTCTATCAGCTGTTGGCACTTTTGCTATCAGCTGTTGGCACTTTTGCTATCAGCTGTTGGCACTTTTGGTATCAGCTGTTGGCACTTTTGCTAACAGCTGTTGTCACTTTTGCTATCAGCTGTTGGCACTTTTGCTATCAACTGGTGTTGTTCGCATTTTTTCATATAAACATGTATTTTTATACTTTCATAGTGTTTTTTTTTAGTGGGGGGTCACTATTTGCTCATAGCTGGGACACTTTGTGATCAGAAGCCTTGCTGTCAGATGTAGGTTATAGTCATACCTAGGACTAGTTGGCACTGTGGTGCTGTTGGCACTTTTGCTATCAGCTGTTGGCACTTTTGCTATCAGCTGTTGGCACTTTTAATATCAGCTGTGGTGCTGTTTGCACTTTTGCTATCAACTGCTGTTGTTCGCAAGTTTTTATATAAACATGTATTTTTATACTTTCATATTGTTTTTTTTTTTAGTGGGGCGTAACTATTTGCTCAGAGCTGGGACCCTTTGTGATCAGAAGCCTTGCTGTCAGATGTAGTTTATAATCATACCAAGGACTAGTTGGCACTGTCGTGCTGTTGGCACTTTTGCTATCAGCTGTTGGCACTTTTGCTATCAGCTGTTGGCACTTTTGCTATCAGCTGTTGGCACTTTGGTATCAGCTGTGCTGCTGTTTACACTTTTGCTATCAACTGCTGTTGTTCGCAAGTTTTTATATAAACATGTATTTTTATACTTTCATATTGATTTTTTTTAGTGGGGGGTAACTATTTGCTCAGAGCTGGGAACCTTTGTGATCAGAAGCCTTGCTGTCAGATGTAGTTTATAATAATAGCAAGGACTAGTTGGCACTGTGGTGCTGTTGGCACTTTTTCTATCAGCTGTTGGCACTTTTGCTATCAGCTGTTGGCACTTTTGCTATCAGCTTTTGGCACCGTTGGTATCTGCTGCTGGCACTTTTGCTATCAGCTGTTGGCACTTTTGCTATCAGCTGTTGCAACTTTTGGTATCATCTGTTGGCACTTTTCCTATCAGCTGTTGGCACTTTTGCTATCATCTTTTGGCACTTTCGCTGTAAGCTGTTGGCACTTTTTCTCTCAGCTGTTGGCACTTTTGCTGTCAGCTTTGGCGCTGTTTGCACTTTTGCTATCAATTGGTATTGTTCGCAAGTTTTATATAAACATGTATTTTTATACTTTCATAGAGTTTTTTTTTTAGTTGGGGGTAACTATTTGCTCATAGCTGGGACCCTTTGTGATCAGAAGCCTTGCTGTCAGATGTAGTGTATAGTCATACCTAGGACTAGTTGGCACTGTGGTGCTGTTGGCACTTTTGCTATCAGCTGTTGGCACTTTTGCTATCAGCTGTTGGCACTTTTGCTATCAGCTGTTGGGACTTTTGGTATCAGCTGTTGGCACTTTTTCTATCAGCTGTTGGCAATTTTGCTATCAGCTGTGGTGCTGTTGGCACTTTTGCTATCAACTGGTGTTGTTCGCAAGTTTTTATATAAACATGTATTTTTATACATTCATAGTGTTTTTTTTTTGTGGGGGTTCACTATTTGCTCATAGCTGGGACCATTTGTGATCAGAAGCCTTGCAGTCATATGTAGTTTATAGTCATACCTAGGACGAGTTGGCACTGTGGTGCTGTTGGCACTTTTCCTATCAGCTGTTGGTAGTTTTGCTATCAGCTGTTGGAACTTTTCCTTTCAGCTGTTGGCACTTTTGCTATGAGCTGTTGGCACTTTTGCTTTCAGCTGTTGGCACTTTTGCTATCAGCTGTGGTGCTGTTGGCACTTTTGCTATCAACTGGTGTTGTTCGCAAGTTTTTATATAAACATGTATATTTATACATTCATAATGTTTTTTTTTTAGTGGGGGGTCACTATTTGCTCATAGCTTGGACCCTTTGTGATCAGAAGCCTTTCTCTCAGATGTAGTTTATAGTCATACCTAGGACTAGTTGGCACTGTGGTGCTGTTGGCACTTTTGCTTTCAGCTGTTGGCACTTTTGCTATCAGCTGTGGTGCTGTTGGCACTTTTGCTATCAACTGGTGTTGTTCACAAATTTTTATATAAACATGTATTTTTATACTTTCATAGTGTTTTTTTTTAGTGCGGGGTCACTATTTGCTCATAGCTGGGACCCTTTTGTATCAGAAGCCTTGCTGTCAGATGTAGTTTATAGTCATACCTAGGACTAGTTGGCACTGCGGTGCTGTTGGCACTTTTGCTATCAACTGGTGTTGTTCGCAAGTTTTTATATAAACATGTATTTTTATACATTCATAATGTTTTTTTTTAGTGGGGGTTCACTATTTGCTCATAGCTGGGACCATTTGTGATCAGAAGCCTTGCAGTCATATGTAGTTTATAGTCATACCTAGGACGAGTTGGCACTGTGGTGCTGTTGGCACTTTTGCTATCAGCTGTTGGCACTTTTGCTATCAGCGGTTGGCACTTTTGCTATCAGCTGTTGGCACTTTTGCTATCAGCTGTTGGCACTTTTGCTATCAGCTGTGGTGCTGTTGGCACTTTTGCTATCAACTGGTGTTGTTCACAAATTTTTATATAAACATGTATTTTTATACTTTCATAGTGTTTTTTTTTAGTGCGGGGTCACTATTTGCTCATAGCTGGGACCCTTTAGTATCAGAAGCCTTGCTGTCAGATGTAGTTTATAGTCATACCTAGGACTAGTTGGCACTGTGGTGCTGTTGGCACTTTTGCTATCAGATGTTGGCACTTTTGCTATCAGCTGTGGTGCTGTTGGCACTTTTGCTATCAACTGGTGTTGTTCACAAGTTTTTATATAAACATGTATTTTTATACTTTCATAATGTTTTCCTTTTAGTGGGGGGTCAATATTTGCTCATAGCTGGGACACTTTTTGATCAGAAGCCTTGCTGTCAGATGTAGTTTATAGTCATACCTAGGACTAGTTGGCAATGTGGTGCTGTTGGCACTTTTGCTATCAGCTTTTGGCACTTTTGCTATCAGCTGTTGGCACTTTTGCTATCAACTGGTGTTGTTCGCAAGTTTTTATATAAACATGTATTTTTATAATTTCATAGTGTTTTTTTTTTTTTAGTGGGGGGTCACTAATTGCTCATAGCTTGGACCCTTTGTGATCAGAAGACTTGCTGTCTGATGTAGTTTATAGTCATACGTAGGACTATTTGGCACTGTGGTGCTGTTGGCACTTTTCCTATCAGCTGTTGGTAGTTTTGTTATCAGCTGTTGGAACTTTTCCTTTCAGCTGTTGGCACTTTTGCTATGAGCTGTTGGCACTTTTGCTTTCAGCTGTTGGCACTTTTGCTATCAGCTGTGGTGCTGTTGACACTTTTGCTATCAACTGGTGTTGTTCGCAAGTTTTTATATAAACATGTATATTTATACATTCATAATGTTTTTTTTTTAGTGGGGGGTCACTATTTGCTCATAGCTTGGACCCTTTGTGATCAGAAGCCTTTCTGTCAGATGTAGTTTATAGTCATACCTAGGACTAGTTGGCACTGTGGTGCTGTTGGCACTTTTGCTATCAGCTGTTGGCACTTTTGCTATCAGCTGTGGTGCTGTTGGCACTTTTGCTATCAACTGGTGTTGTTCACAAATTTTTATATAAACATGTATTTTTATACTTTCATAGTGTTTTTTTTTAGTGCGGGGTCACTATTTGCTCATAGCTGGGACCCTTTTGTATCAGAAGCCTTGCTGTCAGATGTAGTTTATAGTCATACCTAGGACTAGTTGGCACTGCGGTGCTGTTGGCACTTTTGCTATCAGCTGTTAGAACTTTTGCTATCAGCTGTTGGCACTTATGCTATAAGCTGTTGGCAATTTTGCTATCAGCTGTTGGAACTTTTGGTATCAGCTGTTGGCACATTTGCTATCAGCTGTGGTGCTGTTGGCAATTTTGCTATCAACTGGTGTTGTTCGCAAGTTTTTATATAAACATGTATTTTTATACATTCATAGTGTTTTTTTTTAGTGGGTGTTCACTATTTGCTCATAGCTGGGACCATTCGTGATCAGAAGCCTTGCTGTCATATGTAGTTTATAGTCATACCTAGGACTAGTTGGCACTGTGGTGCTGTTGGAACTTTTGCTATCAGCTGTTGGCACTTTTGCTATCAGCGGTTGGCACTTTTGCTATCAGCTGTTGGCACTTTTGCTATCAGCTGTTGGCACTTTTGCAATCAGCTGTGGTGCTGTTGGCACTTTTGCTATCAACTGGTGTTGTTCACAAATTTTTATATAAACATGTATTTTTATACTTTCATAGTGTTTTTTTTTTAGTGCGGGGTCACTATTTGCTCATAGCTGGGGCCCTTTGGTATCAGAAGCCTTGCTGTCAGATGTAGTTTATAGTCATACCTAGGACTAGTTGGCAGTGTGGTGCTGTTGGCACTTTTGCTAACAGCTGTTGGCACTTTTGCTATCAGCTGTTGGCACTTTTGCTATCAGCTGTGGTGCTGTTGGTACTTTTGCTATCAACTGGTGTTGTTCACAAGTTTTTATATAAACATGTATTTTTATACTTTCATAATGTTTTCCTTTTAGTGGGGGGTCACTCTTTGCTCATAGCTGGGACACTTTTTGATCAGAAGCCTTGCTGTCAGATGTAGTTTATAGTCATACCTAGGACTAGTTGGCAATGTGGTGCTGTTGGCACTTTTGCTATCAGCTTTTGGCACTTTTGCTATCAGCTGTTGGCACTTTTGCTATCAACTGGTGTTGTTCGCAAGTTTTTATATAAACATGTATATTTATACATTCATAGTGTTTTTTTTTAGTGGGGGGTCACTATTTGCTCATAGCTTGGACCCTTTGTGATCAGAAGCCTTGCTGTCAGATGTAGTTTATAATCATACCTAGGACTAGTTGGCACTGTGGTGCTGTTGGCACTTATGCTATCAGCTGTTGACACATTTGCTATCAGCTGTTGGCACTTTTGCTATCAGCTGTTGGCACTTTTGTTATCAGCTATTGGAACTTTTCCTATCAGCTGTTGGCACTTTTGCTATGAGCTGTTGGCACTTTTGCTTTCAGCTGTTGGCATTTTTGCTATCAGCTGTGGTGCTGTTGGCACTTTTGCTCTCAACTGGTGTTGTTCGCAAGTTTTTTTATAAACATGTATTTTTATACTTTCATAGTGATTGTTTTTAGTGGGGGGTCACTATTTGCTCATAGCTGGGAACATTTGTGATCAGAAGCCTTGCTGTCAGATGTAGTTTATAGTCATACCTACGACTAGTTGGCACTGTGGTGTTGTTGGCACTTTTGCTATCAGCTGTTGGCACTTTTGCTATCAGCTGTTGGCACATTTGCTATCAGCTTTGGTGCTGTTTGCACTTTTGCTATAAACTGGTGTTGTTCGCAAGTTTTTATATAAACATGTATTATTATACATTCATAGTGTTTTTTTTTTAGTGGGGGGTCATTATTTGCTCATAGCTGGGACCCTTTGTGATCAGAAGCCTTGCTGTGAGATGTAGTTTATAGTCATGCCTAGGACTAGTTGGCACTGTGGCGCTGTTGTCACTTTTGCTATCAGCTGTTGGCACTTTTGCTATCAGCTGTTGGCACTTTTGCTATCAGCTGTTGGCACTTTTGCTATCAGCTATTGGCACTTTTTCTATCAGCTGTGGTGCTGTTGGCACTTTTGCTATCAACTGGTGTTGTTCGCAAGTTTTTATATAAACATGTATTTTTATACTTTCATAGTGTTCTTTTTTAGTGGGGGGTCACTAATTGCTCATAGCTTGGACCCTTTGTGATCAGAAGACTTGCTGTCAGATGTAGTTTATAGTCATACGTAGTACTATTTGGCACTGTGGTGCTGTTGGCACTTTTCCTATCAGCTTTGGTAGTTTTGCTATCAGCTGTTGGAACTTTTCCTTTCAGCTGTTGGCACTTTTGCTATGAGCTTTTGGCACTTTTGCTTTCAGCTGTTGGCACTTTTGCTATCAGCTGTGGTGCTGTTGGCACTTTTGCTATCAAATGGTGTTGTTCGCAAGTTTTTATATAAACATGTATATTTATACATTCATAGTTTTTTTTTTTAGTGGGGGGTCACTATTTGCTCATAGCTTGGACCCTTTGTGATCAGAAGCCTTGCTGTCAGATGTAGTTTATAGTCATACCTAGGACTAGTTGGCACTGTGGTGCTGTTGGCACTTATGCTATCAGCTGTTGGCACTTTTGCTATCAGCAGTTGACACTTTTGCTATCAGCTGTTTGCACTTTTCCTATCAGCTTTGGTAGTTTTGCTATCAGCTGTTGGAACTTTTCCTTTCAGCTGTTGGCACTTTTGCTATGAGCTGTTGGCACTTTTGCTTTCAGCGGTTGGCACTTTTGCTATCAGCTGTGGTGCTGTTGGCACTTTTGCTATCAACTGGTGTTGTTCGCAAGTTTTTATATAAACATGTATATTTATACATTCATAGTGTTTTTTTTTTAGTGGGGGGTCACTATTTGCTCATAGCTTGGACCCTTTGTGATCAGAAGCCTTGCTGTCAGATGTAGTTTATAGTCATACCTAGGACTAGTTGGCACTGTGGTGCTGTTGGCACTTATGCTATCAGCTGTTGGCACTTTTGCTATCAGCTGTTGACACTTTTGCGATCAGCTGTTGGCACTTTTGCTATCAGCTGTTGGCACTTTTGTTATCAGCTGTTGGAACTTTTCCTATCAGCTGTTGGCACTTTTGCTATGAGCTGTTGGCACTTTTGCTTTCAGCTGTTGGCACTTTTGCTATCAGCTGTGGTGCTGTTGGCACTTTTGCTATCAACTGGTGTTGTTCGCAAGTTTTTTTATAAACATGTATTTTTATACTTTCATAGTGATTGTTTTTAGTGGGGGGTCACTATTTGCTCATAGCTGGGAACATTTGTGATCAGAAGCCTTGCTGTCAGATGTAGTTTATAGTCATACCTAGGACTAGTTGGCACTGTGGTGTTGTTGGCACTTTTGCTATCAGCTGTTGGAACTTTTCCTATCAGCTGTCGGCACTTTTGCTATGAGCTGTTGGCACTTTTGCTTTCAGCTGTTGGCACTTTTGCTATCAGCTGTGGTGCTGTTGGCACTTTTGCTATCAACTGGTGTTGTTCGCAAGTTTTTTTATAAACATTTATTTTTATACTTTCATAGTGATTGTTTTTAGTGGGGGGTCACTATTTGCTCATAGCTGGGAACATTTGTGATCAGAAGCCTTGCTGTCAGATGTAGTTTATAGTCATACCTAGGACTAGTTGGCACTGTGGTGTTGTTGGCACTTTTGCTATCAGCTGTTGGCACTTTTGCTATCAGCTGTTGGCACATTTGCTATCAGCTTTGGTGCTGTTTGCACTTTTGCTATAAACTGGTGTTGTTCGCAAGTTTTTATATAAACATGTATTATTATACATTCATAGTTTTTTTTTTAGTGGGGGGTCACTATTTGCTCATAGCTTGGACCCTTTGTGATCAGAAGCCTTGCTGTCAGATGTAGTTTATAGTCATACCTAGGACTAGTTGGCACTGTGGTGCTGTTGGCACTTATGCTATCAGCTGTTGGCACTTTTGCTATCAGCTGTTGACACTTTTGCTATCAGCTGTTTGCACTTTTCCTATCAGCTTTGGTAGTTTTGCTATCAGCTGTTGGAACTTTTCCTTTCAGCTGTTGGCACTTTTGCTATGAGCTGTTGGCACTTTTGCTTTCAGCTGTTGGCACTTTTGCTATCAGCTGTGGTGCTGTTGGAACTTTTGCTATCAACTGGTGTTGTTCGCAAGTTTTTATATAAACATGTATATTTATACATTCATAGTGTTTTTTTTTTAGTGGGGGGTCACTATTTGCTCATAGCTTGGACCCTTTGTGATCAGAAGCCTTGCTGTCAGATGTAGTTTATAGTCATACCTAGGACTAGTTGGCACTGTGGTGCTGTTGGCACTTATGCTATCAGCTGTTGGCACTTTTGCTATCAGCTGTTGACACTTTTGCGATCAGCTGTTGGCACTTTTGCTATCAGCTGTTGGCACTTTTGTTATCAGCTGTTGGAACTTTTCCTATCAGCTGTTGGCACTTTTGCTATGAGCTGTTGGCACTTTTGCTTTCAGCTGTTGGCACTTTTGCTATCAGCTGTGGTGCTGTTGGCACTTTTGCTATCAACTGGTGTTGTTCGCAAGTTTTTTTATAAACATGTATTTTTATACTTTCATAGTGATTGTTTTTAGTGGGGGGTCACTATTTGCTCATAGCTGGGAACATTTGTGATCAGAAGCCTTGCTGTCAGATGTAGTTTATAGTCATACCTAGGACTAGTTGGCACTGTGGTGTTGTTGGCACTTTTGCTATCAGCTGTTGGCACTTTTGCTATCAGCTGTTGGCACATTTGCTATCAGCTTTGGTGCTGTTTGCACTTTTGCTATAAACTGGTGTTGTTCGCAAGTTTTTATATAAACATGTATTATTATACTTTCATAGTGTTTTTTTTTAGTGGGGGGTCACTATTTGCTCATAGCTGGGACCCTTTGTGATCAGAAGCCTTGCTGTGAGATGTAGTTTATAGTCATATCTAGGACTAGTTGGCACTGTGGCGCTGTTGGCACTTTTGCTATCAGCTGTTGGCACTTTTGCTATCAGCTGTTGGCACTTTTGCTATCAGCTGTTGGCACTTTTGCTATCAGCTATTGGCACTTTTTCTATCAGCTGTGGTTCTGTTGGCACTTTTGCTATCAACTGGTGTTGTTCGTAAGTTTTTATATAAACATGTATTTTTATACTTTCATAGTGATTTTTTGGTGGGGGGTCACTAATTGCTCATAGCTTGGACACTTTGTGATCAGAAGACTTGCTGTCAGATGTAGTTTATAGTCATACGTAGGACTAGTTGGCACTGTGGTTCTGTTGGCACTTTTGCTATCAGCTGTTGGCACTTTTGCTATCAGCTGTTGGCACTTTTCCTATCAGCTGTTGGCACTTTTGGTATCATCTGTTGGCACTTTTGCTATCAGCTGTTGGCACTTTTGGTATCAGCTTTTGGCACTTTTGGTATCAGCTGTTGGCACATTTGTTATCAGCTGTTGCCACTTTTGCTATCAGCTGTGGTGCTGTTGGCACTTTTGCTATCAACTGGTGTTGTTCGCAAGTTTTTATATAAACATGTATTTTTATACATTCATAGTGTTTTTTTTTTAGTGGGGGGTCACTATTTGCTCATAGCTGGGAACCTTTGTGATCAGAAGCCTTGCTGTCAGATGTAGTTTATAGTCATACCTAGGACTAGTTGGCACTGTGGTGCTGTTGGCACTTTTCCTATCAGCTGTTGGCACTTTTGCTATCAGCTGTGGGCACTTTTGCTATCAGCTGTTGGCACTTTTGCTATCAGCTTTTGGCACTTTTGCTATCAGCTGTTGGCACTTTTGCTATCAGCTGTGGTGCTGTTGGCACTTTTGCTATCAACTGGTGTTGTTCGCAAGTTTTTATATAAACATGTATTTTTATACTTTCATTGTGTTTTTTTTTTAGTGGGGGGTCACTAATTGCTCAGAGATTCGACCCTTTGTGATCAGAAAGAGTTGCTGTCAGATGTAGTTTATAGTCATACGTAGGACTAGTTGGCACTGTGGTGCTCTTGGCACTTTTGCTATCACCTGTTGGCACTTTTGCTATCAGCTGTTGGCACTTTTCCTATCAGCTGTTGGCACTTTTGCTATGAGCTGTTGGCACTTTTGCTATCAGCTGTGGTGCTGTTGGCACTTTTGCTATCAACTGGTGTTGTTCGCAAGTTTTTATATAAACATGTATTTTTATACATTCATAGTGTTTTTTTTTAGTGGGGGGTCACTATTTGCTCATAGCTGGGAACCTTTGTGATCAGAAGCCTTGCTGTCAGATGTAGTTTATAGTCATACCTAGGACTAGTTGGCACTGTGGTGCTGTTGGCACTTTTTCTATCAGCCCTTGGCACTTTTGCTATCAGCTGTTGGCACTTTTGCTATCAGCTCTTGGCACTTTTGCTATCAGCTGTGGTGCTGTTGGCACTTTTGCTATCAACTGTGGTTGTGATGACTTACCTAGGAACTCAAAGCGCGTACGGACGTGTCTTGCCTGCGTGGCGAATCCGGCAAGAAACATGGCCGCGTGTGAAGACGCGTTTTATGCGCGCCGGTCTCGTTCAGAACGAGATTGCGCAACAACGTATGCAAATTTTGCAGTGTCGGAGTGCCATAAAAAGGAAACGTTAGCGGCACAGATAGATTCAGTTTTTCGGCGGTCTTCGTGGAATAGAGTTGGACGTACGAACTGACTGACTAGCGTACTAAGAGGCGGGTATAGCCTGTACGTCTGATTCCGGTGGAAAGGAGTATTGAAGTCTCTTTCTGTGTAGCGACGGCTGAGAAGAACAGCTCGTGTCACTGTGAAATTTATTTTGTGTCGTTACTGTCTACAAGCTATTTCGGCACATTATGGCGAAGGTTCGCATAAGCAGCGATATTATAAAACCGTTCTCTGGCCAGGGTGATGTAGTGGCCTGGTTAAAAAAGGTTAGGCTGGTGGCGAAACTTCAGCAGGTGGACGATGTGGCTAGTCTGCTACCCTTATACTTGGAGGGGGACGCACTTTCCCTCTACATGGAAATGGAGGAGGAAGATCAAGGAGATATTGAGCAAATCGAAGCCAGACTGAAGCAGGCGTTCGCGGACGACTCGTTTTCAGCGTACAGAAAACTAACCCTGTTCAGGTGGACCGGGGAGCGCGTAGACGTTTACGCAAATAAAGTCAGACAGTTGGTTCGATTGGCCGGATTCGAAGGCGCCGAGATGGAAAGGCTCACCAAACTGGCCTTCGTCATGGGGTTCCCTGATGCGATCTCCCTCGAACTCCGACAGGCACCGAATGTTGAAGCACTGACTGTAGGGGAATTGTTAGCAAGAGCGAGAGTTCTGACAACTACCGGAGACGAAAATCATGACGTCGTTGCGGCGGTGCGCCCACCCCGTAGTCGCGGCGCGTCTCCCACCAAAAGCGGCCCACACACCAGTCTGACATGCTACAGGTGTAGCGTTAAAGGCCACATGGCGAAAGATTGCCGAAAGCGCAGAACGCGCTGCTTTCAATGCGGGGAGTTTGGACACTGGGCCCGAGACTGTTCGGGAAACGCCACAGGGGACAAGGCATCAGCGCCAGCCTTTTCCCCAACCAAGATGTAAATACGGCGCTCCCAGTGGCAAATGTCCTTGTTGACGGAACTTCGTGCTCAGCACTGATTGATACCGGCTGTTCACGGACAATTGTGGATGCAGATCGGTGCCGGTCTTGGAGGAGAGCAAAAGTAGACGTCATGACCATTGGAGGCGTGTCCCGTCCATGTTGCGGTGTGGGAGTTGTAACTGTATCCCCGGAGGAAGGCGGTTCTGCCAAGATCGACGTGCTAGTGGTGCGCGGCAAACCGCTAGGATTTGACCTGCTATTGGGAATTGATGCCATAGCAGCATTGGGAGGCGTCACTGTTGGGCCTACGGGACGGGCGCAGATTGGCAATGGGCGAGTAGCCAAGTGCACAGCCATCACTGTTAATGAACCAGACTTCACTGCCACCTTCGACCACCGGAGTCTATCCTGGACTGTAGCATGGAAGTGGTCGGAGAACCGTGCGCCTGAAAGACTGCACAATGGGGTTTCAGAGTACCCGGTAGCAGCAGGGATCAGGGAGGGCTATAAACGGGAGCTCAACACGTGGATCAGCAATGGCTGGCTCATACCGTACCCGGAAGAAAAACTGGGACCTCCCAAAGGGCTAATTCCCCTTATGGCCGTACTGCAGCAAAACAAGTTGAAGGTACGCCCAGTGATGGACTTCCGAGAGCTCAACCATCACGTTGATGCTTTCACAGCTGATGCAGATGTCTGTGCAGCTAAACTGCGAGAATGGCGGCAGAAGGGATCCAACGTGTCCTTGTTGGATCTCAGGAGAGCATACCTCCAAATACGTGTCCACAAATCGCTCTGGCCATATCAGACCGTGGAAATCGATGGGAACAGATATTGCCTGACACGTTTAGGATTTGGGCTAAACGTGGCTCCCCTCATCATGAAGGCGATCATCAGTACGGTGCTGGCTCAGGACGAAGCTGTGAGTCGTGCGGCATCTGCCTACATCGACGATGTCTATGTCAATGAAGATGTCGTTCCCGCGACTCGCGTTAAAAAACATCTAGCCCGGTTCGGGCTCGAATGCAAGGACCCAGAGCGGTTGAAGGATGGCGCACGGGTACTGGGATTGGCAGTTACGATGGAACAGGGAAGATTGCGGTGGAAACGAGGAAGCGTGATTCCTAACGCCCCTGACGTCGTTACGCGACGGAAGATATTCTCGCTGTGCGGAAGGCTTGTTGGGCACCTCCCAGTGTGTGGTTGGCTCCGCGTGGCATGTGGAATGCTCAAGAGGAGAGCAAGCACAGTTACGATGGGCTGGGACGATGAAACAAATGATGCCCTTCTCCTGCGCATGGTGTCTGAGACCGTGGATTCTGTGCAGCGGGACGATCCGGCCCGTGGGGAGTGGTGCGTGGACGCCCGGGAGCTGAATGTGTGGGTCGATGCAAGTTCCCTGGCGACCGGGGTAGCATTGGAGAGCCAAGAGACTGTGTTGGAGGACGCTTGCTGGTTGCGACCGAAAGATGACGCTCAGCACATCAACCTGGCCGAGCTGGATGCCGTATTAAAAGGCGTCAATCTAGCACTCCAGTGGAAGAGCAAGACGCTACACTTAAAAACGGATTCTTTTTGCGTGTACCACTGGGTGTCGGATACCCTGACTGGTCGAGCGCGCGTACACACCAAGGCGGCAAATGAAATGCTCATCAGGAGGCGGCTGAGCACTCTTAAGGAGCTCGTGGAGGAGTATCAGCTGACCGTGAATGTGACACTGGTCCCTTCGGCGCTGAATATAGCTGATGGACTGACAAGAGTACCGCAGCGGTGGTTTGACTCGATGAAGACGAGCAATGGGCCCAGGCCAATGATTGGCGCCACCCATGTGGACGAACTGGATGTAGATCAAATCATGTCCATCCACAGGAACAGTGGTCACCCAGGAGTGCGGCGTACCACCTACTTTGCAAGGAGAGTCTGTCCATCAACAACCAAAGCAGCCGTCAGATCAGCTGTACGGACATGTGAGGAATGTCAGTCCATAGACCCCGCACCAGTGCGCTGGAAAAAGGGAAAGCTCAAGGTATGTGAGAACTGGCACAGACTGGGGATGGATATCACCCACTATGGTGCCCATCATTTCTTGACGCTGACAGATTGCGGCCCGTCGCGTTTTTCTCTCTGGAAGCAGTTGGCAAGACAAGACTCGGCGGCCGTCATTCGCCAGCTAAATGAAGTGTTCCTTGAGCGGGGCCCACCCCGTGAGCTACTCATGGACAATGACCCAGCTTTCTGCAGCAGGGAATTCGGAGCCTTCGCGCGCAGGTGGGGCGTCAACTTGCGGTTCCGTTGTGCATATGCCCCAGCTGGGAATGGCATAGCGGAGCGATGCCACCGTACAGTGAAGCGAATTGCGGCAAGAATGCGCTGTACCATCCAGGAAGCTGTCTACTGGTACAACGTCACACCAAAAGACGGTACATCACCCCAGACTGCGCCCGCCAACAGGATCCACCAGTACGAACTGAGGGTGAAAGGGATTGACGCCCCTACAACGACTTTAGACCCTGGGAACGGTCCCTACCAAGTCGGGGATCGCGTGTGGGTCAAGGCGCCTATGAGTCGGTGCACCACCAAATTCAACGAGGGTCGGGTGTCGCAAGTAATCAGCCCGCAGTCATGTCTGGTGGACGGAATACCCCGCCACGTTAAGGATTTACGCCCGCGCCGCAGTTACGACGCGTCTGAGGAAGATACCGACGACACGTCTGAGAGCGGGGCGGAAAGTTTGCTGCTGGAGGAGAGCGTGGAATGCGTCGATCCATCTGAAGAGAGAGTAGCAGATTCCCCCGTTGACGCTCTACCCGAAGTGGGAGCAAGATCAGAGCCCCCCGCCCTGCACATACGCAGAAGCACCCGTCGGAAACGACCGCCGCCGAGCTGCCACCTTTGTGATCATGAGATCAGGGAGGGGTGTGATGACTTACCTAGGAACTCAAAGCGCGTACGGACGTGTCTTGCCTGCGTGGCGAATCCGGCAAGAAACATGGCCGCGTGTGAAGACGCGTTTTATGCGCGCCGGTCTCGTTCAGAACGAGATTGCGCAACAACGTATGCAAATTTTGCAGTGTCGGAGTGCCATAAAAAGGAAACGTTAGCGGCACAGATAGATTCAGTTTTTCGGCGGACTTCGTGGAATAGAGTTGGACGTACGAACTGACTGACTAGCGTACTAAGAGGCGGGTATAGCCTGTACGTCTGATTCCGGTGGAAAGGAGTATTGAAGTCTCTTTCTGTGTAGCGACGACTGAGAAGAACAGCTCGTGTCACTGTGAAATTTATTTTGTGTCGTTACTGTCTACAGTGGTGCTGTTGGCACTTTTGCTATCAACAGGTGTTGTTCGCAAGTTTTTATATAAACATGTATTTTTATATTTTCATAGTGTTTTTTTTTTAGTGGGAGGTAACTATTTGCTCATAGCTGGGACCCTTTGTGATCAGAAGCCTTGCTGTCAGATGTAGTTTATATTCATACCTAGGACTAGTTGGCACTGTGGTACTGTTGGCACTTTTGCTATCAGCTGTTGGCACTTTTGCTATCAGCTGTTGGCACTTTTGCTATCAGCTGTTGGCACTTTTGCTATCAGCCGTTGGCACTTTTTCTATCAGCTGTTGGCACCTTTGGTATACTCTGTTGGCACTTTTGCTATCAGTTTTTGGCACTTTTGCTATCAGCTGTTGACACTTTTGGTATCATCTGTTGGCACTTTTGCTATAAGCTGTTGGCACTTTTGCTATCAGCTTTTGGCACTTTGGCTATCACCTGTTGGCACTTTTGCTATCAGCTGTGGTGCTGTTGGCACTTTTGCTATCAACTGGTGTTGTTCGCAAGTTTTTATATAAACATGTATTTTATACTTTCATAGTGTTTTTTTTTTAGTGGGAGGTCACTATTTGCTCATAGCTGGGACACTTTGTGATCAGAAGCCTTGCTGTCAGATGTAGTTTATAGTCATACATAGGACTAGTTGGCACTGTGGTGCTGTTGGCACTTTTGCTATCAGCTGTTGGCACTTTTGCTATCTGCTGTTGACACTTTTGCTATCAGCTGTTGGCACTTTTGCTATCAACTGGTGTTGTTCGCAAGTTTTCATATATAAACATGTATTTTTATACTTTCATAGTTTTTTGTTTTTTTTAGTGGGGGACAGTATTTGCTCATAGCTGGGACCCTTTGTGATCAGAAGACATGCTGTCAGATGTAGTTTATAGTCATACCTAGGACTAGTTGGCACTGTGGTGCTGTTGGCACTTTTGCTATCAGCTGTTGGCACTTTTGCTATCAGCTGTTGGCACTTTTGCTATCAGCTGTTGGCACATTTGCTATAAGCTGTGGTGCTGTTTGCACTTTTGCTATCAACTGGTGTTGTTCGCAAGTTTTTATATAAAAATGTATTTTTATACTTTCATAGTGTTTTTTTTTTTTAGTGGGGGGTCACTAATTTGATCATAGCTGGGACCCTTTGTGATCAGAAACTTTGCTGTCAGATGTAGTTTATATTCATACCTAGTACTAGTTGGCAATGTGGATCTGTTGGCACTTTTGCTACCAGCTGTTGGCACTTTTGGTATCAGCTGTTGGCACTTTTGCTATCAGCTGTTGGCACATTTGCTATCAGCTGTTGGCAATTTGCTATCAGCTTTTGGCACTTTTGCTATCAGCTTTTGGCACTTTTGGTATCAGTTGTTGGCACTTTTGCTATCAGCTGTTGGCACTTTTGCTATCAGCTGTTGACAATTTTGGTATCATCTGTTGGCACTTTTGCTATCAGATGTTGGCACTTTTGGTATCAGCTTTTGGCACTTTTGGTATCAGCTGTTGGCACTTTTTCTGTCAGCTGTTGGCACTTTTGATATCAGCTGTGGTGCTGTTGGCACTTTTGCTATCAACTGGTGTTGTTCGCCAGTTTTTATATAAACATGTATTTTTATACTTTCATAGTGTTTTTTTTTTCAGTGGGGGGTCACTATTTGCTCATAGCTGGGGCCCTTTGTGATCAGAAGTCTTGCCTTCAGATGTAGTTTATAGTCATACCTAGGACTAGTTGGCACTGTGATGCTGTTGGCACTTTTGCTATTAGCTGTTGGCACTTTTGCTATCAGCTGTGGTGCTGTTGGCACTTTTGCTATCAACTGGTGTTGTTCGCATGTTTTTATATAAACATGTATTTGTATACATTCATAGTGTTTGTTTTAGTGGGGGATCACTATTTGCTCATAGCTGGGACCCTTTGTGATCAGAAGCCTTGCTGTCAGATATAGTTTATAGTCATACATAGGACTAGTTGGCACTGTGATTCTGTTGGCACTTTTGCTATCAGCTGTTGGCACTTTTGCTATCAGCTGTTGGCACTTTTGCTATCAGCTGTGGTGCTGTTGGCACTTTTGCTATCAACTGGTGTTGTTCGCAAGTTTTTATATAAAGATGTATTTTTATACATTCATAGTGTTTTTTTTTAGTGGGTGGACACTATTTGCTCATAGCTGGGGCCATTTGTGATCAGAAGCCTTGCTGTCAGATGTAGTTTATAGTCATACCTAGGACTAGTTGGTATTGTGGTGCTGTTGGCACTTTTGCTATCAGCTGTTGGCACTTTTGCTATCAGCTGTTGGCACTTTTGCTATCAGCTGTGGTGCTGTTGGCACTTTTGCTATCAACTGGTATTGTTCGCAAGTTTTTATATAAACATGTATTTTTATACATTCATAGTGTTTTTTTTAGTGGGGGATCACTATTTGCTCATAGCTGGGACCCTTTGTGATCAGAAGCCTTGCTGTCAGATATAGTTTATAGTCATATCTAGGACTAGTTGGCACTGTGATGCTGTTGGCACATTTGCTATCAGCTGTTGGCATTTTGCTATCAGCTGTTGGCACTTTTGCTATCAGCTGTTGGCACTTTTGCTATCAGCCGTTGGCACTTTTGCTATCAGCTGTTGGCACCTTTGGTATACTCTGTTGGCACTTTTGCTATCAGTTGTTGGCACTTTTGCTATCAGTTGTTGGCACTTTTGCTATCAGCAGTTGACACTTTTGGTATCATCTGTTGGCACTTTTGCTATGAGCTGTTGGCACTTTTGCTATCAGCTTTTGGCACTTTTGCTATCAGCTGTTGGCACTTTTGCTATCTGCTGTGGTGCTGTTGGCACTTTTGCTATCAACTGGTGTTGCTCGCAAGTTTTTATATAAACATGTATTTTTATACTTTCATAGTGTTTTTTTTTAGTGGGAGGTCACTATTTGCTCATAGCTGGGACCCTTTGAGATCAGAAGCCTTGCTGTCAGATGTAGTTTATAGTCATATCTAGGACTAGTTGGCACTGTGGTGCTGTTGGCACTTTTGCTATCAGCTGTTGGCACTTTTGCTATCAGCTGTTGCAGTTTTGCTATCAGCTGTTGGCATTTTTGCTATCAACTGTGGTTCTGTTGGCACTTTTGCTATCAACTGGTGTTGTTCGCAAGTTTTTATATAAACATGTATTTTTATACATTCATAGTGTTTTTTTTTTAGTGTGGTGTCACTATTTGCTCATAGCTGAGACCCTTTGTGATCAGAAACCTTGCTGTCAGATGTAGTTTATAGTCATACCTAGTACTCGTTGGCAATGTGGATCTGTTGGCACTTTTGCTACCAGCTGTTGGCACTTTTGGTATCAGCTGTTGGCACTTTTGCTATCAGCTGTTGGCAATTTGCTATCAGCTGTTGGCACATTTGCTATCAGCTGTTGGCACTTTTGATATCAGCTGTTGGCACTTTTGCTATCAGCTGTGGTTCTGTTGGCACTTTTGCTATCAACTGGTGTTGTTCGCAAGTTTTTATATAAACATGTATATTTATACATTCTTAGTGTTTTTTTTAGTGGGGGATCACTATTTGCTCATAGCTGGGACCCTTTGTGATCAGAAGCCTTGCTGTCAGTTATAGTTTATAGTCATACCTAGGACTAGTTGGCACTGTGATGCTGTTGGCACTTTTGCTATCAGCTGTTGCCATTTTGCTATCAGCTGTTGGCACTTTTGCTATCAGCTGTTGGCACTTTTGCTATCAGCCGTTGGCACTTTTGCTATCAGCTGTTGGCACCTTTGGTATACTCTGTTGGCACTTTTGCTATCAGTTGTTGGCACTTTTGCTATCAGTTGTTGGCACTTTTGCTATCAGCTGTTGACACTTTTGGTATCATCTGTTGGCACTTTTGCTATCAGCTGTTGGCACTTTTGCTATCAGCTTTTGGCACTTTTGCTATCAGCTGTTGGCACTTTTGCTATCAGCTGTGGTGCTGTTGGCACTTTTGCTATCAACTGGTGTTGTTCGCAAGTTTTTATATAAACATGTATTTTTATACTTTCATACTGTTTTTTTTTAGTGGGAGGTCACTATTTGCTCATAGCTGGGACCCTTTGAGATCAGAAGCCTTGCTGTTAGATGTAGTTTATAGTCATACCTAGGACTAGTTGGCACTGTGGTGCTGTTGACACTTTTGCTATCAGCTGTTGGCACTTTTGCTATCAGCTGTTGACACTTTTGCTATCAGCTGTTGGCACTTTTGCTATCAACTGGTGTTGTTCGCAAGTTTTTATATAAACATGTATTATTATACTTTCATAGTTTTTTTTTTTTTAGTGGGGGACACTATTTGCTCATAGCTGGGACCCTTTGTGATCAGAAGACTTGCAGTCAGATGTAGTTTATAGTCATACCTAGGACTAGTTGGCACTGTGGTGCTGTTGGCAATTTTGCTATCAGCTGTTCTCACTTTTGCTATCAGATGTTGGCACTTTTGCTATCAGCTGTTAGCACTTTTGCTATAAGCTGTGGTGCTGTTTGCACTTTTGCTATCAACTGGTGTTGTTCGCAAGTTTTTATATAAAAATGTATTTTTATACTTTCATAGTGTTTTTTTTTTAGTGGGGGTCACTATTTGCTCATAGCTGGGACCCTTTGTGATCAGAAGCCTTGCTCTCAGATGTAGTTTATAGTCATACCTAGGACTAGTTGGCACTGTGGTGCTGTTGGCACATTTGCTATCAGCTGTTGGCACTTTTGATATCAGCTGTTGGCACTTTTGCTATCAGCTGTGGTTCTGTTGGCACTTTTGCTATCAACTGGTGTTGTTCGCAAGTTTTTATATAAACATGTATTTTTATACATTCATAGTGTTTTTTTTTTAGTGTGGTGTCACTATTTGCTCATAGCTGAGACCCTTTGTGATCAGAAACCTTGCTGTCAGATGTAGTTTATAGTCATACCTAGTACTCGTTGGCAATGTGGATCTGTTGGCACTTTTGCTACCAGCTGTTGGCACTTTTGGTATCAGCTGTTGGCACTTTTGCTATCAGCTGTTGGCAATTTGCTATCAGCTGTTGGCACTTTTGCTATCAGCTTTTGGCACTTTTGGTATCAGTTGTTGGCACTTTTGCTATCAGCTGTTGGCACTTTTGCTATCAGCTGTTGACACTTTTGGTATCATCTGTTGGCACTTTTGCTATCAGATGTTGGCACTTTTGCTATCAGCTTTTGGAACTTTTGGTATCAGCTGTTGGCACTTTTTCTGTCAGCTGTTGGCACTTTCGCTATCAGCTGTGGTGCTGTTGGCACTTTTGCTATCAACTGGTGTTGTTCGCAAGTTTTTATATAAACATGTATTTTTTTACTTTCATAGTGTTTTTTTTTCAGTGGGGGGTCACTATTTGCTCATAGCTGGGGCCCTTTGTGATCAGAAGCCTTGCCTTCAGATGTAGTTTATAGTCATACCTAGGACTAGTTGGCCCTGTGGTGCTGTTGGCACTTTTGCTATCAGCTGTTGGCACTTTTGCTATAAGCTGTTGGCACTTTTGCTATCAGCTGTGGTGCTGTTGGCACTTTTGATATCAACTGGTGTTGTTCGCATGTTTTTATATAAACATGTATTTTTATACATTCATAGTGTTTTTTTTAGTGGGGGATCACTATTTGCTCATAGCTGGGACCCTTTGTGATCAGAAGCCTTGCTGTCAGATATAGTTTATAGTCATACCTAGGACTAGTTGGCACTGTGATTCTGTTGGCACTTTTGCTATCAGCTGTTGGCACTTTTGCTATCAGCTGTTGGCACTTTTGATATCAGCTGTTGGCACTTTTGCTATCAGCTGTGGTGCTGTTGGCACTTTTGCTATCAGCTGTGGTGCTGTTGGCACTTTTGCTATCAACTGGTGTTGTTCGCAAGTTTTTATATAAACATGTATTTTTATACTTTCATAGTGTTTTTTTTTAGTGGGAGGTCATTATTTGCTCATAGCTGGGACCCTTTGAGATCAGAAGCCTTGCTGTCAGATGTAGTTTATTGTCATACCTAGGATTAGTTGGCACTGTGGTGCTGTTGGCAATTTTGCTATCAGCTGTTGGCACTTTTGCTATCAGCTGTTGGCACTTTTGCTCTCAGCTGTTAGCACTTTTGCTATAAGCTGTGGTGCTGTTTGCACTTTTGCTATCAACTGGGGTTGTTCGCAAGTTTTTATATAAAAATGAATTTTTATACTTTCATAGTGTTTTTTTTTTATTGGGGGGTCACTATTTGCTCATAGCTGGGACCCTTCGTGATCAGAAGCCTTGCTGTCAGATGTAGTTTATAGTCATACCTAGGACTAGTTGGCACTGTGGTGCTGTTGGCACATTTGCTATCAGCTGTTGGCACTTTTGATATCAGCTGTTGGCACTTTTGCTATCAGCTGTGGTTCTGTTGGCACTTTTGCTATCAACTGGTGTTGTTCGCAAGTTTTTATATAAACATGTATTTTTATACATTCATAGTGTTTTTTTTTTAGTGTGGTGTCACTATTTGCTCATAGCTGAGAACCTTTGTGATCAGAAACCTTGCTGTCAGATGTAGTTTATAATCATACCTAGTACTCGTTGGCAATGTGGATCTGTTGGCACTTTTGCTACCAGCTGTTGGCACTTTTGGTATCAGCTGTTGGCACTTTTGCTATCAGCTGTTGGCAATTTGCTATCAGCTGTTGGCACTTTTGCTATCAGCTTTTGGCACTTTTGGTGTCAGTTGTTGGCACTTTTGATATCAGCTGTTGGCACTTTTGCTATCAGCTGTTGACACTTTTGGTATAATCTGTTGGCACTTTTGCTATCAGATGTTGGCACTTTTGCTATCAGATTTTGGGACTTTTGGTATCAGCTGTTGGCACTTTTTCTGTCAGCTGTTGGCACTTTTGCTATCAGCTGTGGTGCTGTTGGCACTTTTGCTATCAACTGGTGTTGTTCGCAAGTTTTTATATAAACATGTATTTTTATACTTTCATAGTGTTTTTTTTTCAGTGGGGGGTCACTATTTGCTCATAGCTGGGGCCCTTTGTGATCAGAAGCCTTGCCTTCAGATGTAGTTTATAGTCATACCTAGGACTAGTTGGCACTGTGGTGCTGTTGGCACTTTTGCTATCAGCTGTTGGCACTTTTGCTATCAGCTGTTGGCACATTTGCTATCAGCTGTTGGCACTTTTGCTATCAGCTGTGGTGCTGTTGGCACTTTTGATATCAACTGGTGTTGTTCGCATGTTTTTATATAAACATGTATTTTTATACATTCATAGTGTTTTTTTTAGTGGGGGATCACTATTTGCACATAGCTGGGACCCTTTGTGATCAGAAGAGTTGCTGTCAGATGTAGTTTATAGTCATACCTTGGACTAGTTGGCACTGTTTGCAATTTTGAATATCAGCTGTTGGCACTTTTGCTATCAGCTGTTGGCACTTTTGCTATCAGCCGTTGGCACTTTTTCTATCAGCTGTTGGCACTTTTGCTATCAGCTGTTGGCACCTTTGGTATACTCTGTTGGCACATTTGCTATCAGCTGTTGGAACTTTTGCTATCAGCTTTTGGCACTTTTGGTATCATCATTTGGTGCCAACAGCTGATAGCAAAAGTGCCAACAGCACAACAGTGCCAACTAGTCCAAGGTATGACTATAAACTACATCTGACAGCAAGGCTTCTGATCACAAAGGGTCCCAGCTATGATCAAATAGTGACCCCCCACTAAAAAAAAAACACTATGAAAGTATAAAAATACATATTTATATAAAAACTTGCGAACAACACCAGTTGATAGCAAAAGTGCCAACAGCACCACAGCTGATAGCAAAAGTGCCTACAGCTGTTAGCAAATGTGCCAACAGCTGATAGCAAAAGTGCCAACAGCTGATAGCAAAAGTGCCAAAAGCTGATAGCAAAAGTGCCAACAGTTGATAGCAAAAGTGCCAACAGCTGCTAGCAAAAGTGCCAACAGCACCTCATTGCCAACTAGTCCTAGTCTGACTATAAACGACATCTGACAGCAAGGAATCTGATCACAAAGCGTCCCAGCTATGAGCAAATAGTGACCCCCCACTAAAAAAAAAACACTATGAAAGTATAAAAATACATGTTTATATAAAAACTTGCGAACAACACCAGTTGATAGCAAAATTGCAAACAGCACCACAGCTGATAAAAAAAGTGCCAACAGCTGATAGCAAAAGTACCACAAGCTGATAGCAAAAGTGCCAACAGCTGATAGCAAAAGTGCCAACAGCACCACATTGCCAAATAGTCCTAGGTATGACTAAAAACTACATCTGACAGCAAGTCTTCTGATCACAAAGGGTCCCAGCTATGAGCAAATAGTGACCCCCTACTAAAAAAAAACACTATGAAAGTATAAAAATACATCTTTATATAAAAACTTGCGAACAACACCAGTTGATAGCAAAAGTGCCAACAGCACCACAGCTGATAGCAAAAGTGCCAACAGCTGATAGCAAAAGTTCCAACAGCTGATAGCAAAAGTGCCAACAGCACCATATTGCCAAATAGTCCTAGGTATGACTATAAACTACATCTGACAGCAAGGCTTCTGATCACAAAGGGTCCCAGCTATGAGCAAATAGTGACCCCCCCTAAAAAAAAACAATATGAATGTATAAAAAAACAAGTATATATAAAAACTTGCTAACAACACCAGTTGATAGCAAAAGTGCCAACAGCACCACAGCTGATAGCAAAAGTCCCAAAAGCTGATAGCAAATGTGCCAACAGCTGATACCAAAAGTGCCAACAGCTGATACCAAAAGTGCCAACAGCTGATATTAAAGTGCCAACAGCACCACAGTGCCAACTAGTCCTAGGTATGTCTATAAACTACATCTGACAGCAAGGCTTCTGATCCCAAAGGGTCCCAGCCATGGGCAAATAGTTACTCCCCCACTAAAAAAAACAAACTATGAAAGTATAAAAATACATGTTTATATAAAAACTTGCGAACAACACCAGTTGAAAGCAAAAGTGCAAACAGCACCACAGCTGATAGCAAAGTGCCAACAGATGATAGCAAAAGTGCCAACAGATGATAGCAAATGTGCCAACAGCTGATAGCAAAAGTGCCAACAGCTGATAGCAAAAGTGCCAACAGCAGATAGCAAAAGTGCCAACAGCACCACAGTGCCCACTAGTCCTAGGTATGACTATAAACTACATCTGACAGCAAGGCTTCTGATCACAAAGGGTCCCAGCTATGAGCAAATAGTGACACCCCACTAAAAAAAAACATTATGAATGTATAAAAATACATGTTTATATAAAAACTTGCGAACAACACCAGTTGATAGCAAAAGTGCAAACAGCACCACAGCTGATAGCAAAAGTGCCAACAGCTGATAGCAAAAGTGCCAACAGCTGATAGCAAAAGTGCCAAAAGCTGATAGCAAAAGTGCCAACAGCTGATAGCAAAAGTGCCAACAGCACCACAGTGCCAACTAGTCCTAGGTATGACTATAAACTGCATCTGACAGCAGGGCTTCTGATCACAAAGGGTCCAAGCTATGAGCAAATAGTGACCCCCCCACTAAAAAAAAACACTATGAAATTATAAAAATACATGTTTATATAAAAACTTGCGAACAACACCAGTTGATAGCAAAAGTGCCAACAGCACCACAGCTGATAACAAAAGTGCAAACAGCTGATAGCAAAAGTGCCAACAGCTGATAGCAAAAGTGCCAACAGCTGATTGCAAAAGTTCCAACAGCACCATATTGCCAACTAGTCCTAGGTATGACGATAAACTACATCTGACAGCAAGGCTTCTGATCACAAAGGGTCCCAGCTATGAGCAAATTGATACCCCCCCTAAAAAAAACACTATGAATGTATAAAAATACAATATTTATATAAAAACTTGCGAACAACACCAGTTGATAGCAAAAGTGCCAACAGCACCACAGCTGATAGCAAAAGTGCCAACAGCTGGTAGCAAAAGTGCCAACAGCTGATACCAAAAGTGCCAACAGCTGATAGCAAAAGTGCCAACAGCTGATAGCAAAAGTACCAACAGCTGATAGCAGAAGTGCCAACAGCTGATAGCAAAAGTGCCAACAGCTGATAGCAAAGGTGCCAACAGCACAACATTGCCAACTAGTCCTAGGTATGATTATAAACTACATCTGACAGCAAGTCTTCTGATCACAAAGGGTCCCAGCTATGAGCATATAGTGACCCCCCACTAAAAAAAAACACTATGAATGTATAAAAATACATGTTTATATAAAAATTGCGAACAACACCAGTTGATAGCAAAAGGGCACACAGCACCACAGCTGATAGCAAAAGTGCCAAAAAAATATACATAAAAATACATGTTTATATAAAAACTTGCGAACTACACCAGTTGATAACAAAAGTGCCAACAGCACCACAGCCTATAGCAAAAGTGCCAACAGCTGATAGCAAAAGTGCCAACAGCTGATAGCAAAAGTGCCAACAGCTGATAGCAAAAGTGCCAACAGCTGATAGCAAAAGTGCCAACAGCACCACATTGCCAACTAGTCCTAGGTATGAATATAAACTACATCTGACAGCAAGGCTTCTGATTACAAAGGGTCCCAGCTATGAGCAAATAGTGACCCCCCCTAAAAAAAACACTATGAATGTATAAAAATACAATATTTATATAAAAACTTGCGAACAACACCAATTGATAGCAAAAGTGCCAACAGCACCACAGCTGATAGCAAAAGTGCCAACAGCTGATAGCAAAAGTGCCAACAGCTCATAGCAAAAGTGCCAACATCTGATAGCAAAAGTGCCAACAGCACCACAGTGCCAACTAGTCCTAGGTATGACTATAAACTACATCTGACAGCAAGGCTTCTGATCACAAAGTGTCCCAGCTATGAGCAAATAGTTACCCCCCACTAAAAAAAAACACTATGAAAGTATAAAAATACATGTTTATATAAAAACTTGCGAACAACACCAGTTGATATCAAAAGTGCAAACAGCACCACAGCTGATAGCAAAAGTGCCAACAGCTGATAGCAAAAGTGCCAACAGCTGATAGCAAAAGTGCCAACAGATGATACCAAAATTGCCAATAGCTGATAGCAAAAGTGCCAACAACTGATAGCAAAAATGCCAACAGCACCACAATGCACACTAGTCCTAGGTATGACTATAAACTACATCTGACAGCAAGTCTTCTGATCACAAAGGGTCCCAGCTATGAGCATATAGTGAACCCCCACTAAAAAAAAACACTCTGAATGTATAAAAATACATGTTTATATAAAAAATTGCTAACAACACCAGTTGATAGCAAAAGGGCACACAGCACCACAGCTGATAGCAAAAGTGCCAACAGCTGATAGCAAAAGTGCCAACAGCTGATAGCAAAAGTGCCAAAAGCTGATAGCAAAAGTGCCAACAGCTGATAGCAAAAGTGCCAACAGCACCACAGTGCCAACTAGTCCTAGGTATGACTATAAACTACATCTGACAGCAGGGCTTCTGATCAAAAAGGGTCCAAACTATGAGCAAATAGTGACCCCCCCATTAAAAAAAAAACTATGAAAGAATAAAAATACATGTTTATGTTAAAACTTGCGAACAACACCAGTTGATAGCAAAAGTGCCAACAGCACCACAGCTGATAACAAAAGTGCCAACAGCTGATAGCAAAATTTCTAACAGCTGATAGCAAAAGTGCCAACAGCTGATAGCAAAAGTGCCAACAGCACCACATTGCCAACTAGTCCTAGGTATGACTATAAACTACATCTGACAGCAAGGCTTCTGACCACAAAGGGTCCCAGCTATGAGCAAATAGTGAGCCCCCTAAAAAAAACACTATGAATGTATAAAAATACAATATTTATATAAAAACTTGCGAACAACACCAATTGATAGCAAAAGTGCCAACAGCACCACAGCTGATAGCAAAAGTGCCAACAGCTGATAGGAAAAGTGCCAACAGCTGATACCAAAAGTGCCAACAGCTGATACCAAAAGTGCCAACAGCACCACATTGACAACTAGTCCCAGGTATGACTATAAACTACATCTGACAGCAAGACTTCTGATCACAAAGGGTCCCAGCTATGAGCAAATAGTGACCCCCCACTAAAAAAAACTCTATGAATGTATAAAAATACATGTTTATATAAAAACTTGGGAACAACACCAGTTGATAGCAAAAGTGCCAACAGCACCACAGCCTATATAGCAAAAGTGCCAACAGCTGATAGCAAAAGTGCCAAAAGCTGATACCAAAAGTGCCAACAGCTGATAGCAAAAGTGCCAACAGCTCATAGCAAAAGTGCCAACAGCTGATAGCAAAAGTGCCAACAGCACCACAGTGCCAACTAGTCCTAGGTATGACTAAAAACTACATCTGACAGCAAGGCTTCTGATCACAAAGGGTCCCAGCTATGAGCAAATAGTTACCCCCCACTAAAAAAAACACTATGAAAGTATAAAAATACATGTTTATATAAAAACTTGCGAACAACACCAGTTGATTGCAAACGTGCAAACAGCACCACAGCTGATAGCAAAAGTGCCAACAGCTGATAGAAAAAGTGCCAACAGCTGATAGCAAAAGTGCCAACAGATGATACCAAAATTGCCAACAGCTGATAGCAAAAGTGCCAACAGCTGATAGCAAAAGTGCCAACATCTGATACCAAAATTGCCAAAAGCTGATAGCAAAAGTGCCAACACCTGATAGCAAAAGTGCCAACAGCACCACAGTGCCAACTAGTCCTATGTATGAATATAAACTACATCTGACAGCAAGTCTTCTGATCACAAAGGGTCCAAGCTATGAGCAAATAGTGACCCCCCACTAAACAAAAACACACTATGAAAGTATAAAAATACATGTTTATATAAAAACTGGAGAACAACACAAGTTGATAGCAAAAGTGCCAACAGCACCACAGCTGATAGCAAAAGAGCCAACAGCTGATAGCAAAAGTGCCAACAGCTGATAGCAAATGTGCCAACAGCACCACATTGCCAACTAGTCCTAGTTATGACTATAAACTACATCTGACAGCAAGGCTTCTGATCACAAAGGATCCCAGCTATGAGCAAATAGTGACCCCCCACTAAAAAAAAAACACTATGAATGTATAAAAATACAGGTTTATATAAAAACTTGCGAACAACACCAGTTGATAGCAAAAGTGCCAACAGCACCACAGCTGATAGCAAAAGTGCCAACAGCTGATAGCAAAAGTGCCAACAGCTGATACCAAAAGTGCCAAAAGCTGATAGTAAAAGTGCCAACAGCTGATAGCAAAAGTGCCAACAGATGGTACAAAAAGTGCCAACAGCTGATAGCAAAAGTGCCAAATGCTGATAGCAAATGTGCCAACAGCTTATAGCACAAAGTGCCAAAAGCTGATAGCAAAAGTGCCAACAGCTGATAGAAAAGTGCCAAAAGCTGATAGCAAAAGTGCCAACAGCACCACATTGCTAACTAGTCCTAGGTATGACTATAAACTTCATCTGACAGCAAGGCTTCTGATCACAAAGGGTCCCAGCTATGAGCAAATATTTACCCCCCACTAAAAAAAAAACACTATGAAAGAAAAAAATACATGTTTATATAAAAACTTGCGAACAAGACCAGTTCATAGCAAAAGTGCCAACAGCACCACAGCTGATAGCAAAAGTGCCAACAGCTGATAGTAAAAGTGCCAACAGCTGATAGCAAAAGTGCCAACAGCTGATAGCAAAAGTGCCAACAGCTGAAGCAAAAGTGCCAACAGCTGATAGCAAAAGTGCCAACAGCACCACAGTGCCAACTAGTCCTAGGTATGACTAAAAACTACATCTGACAGCAAGGCTTCTGATCACAATGGGTCCCAGCTATGAGCAAATAGTGACCTCCCACTAAAAAAAAAACACTATGAAAGTATAAAAATACATGTTTATATAAAAACATGCGAACAACACCAGTTGATAGCAAAAGTGCCAACAGCACCACAGCTGATAGCAAAAGTGCCAACAGCTGATAGAAAAAGTGCCAAGAGCTGATAGCAAAAGTGCCAACAGCTCATAGCAAAAGTGCCAACAGCTGATACCAATTTTTATATAAACATGTATTTTTATACTTTCATAGTGGTTTTTTTTTTTAGTGGGGGGTCACTATTTGCTCATAGCTGGGACCCTTTGTAATTAATCAGAAGCCTTGCTGTTAGATGTAGTTTATAATCATACCTAGGACTAGTTGGCACAGTGGTGCTGTTTGCACTTTTGCTATCAGCTGTTGGCACTTTTGCTATCAGCTCTTGGCACTTTTCCTATCAGCTGTTGGCACTTTTGCTATCAGCTGTGGTGCTGTTGGCACTTTTGCTATCAACTGGTGTTGTTCGCAAGTTTTTATATAAACATGTATTTTTATACATTCATGGTGTTTTTTTTTAGTGGGGGGTCACTATTTGCTCATAGCTGGGAACCTTTGTGATCAGAAGCCTTGCTGTCAGATGTAGTTTATAGTCATACCTAGGACTAGTTGGCAATGTGGTGCTGTTGGCATTTTTGCTATCAGCTGTTGGCACTTTTGCTATCAGCTGTTGGTACTTTTGCTATCAGCTGTTGGCACTTTTGCTATCAGCTGTGGTGCTGTTGGCACTTTTCTCTATCTACTGGTGTTGTTCGCAAGTTTTTATATAAAAATATATTATTATAATTTCATAGTGTTTTTTTTTTAGTGGGGGGTCACCATTTGCTCATAGCTGGGACCCTTTGTGATGAGAAGCCTTGCTGTCAGATGTAGTTTATAATCATACCTAGGACTAGTTGGCACTGTGGTACTTTTGGCACTTTTGCTATCAGCTGTTGGCACTTTTGCTATCAGCTGTTGGCACTTTTGCTATCAGCTTTTAGCACTTTTGCTATCAGCTGTTGGCACTTTTGCTATCAGCTGTTGGCACTTTTGCTATTGGCTTTTGACACTTTTGCAATCAGCTGTTGGCACTTTTGCTATAAGCTGTTGGCACTTTTGCTATCAGCAGTTGTGCTGTTGGCACTTTTGCTATCAACTTGTGTTGTTCGCAAATTTTTCTATAAAAATGTATTTTATACTTTCATAGTGTTTTTTTTTGTCGGGGGTCACTATTTGCTCATAGCTGGGACCCTTTGTGATCAGAAGCCTTGCTGTCAGATGTAGTTTATAGTCATACCTAGGACTAGTTGGCACTGTGGTGCTGTTGGCACTTTTGCTATCAGCTGTTGGCACTTTTGCTATCAGCTCTTGGCACTTTTGCTATCAGCCTTTGGTAGTTTTGGTATCAGCTGTTGGCACTTTTGCTATCAGCTGTTGGCAATTTTGCTATCAGCTGTTGGCACTTGTGCTATCAGCTGTTGGCACTTTTGCTATCATCTGTTGGCATTTTGCTATCCGCTCTTGGCACTTTTGGTATCAGCAGTTGGCACATTTGCTATCATCTGTTGGCACTTTTGCTATCAGCTGTGGTGCTGTTGGCACTTTTGCTATCAACTGGTGTTTTTCACAAGTTTTTATATAAATATGTATTTTTATACTTTCATAGTGTTTTTTTTTAGTGGGGGGTCACTATTTTCTCATAGCTGGGACCCTTTGTGATCACAAGCCTTGCTGTCAGATGTAGTTTATAGTCATACCTAGGAATAGTTGGCACTATGGTGCTGTTGGCACTTTTGCTATCAGCTGTTGGCACTTTTGCTATTGGCTTTTGACACTTTTGCAATCAGCTGTTGGCACTTTTGCTATAAGCTGTTGGCACTTTTGCTATCAGCAGTGGTGCTGTTGGCACTTTTGCTATCAACTTGTGTTGTTCGCAAGTTTTTCTATAAAAATGTATTTTATACTTTCATAGTGTTTTTTTTTGTGGGGGGTCACTATTTGCTCATAGCTGGGACCCTTTGTGATCAGAAGCCTTGCTGTCAGATGTAGTTTATAGTCATACCTAGGACTAGTTGGCACTGTGGTGCTGTTGGCACTTTTGCTATCAGCTGTTGGCACTTTTGCTATCAGCTCTTGGCACTTTTGGTATCAGCCTTTGGTAGTTTTGGTATCAGCTGTTGGCACTTTTGCTATCAGCTGTTGGCAATTTTGCTATCAGCTGTTGGCACTTGTGCTATCAGCTGTTGGCACTTTTGCTATCATCTGTTGGCATTTTGCTATCCGCTCTTGGCACTTTTGGTATCAGCAGTTGGCACATTTGCTATCATCTGTTGGCACTTTTGCTATCAGCTGTGGTGCTGTTGGCACTTTTGCTATCAACTGGTGTTTTTCACAAGTTTTTATATAAATATGTATTTTTATACTTTCATAGTGTTTTTTTTTAGTGGGGGGTCACTATTTTCTCATAGCTGGGACCCTTTGTGATCACAAGCCTTGCTGTCAGATGTAGTTTATAGTCATACCTAGGAATAGTTGGCACTATGGTGCTGTTGGCACTTTTGCTATGAGCTGTTGGCACTTTTGCTATCAGCTCTTGGCACTTTTGCTATCAGCTGTTGGCACTTTTGCTATCAGCTGTGGTGCTGTTGGCACTTTTGCTATCAACTGGTGTTGTTCGCAAGTTTTTATATAAACATGTATTTTTATACATTCATGGTGTTTTTTTTTAGTGGGGGGTCACTATTTGCTCATAGCTGGGACCCTTTGTGATCAGAAGCCTTGCTGTCAGATGTAGTTTATAGTCATACCTAGGACTAGTTGGCAATGTGGTGCTGTTGGCATTTTTGCTATCAGCTGTTGGCACTTTTGCTATCAGCTGTTGGTACTTTTGCTATCAGCTGTTGGCACTTTTGCTATCAGCTGTGGTGCTGTTCGCACTTTTGCTATCAACTGGTGTTGTTTGCAAGTTTTTATATAAACATGTATTTTTATACTTTCATAGAGTTTTTTTTTAGTGGGAGCACACTATTTGCTCACAGCTGGGACCCTTTGTGATCAGAAGACTTGCTGTCAGATGTGGTTTATAGTCATACCTAGGACTAGTTGGCACTTTGGTGCTGTTGGCACTTTTGCTATTAGCTGTTGGCACTTTTGCTATCAGCTGTTGGCACTTTTGCTATCAGCTGTGGTGCTGTTGGCCCTTTTGCTATCAACTGGTGTTGTTCGCAAGTTTTTATATAAAAATGTATTTTTATACTTTCATAGTGTTTTTTTTTTAGTGGCGGGTCACTATTTGCTCATAGCTGGGACCCTTTGTGATCAGAAGCCTTGCTGTCAGATGTAGTTTATAGTCATACCTAGGACTAGTTGGCACTGTGGTGCTGTTGGCACTTTTGCTATCAGCTGTTGGCACTTTTGCTATTAGCTGTTAGCACTTTTGCTATCAGCCTTTGGCACTTTTGGTATCAGCTGTTGGCACTTTTGCTATCAGCTGTTGGCAATTTTGCTATCAGCTGTTGGCACTTGTGCTATTATCTGTTGGCACTTTTCCTATCATCTGTTGGCATTTTGCTATCAGCTTTTGGCACTTTTGGTATCAGCAGTTGGCACATTTGCTATCATCTGTTGGCACTTTTGCTATCAGCTGTGGTGTTGTTGGCACTTTTGCTATCAACTGGTGTTGTTCGCAAGTTTTTATATAAACATGTATTTTTATACTTTCATAGTGTTTTTTTTAGTGGGGGGTCACTATTTGCTCATAGCTGGGACGCTTTGTGATCAGAAGCCTTGATGTCAGATGTAGTTTATAGTCATACCTAGGACTAGTTGGCACTGTGGTGCAGTTGGCACTTTTGCTATCAGCTGTTGGCACTTTTGCTATCAGCTGTTGATACTTTTGCTATCAGCTGTTGGCACTTTTGCTATCAGCTGTGGTGCTGTTGGCACTTTTGCTATCAACTGGTGTTGTTCGCAAGTTTTTATATAAACATGTATTTTTATACTTTCATAGAGTTTTTTTTTAGTGGGGGCTCACTATTTGCTCATAGCTGGGACCCTTTGTGATCAGAAGACTTGCTGTCAGATGTGGTTTATAGTCATACCTAGGACTAGTTGGCACTTTGGTGCTGTTGGCACTTTTGCTATCAGCTGTTGGCACTTTTGCTATCAGCTGTTGGCACTTTTGCTATCAGCTGTGGTGCTGTTGGCACTTTTCTCTATCAACTGGTGTTGTTCGCAAGTTTTTATATAAGAATGTATTTTTATACTTTCATAGTGTTTTTTTTTTAGTGGGGGGTCACCATTAGCTCATAGCTGGGACCCTTTGTGATGAGAAGCCTTGCTGTCAGATGTAGTTTATAGTCATACCTAGGACAAGTTGGCACTGTGGTACTGTTGGCACTTTTGCTATCAGCTGTTGGCACTTTTGCTATCAGCTGTTGGCACTTATGCTATCAGCTTTTAGCACTTTTGCTATCAGCTGTTGGCACTTTTGCTATTAGCTTTTGACACTTTTGCAATCAGCTGTTGGCACTTTTGCTATAAACTGTTGGCACTTTTGCTATCAGCAGTGGTGCTGTTGGCACTTTTGCTATCAACTTGTGTTGTTCGCAAGTTTTTCTATAAAAATGTATTTTATACTTTCATAGTGTTTTTTTTTAGTGGGGGGTCACTATTTGCTCATAGCTGGGACCCTTTGTGATCAGAAGCCTTGCTGTCAGATGTAGTTTATAGTCATACCTAGGACTAGTTGGCACTGTGGTGCTGTTGGCACTTTTGCTATCAGCTGTTGGCACATTTGCTATCAGCTCTTGGCACTTTTGCTATCAGCCTTTGGTAGTTTTGGTATCAGCTGTTGGCACTTTTGCTATCAGCTGTTGGCACTTTTGCTATCAGCTGTTGGCACTTGTGCTATCAGCTGTTGGCACACTGCTATCATCTGTTGGCATTTTGCTATCCGCTTTTTCACTTTTGGTATCAGCAGTTGGCACATTTGCTATCATCTGTTGGCACTTTTGCTATCAGCTGTGGTGCTGTTGGCATTTTTGCTCTCAACTGGTGTTGTTCGCAAGTTTTTATATAAACATGTATTTTTATACTTTCATAGTGTTTTTTTTAGTGGGGGGTCACTATTTTCTCATAGCTGCGAACCTTTGTGATCACAAGCCTTGCTGTCAGATGTAGTTTATAGTCATACCTAGGAATAGTTGGCACTGTGGTGCTGTTGGCACTTTTGCTATCAGCTGTTGGCACTTTTGCTATCAGCTCTTGGCACTTTTGCTATCAGCTGTTGGCACTTTTGCTATCAGCTGTGGTGCTGTTGGCACTTTTGGTATCAACTGGTGTTGTTCGCAAGTTTTTATATAAACATGTATTTTTATACATTCATGGTGTTTTTTTTTAGTGGGGGGTCACTATTTGCTCATAGCTGGGACCCTTTGTGATCAGAAGCCTTGCTCTCAGATGTAGTTTATAGTCATACCTAGGACTAGTTGGCAATGTGGTGCTGTTGGCATTTTTGCTATCAGCTGTTGGCACTTTTGCTATCAGCTGTTGGTACTTTTGCTATGAGCTGTTGGCACTTTTGCTATCAGCTGTGGTGCTGTTGGCCCTTTTGCTATCAACTGGTGTTGTTCGCAAGTTTTTATATAAAAATGTATTTTTATACTTTCATAGTGTTTTTTTTTTAGTGGCGGGTCACTATTTGCTCATAGCTGGGACCCTTTGTGATCAGAAGCCTTGCTGTCAGATGTAGTTTATAGTCATACCTAGGACTAGTTGGCACTGTGGTGCTGTTGGCACTTTTGCTATCAGCTGTTGGCACTTTTGCTATCAGCCTTTGGCACTTTTGGTATCAGCTGTTGGCTCTTTTGCTATCAGCTGTTGGCAATTTTGCTATCAGCTGTTGGCACTTTTGCTATCATCTGTTGGCATTTTGCTATCAGCTTTTGGCACTTTTGGTATCAGCAGTTGGCACATTTGCTATCATCTGTTGGCACATTTGCTATCAGCTGTGGTGTTGTTGGCACTTTTGCTATCAACTGGTGTTGTTCGCAAGTTTTTATATAAACTTGTATTTTTATACTTTCATAGTGTTTTTTTTAGTGGGGGGTCACTATTTGCTCATAGCTGGGACGCTTTGTGATCAGAAGCCTTGATGTCAGATGTAGTTTATAGTCATACCTAGGACTAGTTGGCACTGTGGCGCAGTTCGCCCTTTTGCTATCAGCTGTTGGCACTTTGGCTATCAGCTGTTGGCACTTTTGCTATCGGCTGTTGGCACTTTTGCTATCAGCTGTCGTGCTGTTGGCACTTTTGCTATCAACTGGTGTTTTTTCGCAAGTTTTTATATAAACATGTATTTTTATACTTTCATAATGTTTTTTTTTTTTAGTGGGGGGTCACTATTTGCTCATAGCTGGGACCCTTTGTAATCAGAAGCGTTGCTGTTAGGTGTAGTTTATAATCATACCTAGGACTAGTTGGCACTGTGGTACTGTTGGCACTTTTGCTATCAGCTGTTGGCACTTTTGCTATCAGCTGTTGGCACTTTTGCTATCAGCTTTTAGCACTTTTGCTATCAGCTGTTGGCACTTTTGCTATCAGCTGTTGGCACTTTTGCTATTAGCTTTTGACACTTTTGCAATCAGCTGTTGGCACTTTTGCTATCAGCTGTTGGCACTTTTGCCATCAACTTGTGTTGTTCGCACGTTTTTCTATAAAAATGTATTTTATACTTTCATAGTGTTTTATTTTAGTGAGGGGTCGCTATTTGCTCATAGCTGGGACCCTTTGTGATCAGGAGCCTTGCTGTCAGATGTAGTTTATAGTCATACCTAGGACTAGTTGGCACTGTGGTGCTGTTGGCACTTTTGCTATCAGCTGTTGGCACTTTTGCTATCAGCTGTTGGCACTTTTGCTATCAGACTTTGGCACTTTTGGTATCAGCTGTTGGCACTTGTGCTATCAGCTGTTGGCACTTTTGCTATCATCTGTGGGCATTTTGCTATCAGCTTTTGGCACTTTTGGTATCAGCAGTTGGCACATTTGCTATCATCTGTTGGCACTTTTGCTATCAGCTGTGGTGTTGTTGGCACTTTTGCTATCAACTGGTGTTGTTCGCAAGTTTTTATATAAACATGTATTTTTATACTTTCATAGTGTTTTTTTTAGTGGGGGGTCACTATTTGCTCATAGCTGGGACGCTTTGTGATCAGAAGCCTTGATGTCAGATGTAGTTTATAGTCATACCTAGGACTAGTTGGCACTGTGGTGCAGTTCGCACTTTTGCTATCAGCTGTTGGCACTTTGGCTATCAGCTGTTGGCACTTTTGCTATCGGCTGTTGGCACTTTTGCTATCAGCTGTCGTGCTGTTGGCACTTTTGCTATCAACTGGTGTTGTTCGCAAGTTTTTATATAAACATGTATTTTTATACTTTCATAGTGTTTTTTTTTTAGTGGGGGGTCACTATTTGCTCATAGCTGGGACCCTTTGTAATCAGAAGCCTTGCTGTTAGATGTAGTTTATAATCATACCTAGGACTAGTTGGCACTGTGGTACTGATGGCACTTTTGCTATCAGCTGTTGGCACTTTTGCTATCAGCTGTTGGCACTTTTGCTATCAGCTTTTAGCACTTTTGCTATCAGCTGTTGGCATTTTGCTATCCGCTTTTGGCACTTTTGGTATCAGCAGTTGGCACATTTGCTATCATCTGTTGGCACTTTGCTATCAGCTGTGGTGCTGTTGGCACTTTTGCTATCAACTGGTGTTGTTCGCAAGTTTTTATATAAACATGTATTTTTATACTTTCATAGTGTTTTTTTTTAGTGGGGGGTCACTATTTTCTCATAGCTGGGACCCTTTGTGATCACAAGCCTTGCTGTCAGATGTAGTTTATAGTCATACCTAGGAATAGTTGGCACTGTGGTGCTGTTGGCACTTTTGCTATCAGCTGTTGGCACTTTTGCTATCAGCTCTTGGCACTTTTGCTATCAGCTGTTGGCACTTTTGCTATCAGCTGTGGTTCTGTTGGCACTTTTGCTATCAACTGGTGTTGTTCGCAAGTTTTTATATAAACATGTATTTTTATACATTCATGGTGTTTTTTTTTAGTGGGGGGTCACTATTTGCTCATAGCTGGGACCCGTTGTGATCAGAAGCCTTGCTGTCAGATGTAGTTTATAGTCATACCTAGGACTAGTTGGCAATGTGGTGCTGTTGGCATTTTTGCTATCAGCTGTTGGCACTTTTGCTATCAGCTGTTGGTACTTTTGCTATCAGCTGTGGTGCTGTTGGCACTTTTGCTATCAACTGGTGTTGTTCGCAAGTTTTTATATAAAAATGTATTTTTATACTTTCATAGTGTTTTTTTTAGTGGGGGGTCACCATTTGCTCATAGCTGGGACCCTTTGTGATCAGAAGCGTTGCTGTCAGATGTAGTTTATAGTCATACCTAGGACTAGGTGGCACTGTGGTACTGTTGGCACTTTTGCTATCAGCTGTTGGCACTTTTGCTATCAGCTGTTGGCACTTTTGCTATCAGCTTTTAGCACTTTTGATATCAGCTGTTGGCACTTTTGCTATCAGCTGTTGGCACTTTTGCTATTAACTTTTGACACTTTTGCAATCAGCTGTTGGCACTTTTGCTATCAGCTGTTGGCACTTTTGCTATCAGCAGTGGTGCTGTTGGCACTTTTGCTATCAACTGGTGTTGTTCGCAAGTTTTTATATAAACTTGTATTTTTATACTTTCATAGTGTTTTTTTTAGTGGGGGGTCACTATTTGCTCATAGCTGGGACGCTTTGTGATCAGAAGCCTTGATGTCAGATGTAGTTTATAGTCATACCTAGGACTAGTTGGCACTGTGGCGCAGTTCGCCCTTTTGCTATCAGCTGTTGGCACTTTGGCTATCAGCTGTTGGCACTTTTGCTATCGGCTGTTGGCACTTTTGCTATCAGCTGTCGTGCTGTTGGCACTTTTGCTATCAACTGGTGTTTTTTCGCAAGTTTTTATATAAACATGTATTTTTATACTTTCATAATGTTTTTTTTTTTTAGTGGGGGGTCACTATTTGCTCATAGCTGGGACCCTTTGTAATCAGAAGCGTTGCTGTTAGGTGTAGTTTATAATCATACCTAGGACTAGTTGGCACTGTGGTACTGTTGGCACTTTTGCTATCAGCTGTTGTCACTTTTGCTATCAGCTGTTGGCACTTTTGCTATCAGCTTTTAGCACTTTTGCTATCAGCTGTTGGCACTTTTGCTATCAGCTGTTGGCACTTTTGCTATTAGCTTTTGACACTTTTGCAATCAGCTGTTGGCACTTTTGCTATCAGCTGTTGGCACTTTTGCCATCAACTTGTGTTGTTCGCACGTTTTTCTATAAAAATGTATTTTATACTTTCATAGTGTTTTATTTTAGTGAGGGGTCGCTATTTGCTCATAGCTGGGACCCTTTGTGATCAGGAGCCTTGCTGTCAGATGTAGTTTATAGTCATACCTAGGACTAGTTGGCACTGTGGTGCTGTTGGCACTTTTGCTATCAGCTGTTGGCACTTTTGCTATCAGCTGTTGGCACTTTTGCTATCAGACTTTGGCACTTTTGGTATCAGCTGTTGGCACTTGTGCTATCAGCTGTTGGCACTTTTGCTATCATCTGTGGGCATTTTGCTATCAGCTTTTGGCACTTTTGGTATCAGCAGTTGGCACATTTGCTATCATCTGTTGGCACTTTTGCTATCAGCTGTGGTGTTGTTGGCACTTTTGCTATCAACTGGTGTTGTTCGCAAGTTTTTATATAAACATGTATTTTTATACTTTCATAGTGTTTTTTTTAGTGGGGGGTCACTATTTGCTCATAGCTGGGACGCTTTGTGATCAGAAGCCTTGATGTCAGATGTAGTTTATAGTCATATCTAGGACTAGTTGGCACTGTGGTGCAGTTCGCACTTTTGCTATCAGCTGTTGGCACTTTGGCTATCAGCTGTTGGCACTTTTGCTATCGGCTGTTGGCACTTTTGCTATCAGCTGTCGTGCTGTTGGCACTTTTGCTATCAACTGGTGTTGTTCGCAAGTTTTTATATAAACATGTATTTTTATACTTTCATAGTGTTTTTTTTTTTAGTGGGGGGTCACTATTTGCTCATAGCTGGGACCCTTTGTAATCAGAAGCCTTGCTGTTAGATGTAGTTTATAATCATACCTAGGACTAGTTGGCACTGTGGTACTGATGGCACTTTTGCTATCAGCTGTTGGCAATTTTGCTATCAGCTGTTGGCACTTTTGCTATCAGCTTTTAGCACTTTTGCTATCAGCTGTTGGCATTTTGCTATCCGCTTTTGGCACTTTTGGTATCAGCAGTTGGCACATTTGCTATCATCTGTTGGCACTTTTGCTATCAGCTGTGGTGCTGTTGGCACTTTTGCTATCAACTGGTGTTGTTCGCAAGTTTTTATATAAACATGTATTTTTATACTTTCATAGTGTTTTTTTTTAGTGGGGGGTCACTATTTTCTCATAGCTGGGACCCTTTGTGATCACAAGCCTTGCTGTCAGATGTAGTTTATAGTCATACCTAGGAATAGTTGGCACTGTGGTGCTGTTGGCACTTTTGCTATCAGCTGTTGGCACTTTTGCTATCAGCTCTTGGCACTTTTGCTATCAGCTGTTGGCACTTTTGCTATCAGCTGTGGTTCTGTTGGCACTTTTGCTATCAACTGGTGTTGTTCGCAAGTTTTTATATAAACATGTATTTTTATACATTCATGGTGTTTTTTTTTAGTGGGGGGTCACTATTTGCTCATAGCTGGGACCCTTTGTGATCAGAAGCCTTGCTGTCAGATGTAGTTTATAGTCATACCTAGGACTAGTTGGCAATGTGGTGCTGTTGGCATTTTTGCTATCAGCTGTTGGCACTTTTGCTATCAGCTGTTGGTACTTTTGCTATCAGCTGTGGTGCTGTTGGCACTTTTGCTATCAACTGGTGTTGTTCGCAAGTTTTTATATAAAAATGTATTTTTATACTTTCATAGTGTTTTTTTTAGTGGGGGGTCACCATTTGCTCATAGCTGGGACCCTTTGTGATCAGAAGCGTTGCTGTCAGATGTAGTTTATAGTCATACCTAGGACTAGGTGGCACTGTGGTACTGTTGGCACTTTTGCTATCAGCTGTTGGCACTTTTGCTATCAGCTGTTGGCACTTTTGCTATCAGCTTTTAGCACTTTTGATATCAGCTGTTGGCACTTTTGCTATCAGCTGTTGGCACTTTTGCTATTAGCTTTTGACACTTTTGCAATCAGCTGTTGGCACTTTTGCTATCAGCTGTTGGCACTTTTGCTATCAGCAGTGGTGCTGTTGGCACTTTTGCTATCAACTTGTGTTGTTCGCAAGTTTTTATATAAAAATGTATTTTATACTTTCATAGGGTTTTTTTTTAGTGGGGGGTCACTATTTGCACATAGCTGGGACCCTTTTTGATCAGAAGCCTTACTGTCAGATGTAGTTTATAGTCATACCTAGGACTAGTTGGCACTGTGGTGCTGTTGGCACTTTAATTCAGCTGTTGGCACTTTTGCTATCAGCTGTTGGCACTTTTGCTATCAGCTGTTGGCACTTTAGCTATCAGCTCTTGGCACTTTTGCTATCAGCCTTTGGTAGTTTTGGTATCAGCTGTTGGCACTTTTGCTATCAGCTGTTGGCAATTTTGCTATCAGCTGTTGGCACTTTAGCTATCAGCTCTTGGCACTTTTGCTATCAGCCTTTGGTAGTTTTGGTATCAGCTGTTGGCACTTGTGCTATCAGCTGTTGGCACATTTGCTATCATCTGTTGGCATTTTGCTATCCGCTTTTGGCACTTTTGGTATAAGCAGTTGGCATATTGCTATCATCTGTTGCCACTTTTGCTATCAGCTGTGGTGCTGTTGGCACTTTTGCTATCAACTGGTGTTGTTCGCAAGTTTTTATATAAACATGTATTTTTATACTTTCATAGTGTTTTTTTTTTCGTGGGGGGTCACTATTTTCTCATAGCTGGGACCCTTTGTGATCACAAGCCTTGCTGTCAGATGTAGTTTATAGTCATACCTAGGACTAGTTGGCACTGTGGTGCTGTTGGCACTTTAATTCAGCTGTTGGCACTTTTGCTATCAGCTGTTGGCACTTTTGCTATCAGCTGTTGGCACTTTAGCTATCAGCTCTTGGCACTTTTGCTATCAGCCTTTGGTAGTTTTGGTATCAGCTGTTGGCACTTTTGCTATCAGCTGTTGGCAATTTTGCTATCAGCTGTTGGCACTTTAGCTATCAGCTCTTGGCACTTTTGCTATCAGCCTTTGGTAGTTTTGGTATCAGCTGTTGGCACTTGTGCTATCAGCTGTTGGCACATTTGCTATCATCTGTTGGCATTTTGCTATCCGCTTTTGGCACTTTTGGTATAAGCAGTTGGCATATTGCTATCATCTGTTGCCACTTTTGCTATCAGCTGTGGTGCTGTTGGCACTTTTGCTATCAACTGGTGTTGTTCGCAAGTTTTTATATAAACATGTATTTTTATACTTTCATAGTGTTTTTTTTTTCGTGGGGGGTCACTATTTTCTCATAGCTGGGACCCTTTGTGATCACAAGCCTTGCTGTCAGATGTAGTTTATAGTCATACCTAGGAATAGTTGGCACTGTGGTGCTGTTGGCACTTTTGCTATCAGCTGTTGGCACTTTTGCTATCAGCTCTTGGCACTTTTGCTATCAGCTGTTGGCACTTTTGCTATCAGCTGTGGTGCTGTTGGCACTTTTGCTATCAACTGGTGTTGTTCGCAAGTTTTTATATAAACATGTATTTTTATACATTCATGGTGTTTTTTTTTAGTGGGGAGTCACTATTTGATCATAGCTGGGACCCTTTGTGATCAGAAGCCTTGCTGTCAGATGTAGTTTATAGTCATACCTAGGACTAGTTGGCAATGTGGTGCTGTTGGCATTTTTGCTATCAGCTGTTGGCACATTTGCTATCAGCTGTTGGTACTTTTGCTATCAGCTGTTGGCACTTTTGCTATCAGCTGTGGTGCAGTTGGCACTTTTGCTATCAACTGGTGTTGTTCGCAAGTTTTTATATAAACATGTATTTTTATACTTTCATAGAGTTTTTTTTTAGTGGGGCTCACTATTTGCTAATAGCTGGGATCCTTTGTGATCAGAAGACTTGCTGTCAGATGTGGTTTATAGTCATACCTAGGACTAGTTGGCACTTTGGTGCTTTTGGCACTTTTGCTATCAGCTGTTGGCACTTTTGCTATCAGCTGTTGGCACTTTTGCTATCAGCTGTGGTGCTGTTGGCCCTTTTGCTATCAACTGGTGTTGTTCGCAAGTTTTTATATAAAAATGTATTTTTATACTTTCATAGTGTTTCTTTTTTAGTGGCGGGTCACTATTTTCTCATAGCTGGGACCATTTGTGATCAGAAGCCTTGCTGTCAGATGTAGTTTATAGTCATACCTAGGACTAGTTGGCACTGTGGTGCTGTTGGCACTTTTGCTATCAGCTGTTGGCACTTTTGCTATCAGCTGTTGGCACTTTTGCTATCAGCTTTTAGCACTTTTTATATCAGCTGATGGCACTTTTGCTATCAGCTGTTGGAACTTTTGCTATTAGCTTTTGACACTTTTGCAATCAGCTGTTGGCACTTTTGCTATCAGCTGTTGGCACTTTTGCTATCAGCAGTGGTGCTGTTGGCACTTTTGCTATCAACTGGTGTTGTTCGCAAGTTTTTATATAAACATGTATTATTATACTTTCATAGAGTTTTTTTTTAGTGGGGTGTCACTATTTGCTCATAGCTGGGACTCTTTGTGATCAGAAGACTTGCTGTCAGATGTGGTTTATAGTCATACCTAGGACTAGTTGGCACTTTGGTGCTGTTGGCACTTTTGCTATCAGCTGTTGGCACTTTCGCTATCAGCTGTGGCGCTGTTGGCCCTTTTGCTATCAACTGGTGTTGTTCGCAAGTTTTTATATAAAAATGTATTTTTATACTTTCATAGTGTTTTTTTTTAGTGGCGGGTCACTATTTGCTCATAGCTGGGACCCTTTGTGATCAGAAGCCTTGCTGTCAGATGTAGTTTATAGTCATACCTAGGACTAGTTGGCACTGTGGTGCTGTTGGCACTTTTGCTATCAGCTGTTGGCACTTTTGCTATCAGCTGTTGGCACTTTTGCTATCAGCCTTTGGCACTTTTTGTATCAGCTGTTGGCACTTTTGCTATCAGCTGTTGGAAATTTTGCTATCAGCTGTTGGCACTTGTGCTATCAGCTGTTGGCACTTTTGCTATCATCTGTTGGCATTTTGCTATCAGCTTTTGGCACTTTTGGTATCAGCATTTGGCACATTTGCTATCATCTGTTGGCACTTTTGCTATCAGCTGTGGTGTTGTTGGCACTTTTGCTATCAACTGGTGTTGTTCGCAAGTTTTTATATAAACATGTATTTTTATACTTTCATAGTGTTTTTTTTAGTGGGGGGTCACTATTTGCTCATAGCTGGGACGCTTTGTGATCAGAAGCCTTGATGTCAGATGTAGTTTATAGTCATACCTAGGACTAGTTGGCACTGTGGTGCAGTTGGCACTTTTGCTATAAGCTGTTGGCACTTTGGCTATCAGCTGTTGGCACTTTTGCTATCATCTGTTGGCACTTTTGCTATCAGCTGTGTTGCTGTTGGCACTTTTGCTATCAACTGGTGCTGTTCGCAAGTTTTTATATAAACATGTATTTTTATACTTTCATAGTGTTTTTTTTTTTTAGTGGGGGGTCACTATTTGCTCATAGCTGGGACTCTTTGTAATCAGAAGCCTTGCTGTTAAATGTAGTTTATAATCATACCTAGGACTAGTTGGCACTGTGGTGCTGTTGGGACTTTTGCTATCTGCTGTTGGCACTTTTGCTATCAGCTCTTGGCACTTTTGCTATCAGCTGTTGGCACTTTTGCTATCAGCTGTGGTGCTGTTGGCCCTTTTGCTATCAACTGGTGTTGTTCGCAAGTTTTTATATAAAAATGTATTTTTATACTTTCATAGTTTTTTTTTTTTAGTGGCGTGTCACTATTTGCTCATAGCTGGGACCCTTTGTGATCAGAAGCCTTGCTGTCAGATGTAGTTTTTAGTCATACCTAGGACTAGTTGGCACCGAGGTGCTGTTGGCACTTTTGCTATCAGCTGTTGGCACTTTTGCTATCAGCTGTTGGCACTTATGCTATCAGCCTTTGGCACTTTTGGTATCAGCTGTTGGCACTTTTGCTATCAGCTGTTGGCAATTTTGCTATCAGCTGTTGGCACTTGTGCTATCAGCTGTTGGCACTTTTGTTATCATCTGTTGGCATTTTGCTATCAGCTTTTGGCACTTTTGGTATCAGCAGTTGGAACATTTGCTATCATCTGTTGGCACTTTTGCTATCAGCTGTGGTGCTGTTGGCACTTTTGCTATCAACTGGTGTTGTTCGCAAGTTTTTATATAAACATGTATTTTTATACTTTCATAGTGTTTTTTTTTTAGTGGGGGGTCACTATTTGCTCATAGCTGGGACCCTTTGTGATCAGAAACCTTGCTGTCAGATGTAGTTTATAGTCATACCTAGGACTAGTTTGCAATGTGGTGCTGTTGGCATTTTTGCTATCAGCTGTTGGCACTTTTGCTATCAGCTGTTGGTACTTTTGCTATCAGCTGTTGGCACTTTTGCTATCAGCTGTGGTGCTGTTGGCACTTTTGCTATCAACTGGTGTTGTTCGCAAGTTTTTATATAAACATGTATTTTTATACTTTCATAGAGTTGTTTTTTAGTGGGGGCTCACTATTTGCTCATAGCTGGGACCCTTTGTGATCAGAAGACTTGCTGTCAGATGTGGTTTATAGTCATACCTAGGACTAGTTGGCACTTTGGTGCTGTTGGCACTTTTTCTATCAGCTGTTGGCACTTTTGCTATCAGCTGTTGGCACTTTTGCTATCAGGTGTGGTGCTGTTGGCCCTTTTGCTATCAACTGGTGTTGTTCGCAAGTTTTTATATAAAAATGTATTTTTATACTTTCATAGTGTTTTTTTTTAGTGGCGGGTCACTATTTGCTCATAGCTGGGACCCTTTGTGATCAGAAGCTTTGCTGTCACATGTAGTTTATAGTCATACCTAGGACTAGTTGGCACTGTGGTGCTGTTGGCACTTTTGCTATCAGCTGTTGGCACTTTTGCTATCAGCTGTTGGCACTTATGCTATCAGACTTTGGCACTTTTGGTATCAGCTGTTGGCACTTTTGCTATAAGCTGTTGGCAATTTTGCTATCAGCTGTTGGCACTTGTGCTATCAGCTGTTGGCACTTTTGCTATCATCTGTTGGCATTTTGCTATCAGCTTTTGGCACTTTTGGTATCAGCAGTTGGAACATTTTCTATCATCTGTTGGCACTTTTGCTATCAGCTGTGGTGCTGTTGGCACTTTTGCTATCAACTGGTGTTGTTCGCAAGTTTTTATATAAACATGTATTTTTATACTTTCATAGTGTTTTTTTTTAGTGGGGGGTCACTATTTTCTCATAGCTGGGACCCTTTGTGATCACAAGCCTTGCTGTCAGATGTAGTTTATAGTCATACCTAGGAATAGTTGGAACTGTTGTGCTGTTGGCACTTTTGCTATCAGCTGTTGGCACTTTTGCTATCAGCTCTTGGCACTTTTGCTATCAGCTCTTGGCACTTTTGCTATCATCTGTTGGCATTTTGCTATCAGCTTTTGGCACTTTTGGTATCAGCAGTTGGAACATTTGCTATCATCTGTTGGCACTTTTGCTATCAGCTGTGGTGCTGTTGGCACTTTTGCTATCAACTGGTGTTGTTCGCAAGTTTTTATATAAACATGTATTTTTATACTTTCATAGTGTTTTTTTTTTAGTGGGGGGTCACTATTTTCTCATAGCTGGGACCCTTTGTGATCACAAGCCTTGCTGTCAGATGTAGTTTATAGTCATACCTAGGAATAGTTGGAACTGTTGTGCTGTTGGCACTTTTGCTATCAGCTGTTGGCACTTTTGCTATCAGCTCTTGGCACTTTTGCTATCAGCTGTTGGCACTTTTGCTATCAGCTGTGGTGCTGTTGGCACTTTTGCTATCAACTGGTGTTGTTCGCAAGTTTTTATATAAACATGTATTTTTATACATTCATGGTGTTTTTTTTTAGTGGGGGGTCACTATTTGCTCATAGCTGGGACCCTTTGTGATCAGAAGCCTTGCTGTCAGATGTAGTTTATAGTCATACCTAGGACTAGTTGTCAATGTGGTGCTGTTGGCATTTTTGCTATCAGCTGTTGGCACTTTTGCTATCAGCTGTTGGTACTTTTGCTATCAGCTGTTGGCACTTTTGCTATCAGCTGTGGTGCTGTTGGCACTTTTGCTATCAACTGGTTTTGTTCGCAAGTTTTTATATAAACATGTATTTTTATACTTTCATAGAGTTTTTTTTTAGTGGGGGCTCACTATTTGCTCATAGCTGGGACCCTTTGTGATCAGAAGACTTGCTGTCAGATGTGGTTTATAGTCATACCTAGGACTAGTTGGCACTTTGGTGCTGTTGGCACTTTTGCTATCAGCTGTTGGCACTTTTGCTATCAGCTGTGGTGCTGTTGGCACTTTTGCTATCAACTGGTGTTGTTCGCAAGTTTTTATATAAAAATGTATTTTTATACTTTCATAGTGTTTTTTTTTAGTGGCGGGTCACTATTTGCTCATAGCTGGGACCCTTTGTGATCAGAAGCTTTGCTGTCACATGTAGTTTATAGTCATACCTAGGACTAGTTGGCACTGTGGTGCTGTTGGCACTTTTGCTATCAGCTGTTGGCACTTATGCTATCAGCCTTTGGCACTTTTGGTATCAGCTGTTGGCACTTTTGCTATAAGCTGTTGGCAATTTTGCTATCAGCTGTTGGCACTTGTGCTATCAGCTGTTGGCACTTTTGCTATCATCTGTTGGCATTTTGCTATCAGCTTTTGGCACTTTTGGTATCAGCAGTTGGAACATTTTCTATCATCTGTTGGCACTTTTGCTATCAGCTGTGGTGCTGTTGGCACTTTTGCTATCAACTGGTGTTGTTCGCAAGTTTTTATATAAACATGTATTTTTATACTTTCATAGTGTTTTTTTTTAGTGGGGGGTCACTATTTTCTCATAGCTGGGACCCTTTGTGATCACACGCCTTGCTGTCAGATGTAGTTTATAGTCATACCTAGGAATAGTTGGAACTGTGGTGCTGTTGGCACTTTTGCTATCAGCTGTTGGCACTTTTGCTATCAGCTCTTGGAACTTTTGCTATCAGCTGTTGGCACTTTTGCTATCATCTGTTGGCATTTTGCTATCAGCTTTTGGCACTTTTGGTATCAGCAGTTGGAACATTTGCTATCATCTGTTGGCACTTTTTCTATCAGCTGTGGTGCTGTTGGAACTTTTGCTATCAACTGGTGTTGTTCGCAAGTTTTTATATAAACATGTATTTTTATACTTTCATAGTGTTTTTTTTTTAGTGGGGGGTCACTATTTTCTCATAGCTGGGACCCTTTGTGATCACAAGCCTTGCTGTCAGATGTAGTTTATAGTCATACCTAGGAATAGTTGGAACTGTTGTGCTGTTGGCACTTTTGCTATCAGCTGTTGGCACTTTTGCTATCAGCTCTTGGCACTTTTGCTATCAGCTGTTGGCACTTTTGCTATCAGCTGTGGTGCTGTTGGCACTTTTGCTATCAACTGGTGTTGTTCGCAAGTTTTTATATAAACATGTATTTTTATACATTCATGGTGTTTTTTTTTAGTGGGGGGTCACTATTTTCTCATAGCTGGGACCCTTTGTGATCAGAAGCCTTGCTGTCAGATGTAGTTTATAGTCATACCTAGGACTAGTTGTCAATGTGGTGCTGTTGGCATTTTTGCTATCAGCTGTTGGCACTTTTGCTATCAGCTGTTGGTACTTTTGTTATCAGCTGTTGGCACTTTTGCTATCAGCTGTGGTGCTGTTGGCACTTTTGCTATCAACTGGTTTTGTTCGCAAGTTTTTATATAAACATGTATTTTTATACTTTCATAGAGTTTTTTTTTAGTGGGGGCTCACTATTTGCTCATAGCTGGGACCCTTTGTGATCAGAAGACTTGCTGTCAGATGTGGTTTATAGTCATACCTAGGACTAGTTGGCACTTTGGTGCTGTTGGCACTTTTGCTATCAGCTGTTGGCACTTTTGCTATCAGCTGTGGTGCTGTTGGCACTTTTGCTATCAACTGGTGTTGTTCGCAAGTTTTTATATAAAAATGTATTTTTATACTTTCATAGTGTTTTTTTTTTTAGTGGGGGGTCACCATTTGCTCATAGCTGGGACCCTTTGTGATCAGAAGCGTTGCTGTCAGATGTAGTTTATAGTCATACCTAGGAATAGTTGGCACTGTGGTACTGTTGGCACTTTTGCTATCAGCTGTTGGCACTTTTGCTATCAGCTGTTGGCATTTTTGCTATCAGCTTTTAGCACTTTTGATATCAGCTGTTGGCACATTTGCTATCAGCTGATGGCATTTTGCAATTAGCTTTTGACACTTTTGCAATCAGCTGTTGGCACTTTTGCTATCAGCTGTTGGCACTTTTGCTGTCAGCAGTGGTGCTGTTGGCCCTTTTGCTATCAACTGGTGTTGTTCGCAAGTTTTTATATAAAAATGTATTTTTATACTTTCATAGTGTTTTTTTTTAGTGGCGGGTCACTATTTGCTCATAGCTGGGACCCTTTGTGATCAGAAGCCTTGCTGTCAGATGTAGTTTATAGTCATACCTAGGACTAGTTGGCACTGTGGTGCTGTTGGCACTTTTGCTATCAGCTGTTGGCACTTTTGCTATCAGCTGTTGGCACTTTTGCTATTAGCTTTTGACACTTTTGCAATCAGCTGTTGGCACTTTTGCTATCAGCTGTTGGCACTTTTGCTATCAACAGTGGTGCTGTTGGCACTTTTGCTATCAACTGGTGTTGTTCGCAAGTTTTTATATAAACATGTATTTTTATACTTTCATAGAGTTTTTTTTTAGTGGGGTGTCACTATTTGCTCATAGCTGAGACCCTTTGTGATCAGAAGACTTGCTGTCAGATGTGGTTTATAGTCATACCTAGGACTAGTTGGCACTTTGGTGCTCTTGGCACTTTTGCTATCAGCTGTTGGCACTTTTGCTATCAGCTGTTGGCACTTTTGCTATCAGGTGTGGTGCTGTTGGCCCTTTTGCTATCAACTGGTGGTGTTCGCAAGTTTTTATATAAAAATGTATTTTTATACTTTCATAGTGTTTTTTTTTAGTGGCAGGTCACTATTTGCTCATAGCTGGGACCCTTTGTGATCAGAAGCCTTGCTGTCAGATGTAGTTTATAGTCATACCTAGGACTAGTTGGCACTGTGGTGCTGTTGGCACTTTTGCTATCAGCTTTTGGCACTTTTGCTATCAGCTCTTGGCACTTTTGCTATCAGCCTTTGGCACTTTTGCTATCAGCTGTGGTGCTTTTGGCACTTTTGTTATCAACTGGTGTTGTTAGCAAGTTTTTATATAAATATGTATTTTTATACTTTCATAGTGTTTTTTTTTAGTGGTGGGTCACTATTTGCTCATAGCTGGGACCCTTTGTGATCAGAAGCCTTGCTGTCAGATGTAGTTTATAATCATACCTAGGACTAGTTGGCAATGTGGTGCTGTTGGCACTTTTGCTATCAGCTGTTGGCACTTTTGCTATCAGCTGTGGGCACTTTGCTATCAGCTGTTGGCACTTTTGCTATCAGCTGTTGGCACTTTTGCTATCAACTGGTGTTGTTCGCAAGTGTTTATATAAACATGTATTTTTATACTTTCATTGTGTTTTTTTTTTAATGGGGGGGTCACTATTTGTTCATAGCTTGGACCCTTTGTTATCAGAAGCCTTGCTGTCAGATGTAGTTTATAGTCATACCTAGGACTAGTTGGCACTGTGGTGCTGTTGGCACTTTTGCTATCAGCTGTTGGCACATTTGGTATCAGCTGTTGGCACTTTTGTTATCAGCTGTTGGCACTTTTGGTATCAGCTGTTGGCACTTTTGCTACAACCTGTGGTGCTGTTGCCACTTTTGCTATAAACTGGTGTTGTTCGCAACTTTTTATATAAACATGTATTTTTATACTTTCATAGTGTTTTTTTTTTAGTGGGTGGTCACTATTTGCTCATAGCTGGGCCCCTTTGTTATCAGAAGCCTTGCTGTCAGATGTAGTTTATAATCATACCTAGGAATAGTTGGCACTGTGGTGCTGTTGGCACTTTTGCTTTCAGCAGTTGGCACTTATGCTATCAGATGTTGGAACTTTCGCTATCAGCTGTTGACACTTTTGCTATCAGCTGTGGTGCTGTTGGCACTTTTGCTATCAGCTGTTGGCACTTTTGCTATCAGCTGTGGGCACTTTTGCTATCAGCTGTTGGCACTTTTGCAATCAGCTGTTGGCACTTTTGCTATCAGCTGTGGTGCTTTTGGCACTTTTGCTATCAACTGGTGTTGTTCGCAAGTTTTTATATAAACATGTATTTCTATACTTTCATAGTGTTTTTTTTTTAGTGGGGGGTCACTATTTGCTCATAGCTGGGACCCTTTTTGATAAGAAGCCTTGCTTTTAGATGTAGTTTATAGTCATACCTTGGACTATTTGGCACTGTGGTGCTGTTGGCACTTTTGCTATCAGCTGTTGGCATTTTGGTATCATCTGTTGGCACTTTTGCTATCAGCTGTTGGCATTTTGCTACCAGCTGTTGGCACTTTTGCTATCAGCTGTGGCGCTGTTGGCACTTTTGCTATCAAGTGGTGTTGTTCGCAAATTTTCATATAAAGATGTATTTTTATACTTTAATAGTGTTATTTTTTAGTGGGGGGTAACTATTTGCTCGTAGTTGGGACCCTTTGTGATCAGAAGCCTTGCTGTCAGATGTAGTTTATAGTCATACTTAGGACTAGTTGGCACTGTGGTGCTGTTGGCACTTTTGCTATCAGCTGTTGGCACTTTTGCTATCAGCTGTTGGCACTTTTGTTATCAGCTGTGCTGCTGTTGGCACTTTTGCTATCAACTGGTGTTGTTCGCAAGTTTTTATATAAACATGTATTTTTATACATTCATAATGTTTCTTTTTGTGGGTGGTCACTATTTGCTCATAGCTGGGACCCTTTTTGTTATCAGAAGCCTTGCTGTCAGATGTAGTTTGTATTCATACCTAGGACTAGTTGGATATGTGGTGCTGTTGGCACTTTTGCTATCAGCTGTTGGCACTTTTGCTATCAGTTGTTGGCACTTTTGCTATCAGCTGTTGGCACTTTTGCTATCAGCCGTTGGCACTTTAGCTATCAGCTTTTGGCACTTTTGCTATCAGCTGTTGGCACATTTGCTATCAGCTGTTGGCACTTTTGCTATCAGCTCTTGGCACTTTTGCTATCAGCTGTTGGCACTTTTGCTATCAGCTGTGGCGCTGTTGGCACTTTTGCTATCAACTGGTGTTGTTCGCAAGTTTTTATATGAACATGTATTTTTATACATTCATAGTGTTTTTTTTTTAGTGGGGGGTCACTATTTGCTTATAGCTGGGACCCTTTGTGATCAGAAGCCTTGCTGTCACATGTAGTTTATATTCATACCTAGGACTAGTTGGCACTGTGGTGCTGTTGGCACTTTTGGTATCAGCTGTTGGCACTTTTGCTATCGGCTGTTGGCACTTTTGATATCAGCTGTGCTGCTGTTGGCACTTTTGCTATCAACTGGTGTTGTTCGCAAGTTTTTATATAAACATGTATTTTTATACATTCATAGTGTTTTTTTTTAGTGGGGGGTAACTATTTGCTCGTATCTGGGACCCTTTGTGATCAGAAGCCTTGATGTCAGATGTAGTTTATAGTCATACCTAGGACTAGTTGGCACTGTGGTGCTGTTGGCACTTTTGCTATCAGCTGTTGGCACTTTTGCTATCAGCTGTTGTCACTTTTGCTATCAGCTGTGCTGCTGTTGGCACTTTTGCTATCAACTGGTGTTGTTCGCAAGTTTTTATATAAACATGTATTTTTATACATTCATAGTGTTTTTTTTTTAGTGGGGAGTCACTATTTGCTCATAGCTGGGACCCTTTGTGATCAGAAGCCTTGCTGTCAGATGTAGTTTATAGTCATATCTAGGACTAGTTGGCACTGTGGTGCTGTTGGCACTTTAGCTATCAGCTGTTGGCACTTTTGCTATCAGCTGTTGGCACTTTTGCTATCAGCGGTTGGCATTTTGGTATCATCTGTTGGCACTTTTGCTATCAGCTGTTGGCACTTTTGCTATCAGCTGTTGGCACTTTTGCTATCAGCTGTGGCGCTGTTGGCACTTTTGCTATCAACTGGTGTTGTTCGCAAGTTTTCATATAAAGATGTATTTTTATACTTTAATAGTGCTTTTTTTTAGTGGGGGGTAACTATTTGCTCGTAGCTGGGACCCTTTGTGATCAGAAGCCTTGCTGTCAGATGTAGTTTATAGTCATACCTAGGACTAGTTGGCACTGTGGTGCTGTTGGCACTTTTGCTATCAGCTGTTGGCACTTTTGCTATCAGCTGTTGGCACTTTTGCTATCAGCTGTGCTGCTGTTGGCACTTTTGCTATCAACTGGTGTTGTTCGCAAGTTTTTATATAAATATGTATTTTTATACATTCATAATGTTTCTTTTTGTGGGGGGTCACTATTTGCTCATAGCTGGGACCCTTTGTGTCAGAAGCCTTGCTGTCAGATGTAGTTTATATTCATACCTAGGACTAGTTGGCAATGTGGTGCTGTTGGCACTTTTGCTATCAGCTGTTGGCATTTTGCTATCAGTTGTTGGCACTTTTGCTATCAGCTGTTGGCACTTTTGCTATCAGCCGTTGGCACTTTTGCTATATGCTTTTGGCACTTTTGCTATCAGCTGTTGGCACATTTGCTATCAGCTGTTGGCACTTTTGCTATCAGCTCTTGGCACTTTTGCTATCAGCTGTTGGTACTTTTCCTATCAGCTGTTGGCAGTTTTGGTATCATCTGTTGGCATTTTGCTATCAGCTGTTGGCAATTTTGGTATCAGCTTTTGGCACTTTATGTATCAGCTGTTGGCACTTTTGCTATCAGCTGTTGGCACTTTTGCTATCAGCTGTTGGCACTTTTGGTATCATCTGTTGGCACTTTTGGTATCAGCTGTTGGCACTTTTGCTATCAGCTGTTGGCACATTTGCTATCAGCTGTTGGCACTTTTGCTATCAGCTTTTTGCACTTTTTTTATCAGCTGTTGGCACTTTTGCTATCAGCTGTGGTGCTGTTGGCATTTTTGCTATCAACTGGTGTTGTTCGCAAGTTTTTATATAAACATGTATTTTTATACTTTCATAATGTTTTTTTTTAGAGGGGGGTCACTATTTGCTCATAGCTGGGACCCTTTTTGATCAGAAGCCTTGCTGTCAGATGTAGTTTATAATCATACCTAGGACTAGTTGGCACTGTCGTGCTGTTGGCACTTTTGCTATCAGCTGTGTGCACTTTTGCTATCAGCTGTTGGCACTTTTGCTATCAGCTGTTGGCACTTTTGCTAACAGCTGTTGGCACTTTTGCTAGCAGCTGTGGGGCTGTTTGCACTTTTGCTATCAACTGGTGTTGTTCGCAAGTTTTTATATAAACATGTATTTTTTTGCTTTCATAGTGTTTTTTTTTTAGTGGGGAGTAACTATTTGCTCATAGCTGGGACCCTTTGTGAACAGCAGCCTTGCTGTCAAATGTAGTTTATAGTCTTACCTAGGACTAGTTGGCACTGTGGTGCTGTTGGCACTCTTGCTATCAGCTGTTGGCACTTTTGGTATCAGCTGTTGACACTTTTGCTATCAGCTGTTGGCACTTTTGGTATCAGCTGTTGGCACATTTGCTATCAGCTGTTGGCACTTTTGCTATCAGCTGTGGTGCTCTTGGCACTTTTGTTATCAACTGGTGTTGTTCGCAAGTTTTTATATAAACATGTATTTTTATAATTTCATAGTGTTTTTTTTTTAGTGGGGTTCACTATTTGCTCATAGCTGGGACCCTTTGTGATCAGAAGCCTTGCTGTCAGATGTAGTTTATAGTCATACCTAGGGCTAGTTGGCACTGTGGTGCTGTTGGCACTTTTGCTATCAGCTGTTGGCACTTTTTCTATCAGCTGTTGGCACTTTTGCTATCAGCTGTTGGCACTTTTGCTATCAGCTTTTGGAACTTTTGGTATCAGCTGTTGGCACTTTTGCTATCAGCTGTTGGCACTTTTGCTATCAACTGTTGGAACTTTTGCTATCAGCTGTTGGGAATTTTGGTATCATCTGTTGGCACTTTTGCTATCAGCTGTTGGCACTTTTGCTATCAGCTGTTGGCACTTTTGCTATCAGCTTTTGGCACTTTTGGTATCAGCTGTTGGCACTTTGTCTATCAGCTGTTGGCAATTTTGCTATCAGCTGTTGGCACATTTGCTATCAGCTGTTGGCACTTTTGCTATCAGCTGTTGGCACTTTTGCTATCAGCTGTGGTGCTGTTGGCACTTTTGCTATGAACTGGTGTTGTTCGATAGTTTTTATATTAACATGTATTTTTATATTCTCATAGGATTTTTTTTTTAGTGGGGGTAACTATTTGCTCATAGCTGGGACCCTTTGTGATCAGAAGCCTTGCTGTCAGATGTAGTTTGTAGTCATACCTAGGACTAGTTGGCACAGTGGTGCTGTTGGCACTTTTGCTATCAGCTGTTGGCACTTTTGGTATCAGCTGTTGGAACTTTTGCTATCAGCTGTTGGCACTTTGGTATCAGCTTTTGGCACTTTTGGTATCAGCTGTTGGCACTTTTGCTATCAGCTGTTGGCACTTTTGCTATCAGCTGTTGGCACTTTTGCTATCAGCTGTTGGCACTTTTTCTATCAGCTGTGGCGCTGTTGGCACTTTTGCTATCAACTGGTGTTGTTCGCAAGTTTTTATATAAACATGTATTTTTATAATTTAATAGTGCTTTTTTTTTAGTGGGGGGTAACTATTTGCTCGTAGCTTGGACACTTTGTGATCAGAAGCCTTGCTATCAGCTGTTGGCACTTTTGCTATCAGCTTTTGGAACTTTTGGTATCAACTGTTGGAACTTTTGCTATCAGCTGTTGGGACTTTTGGTATCATCTGTTGGCACTTTTGCTATCAGCTGTTGGCACTTTTGCTATCAGCTGTTGGCACTTTTGGTATCAGCTGTTGGCACTTTTGCAATCAGCTGTTGGCACTTTTGGTATCAGCTGTGGTGCTGTTGGCACTTTTGCTATCAACTGTATTGTTCGCAAGTTTTTATATAAATATGTATTTTTATACTTTCATAGTGTTTTTTTTTTAGTGGGGGGTCACTATTTGCTCATAGCTGGGACCCTTTGTGATCAGAAGCCTTGCTGTCAGATGTAGTTTATAGTCATACCTAGGACTAGTTGGCACTGTGGTGCTGTTGGCACTTTTGGTATCAGCTGTTGGCACTTTTGGTATCAGCTGTTGGCACATTTGCTATCAGCTGTGGTGCTGTTGGCACTTTTGTTATCAACTGGTGTTGTTCGCAAGTTTTTATATAAACATGTATTTTTATACTTTCATAATGTTTTTTTTTTAGTGGGGGGTCACTATTTGCTTATAGCTGGGACCCTTTGTGATCAGAAGCCTTGCTGTCAGATGTAGTTTATAGTCATACCTAGGACTAGTTGGCACTGTGGTGCTGTTGGCATTTTTGGTATCAGCTGTTGGCACTTTTGCTATCAGCTGTTGGCAATTTTGCTATCAGCTGTTGGCACTTTTGCTATGAGATTTTGGTACTTTTGATATCAGCTGTTGGCACTTTTGCTATCAGCTGTTGGCACTTTTACTATCAGCTTTTGGTACTTTTGCTATCAGCTGTTGGCAATTTTGCTATCAGCTGTTGAAACTTTTGCTATCAGCTGTTGGCACTTTTGGTATCAGCTGTTGGCACTTTTGCTATCAGCTGTTGGCACTTTTGCTATCAGCTGTTGGCACTTTTGCTATCAGCTTTTTGCACTTTTGTTATCAGCTGTTGGCACTTTTGCTATCAGCTGTGGTGCTGTTGGCATTTTTGCTATCAACTGGTGTTGTTCGCAAGTTTTTATATAAACATGTATTTTTATACTTTCATAATTTTTTTTTTTAGAGGGGAATCACTATTTGCTCATAGCTGGGACCCTTTTTGATCAGAAGCCTTGCTGTCAGATGTAGTTTATAGTCATACCTAGGACTAGTTGGCACTGTCGTGCTGTTGGCACTTTTGCTATCAGCTGTGTGCACTTTTGCTATCAGCTGTTGGCACTTTTGGTATCAGCTGTTGGCACTTTTGCTATCAGCTGTTGGCACTTTTGGTATCAGCTGTGGTGCTGTTGGCACTTTTGCTATCAACTGTATTGTTCGCAAGTTTTTATATAAATATGTATTTTTATACTTTCATAGTGTTTTTTTTTTAGTGGGGGGTCACTATTTGCTCATAGCTGGGACCCTTTGTGATCAGAAGCCTTGCTGTCAGATGTAGTTTATAGTCATACCTAGGACTAGTTGGCACTGTGGTGCTGTTGGCACTTTTGGTATCAGCTGTTGGCACTTTTGGTATCAGCTGTTGGCACATTTGCTATCAGCTGTGGTGCTGTTGGCACTTTTGTTATCAACTGGTGTTGTTCGCAAGTTTTTATATAAACATGTATTTTTATACTTTCATAATGTTTTTTTTTTAGTGGGGGGTCACTATTTGCTTATAGTTGGGACCCTTTGTGATCAGAAGCCTTGCTGTCAGATGTAGTTTATAGTCATACCTAGGACTAGTTGGCACTGTGGTGCTGTTGGCATTTTTGGTATCAGCTGTTGGCACTTTTGCTATCAGCTGTTGGCAATTTTGCTATCAGCTGTTGGCACTTTTGCTATGAGATTTTGGTACTTTTGATATCAGCTGTTGGCAATTTTGCTATCAGCTGTTGAAACTTTTGCTATCAGCTGTTGGCACTTTTGGTATCAGCTGTTGGCACTTTTGCTATCAGCTGTTGGCACTTTTGCTATCAGCTGTTGGCACTTTTGCTATCAGCTTTTTGCACTTTTGTTATCAGCTGTTGGCACTTTTGCTATCAGCTGTGGTGCTGTTGGCATTTTTGCTATCAACTGGTGTTGTTCGCAAGTTTTTATATAAACATGTATTTTTATACTTTCATAATGTTTTTTTTTAGAGGGGAGTCACTATTTGCTCATAGCTGGGACCCTTTTTGATCAGAAGCCTTGCTGTCAGATGTAGTTTATAGTCATACCTAGGACTAGTTGGCACTGTCGTGCTGTTGGCACTTTTGCTATCAGCTGTGTGCACTTTTGCTATCAGCTGATGGCACTTTTGCTATCAGCTGTTGGCACTTTAGCTAACAGCTGTTGGCACTTTTGCTATCAGCTGTGGGGCTGTTTGCACTTTTGCTATCAACTGGTGTTGTTCGCAAGTTTTTATATAAACATGTATTTTTATACTTTCATAATGTTTTTTTTTTAGTGGGGAGTAACTATTTGCTCATAGCTGGGACCCTTTGTGAACAGCAGCCTTGCTGTCAGATGTAGTTTATAGTCTTACCTAGGACTAGTTGGCACTGTGGTGCTGTTGGCACTCTTGCTATCAGCTGTTGGCACTTTTGGTATCAGCTGTTGAAACTTTTGCTATCAGCTGTTGGTACTTTTGGTATCAGCTGTTGGCACATTTGCTAGCAGCTGTTGGCACTTTTGCTATCAGCTGTGGTGCTGTTGGCACTTTTGTTATCAACTGGTGTTGTTCGCAACCCTAACACTAACCCTAACCCTAACCCTAACCCTAACCCTAACCCTAAACCCTAACCCTAACCCTAACCCTAACCCTAACCCTAACTCTAAACCCTAACCCTAACCCTAACCCTAAACCCTAACCCTAACCCTAACCCTAACCCTAACCCTAACCCTAACCCTAACCCAGTGCCAACTAGTCCTAGGTATGACTCTAAACTACATCTGACAGCAAGGCTTCTTATCACAAAGGGTCCCAGCTATAAGCAAATAGTGACCCCCCACTAAAAAAAAAAACACTATGAAAGTATAAAAATACATGTTTACATAAAAACTTGTGAACAACACCCGTTGATAGCAAAAGTGCAAACAGCACCACCGCTGATAGCAAAAGTGCCAACAGCTGATAGCAAAAGTGCCAACAGATGATACCAAAAGTGCCAACAGCTGATAGCAAAAGTGCCAACAGCTGATAGCAAAAGTGCCAACAGCTGATAGCAAATGTGTCAACAGCACCACAGTGCCAAATTATCCTAGGTATGATTATAAACTACATCTGACAGCAAGGCTTCTGATCACAAAGTGTCCCAGCTATGAGCAAATAGTGAGCCCCCACTAAAAAAAAACACTATGAAAGTATAAAAATACATGTTTATATAAAGACTTGCGAACAACACCAGTTGATAACAAAAGTTCCAACAGCACCACAGCTGATAGCAAAAGTGCCAACAGCTGATAGCAAAAGTTCAAACAGCTGATAGCAAAAGTGCCAACAGCACCACAGTGCCAAATAGTCCTAGGTATGATTATAAACTACATCTGACAGCAAGGCTTCTGATCACAAAGGGTCCCAGCTATGAGCAAATAGTGACACCCCACTAAAAAAAAAACACTATGAAAGTATAAAGATATACGTTTATATAAAAACATGCGGACAACACCAGTTGATAGCAAAAGTGTCAACAGCACCACAGCTGATAGCAAAATTGCCAACAGCTGATAACAAAAATGCCAACAGCTGATACCAAAAGTGCCAACAGCTGATAGCAAAAGTGCCAACAGCTAATAGCAAAAGTGCCAACAGCACCACAGTGCCAACTAGTCCTAGGTATGACTATAAACTACATCTGACAGCAAGTCTTCTGATCACAAAGGGTCCCAGCTATGAGCAAATAGTGACCCCCCACTAAAAAAAAAACACTATGAATGTATAAAAATACATGTTTATATAAAAACTTGCGAACAACACCAGTTGATAGCAAATGTGCCAATAGCCCCACAGCTGATAGCAAAAGTGCCAACAGCTGATAGCAAAAGAGCCAACAGCTGATAGCAAAAGTGCCAACAGCTGATAGCAAAAGTGCCAACAGCCCCACATTGCCAACTAGTCCTAGGTATGACTATAAACTACATCTGACAGCAAGGCTTCTGATCACAAAGGGTCCCAGCTATGAGCAAATAGTGACCCCCCACTAAAAAAAAAACACTATGAATATATAAAAATACATGTTTATATAAAAACTTGTGAACAACACCAGTTGATAGCAAAAGTGCCAACAGCACAACAGCTGATAGCAAAAGTGCCAACAGCTGATAGCAAAAGTGCCAACAGCTGATAGCAAAAGTGCCAACAGCTGATAGCAAAAGTGCCAACAGCACCACAGTGCTAACTAGTCCTAGGTATGACTATAAACTACCTCTGACAGCAAGGCTTCTGATCACAAAGGGTCCCAGCTATGAGCAAATAGCTACCCCCACTAAAAAAAAACACTATGAATGTATAAAAATACATGTTTATATAAAAACTTGCGAACAACACCAATTGATAGCAAAAGTTCCAACAGCACCACAGCTGATAGCAAAAGTGCCAAAAGCTGATAGCAAAACTGCCAACAGCACCACAGTGCCAACTAGTCCTAAGTATGATTATAAACTACATCTGACAGCAAGTCTTCTGATCACAAAGGATCCCAGCTATGAGCAAATAGTGACCCCCCTCTAAAAAAAAACACTATGAAAGTATAAAAATACATGTTTATATAAAAACTTGCGAACAACACCAGTTGATTGCAAAAGTGCCAATAGCACCACAGCTGATAGCAAAAGTGCCAACAGCTGATAGTAAAAGTGCCAACAGCTGATAGCAAAAGTGCCAACAGCTGATAGCAAAAGTGCCAACAGCAACATATTGCCAACTAGTCTTAGGTATGACTATAAACTACATCTGACAGCAAGGCTTCTGATCACAAAGGGTCCCAGATATCAGCAAATAGTGAAACCCCACTGAAAAAAAAACACTATGAATGTATAAAAATACATGTTTATATAAAAACTTGCGAACAACACCAGTTGATAGCAAAAGTGCCAACAGCACCACAGCTGATAGCAAATGTGCCAACAGCTGATAGCAAAAGTGCCAACAGCTGATAGCAAAAGTGCCAACAGCACCACAGTGCCAAATAGTCCTAGGTATGATTATAAACTACATCTGACAGCAAGGGTTCTGATCACAAAGGGTACCAGCTATGAGCAAATAGTGACCCCCCACTAAAAAAAAAACACTATGAAAGTATTAAAATACATGTTTATATAAAAACTTGCGGACAACACCAGTTGATAGCAAAAGTGCCAACAGCACCACAGCTGATAACAAAAGTGCCAACAGCTGATAACAAAAGTGCCAACAGCTGATACCAAAAGTGCCAACAGCTGACAGCAAAAGTGCCAACAGCTGATAGCAAAAGTGCCAACAGCTGATAGCAAAAGTGCCAACAGCTGATAGCAAAAGTTCCAACAGCAACACAGTGCCAACTAGTCCTCGGTATGACTATAAACTACATCTGACAGCAAGGCTTCTGATCACAAAGGGTCCCAGCTATGAGCAAATAATTACCCCCCACTAAAAAAAAACACTATGAAAGTATAAAAATACATGTTTATATAAAAACTTGCGAAAAACACCAGTTGATTGCAAAAGTGCCAAGAGCACCACAGCGGATAGCAAAGGTTTCAACAACTGATAGAAAATGTGCCAACAGCTGATAGCATAAAGTGCCAACAGCTGATAGCAAAAGAGCCAACAGAACCACAGTGCCAACTAGTCCTAGGTATGTCTATAAATTACATCTGACAGCAAGGCTTCTGATCACAAAGGGTCCAAGCTATGAGCAAATAGTTACCCCCCACTAAAAAAAAAAACACTATGAAAGTATAAAAATACATGTTTATATAAAAACTTGCGAACAACACCAGTTGATAGCAAAAGTGCAAACAGCTCATAGCAAAAGTGCCAACAGCTGATAGCAAAAGTGCCAACTGCTGATAGCAAAAGTGCCAACAGATGATACCAAAAGTGCCAACAGCTGATAGCAAAAGTGCCAACAGCTGATAGCAAAAGTGCCAAAATCTGATAGCAAAACTGACAACAGCTGATAGCAAAAGTGCCAACAGCTGATAGCAAAAGTGCCAACAGATGATACCAAAAGTCCAACAGCTGATAGCAAAAGTGCCAACAGCTGATAGCAAAGTGCCAACAGCTGATACCAAAAGTGCCAAAAGCTGATAGCAATGAGCAAATAGTGACCCACCCCCAAAAAAAACACTATGAAAGTATAAAAATACATGTTTATATAAAAACTTGCGAACAACACCAGTTGATAGCAAAAGTGCAAACAGCACCACTGCTGATAGCAAAAATGCCAACAGCTGATAGCAAAAGTGCCAACAGCTGATAGCAAAAGTGCCAACAGCTGATAGCAAAAGTGCCAACAGCACCACAGTGCCAACTAGTCCTAGGTATGACTATAAACTACATCTGACAGCAAGGCTTCTGATCACAAAGGTCCCAGTTATGAGGAAATAGTGACCCCCCACTAAAAAAAAACACTATGAATGTATAAAAGTACATGTTTATATAAAAACTTGCGAACAACACCAGTTGATAGCAAAAGTGCCAACAGTACCACAGCTGATAGCAAAAGTGCCAACAGCTGATAGCAAAAGTGCCAACAGCTGATACCAAAATGCCAAAAGCTGATAGTAAATGTGCCAACAGCTGATAGCAAAAGTGCCAACAGCTGATAGCAAAAGTGCCAACAGCACCACAGTGCCAACTAGTCCTAGGTATGACTCTAATCTACATCTGACAGCAAGGCTTCTGATCACAAAGGGTCCCAGCTATGAGCAAATAGTGACCCCCACTAAAAAAAAAACTCTATGAAAGTATAAAAATACATGGTTATATAAAAACTTGCGAACAACACTAGTTGACAGCAAAATTGCAAACAGCATCACATCTGATAGCAAAAGTGCCAACAGCTGATAGCAAAAGTTCCAACAGTTGATAGCAAAAGTGCCAACAGCTGATAGCAAAAGTGCCAACAGCACCACAGTGCCAACTAGTCCTAGGTATGACTATAAACTACATCTGACAGCAAGGCTTCTGATCACAAAGGGTCCCAGCTATGAGCAAATAGTTACCCCCCACTAAAAAATAAAAACACTATGAAAGTATAAAAATACATGTTTATATAAAAACTTGCGTACAACGCCAGCTGATAGCAAAAGTGCCAACAGCTGATACCAAAAGTGCCAACAGCTGATAGCAAAAGTGCCAACAGCTGATTGCAAAAGTGCCAAAATCTGATAGCAAAACTGCCAACAGCTGATAGCAAAAGTGCCAACAGCTGATAGCAAAAGTGCCAACAGATGATACCAAAAGTGCCAACAGCTGATAGCAAAAGTTCCAACAGCTGATAGCAAAAGTGCCAACAGCTAATAGCAAAAGTGCCAACAGCTGATAGCAAAAGTGCCAACAGCACCACAGTGCCAACTAGACCTAGTTATGACTCTAAACTACATCTGACAGCAAGGCTTCTGATCACAAAGGGTCCCAGCTATGAGAAAATAGTGACCCCCACTAAAAAAAAAACACTATGAAAGTATAAAAATACATGGTTATATAAAAACTTGCGAACAACACCAGTTGATAACAAAAGTTCCAACAGCACGACAGCTGATAGCAAAAGTGCCAACAGCTGATAGCAAAAGTGCCAACAGCTGATAGCAAAACTGCCAACAGCTCCACAGTGCCAACTAGTCCTAGGTATGATTATAAACTACATCTGACAGCAAGTCTTCTGATCACAAAGAGTCCCAGCTATGAGCAAATAGTGACCCCCCTCTAAAAAAAAAACACTATGAATATATAAAAATACATGTTTATATAAAAACTTGTGAACAACACTAGTTGATAGCAAAAGTGCCAACAGCACAACAGCTGATAGCAAAAGTGCCAACAGCTGATAGCAAAAGTGCCAACAGCTGATAGCAAAAGTGCCAACAGCTGATAGCAAAAGTGCCAACAGCTGATAGCAAAAGTGCCAACAGCTGATAGCAAAAGAGCCAACAGAACCACAGTGCCAACTAGTCCTAGGTATGTCTATAAATTACATCTGACAGCAAGGCTTCTGATCACAAAGGGTCCAAGCTATGAGCAAATAGTTACCCCCCACTAAAAAAAAAAACACTATGAAGGTATAAAAATACATGTTTATATAAAAACTTGCGAACAACACCAGTTGATAGCAAAAGTGCAAACAGCTCATAGCAAAAGTGCCAACAGCTGATAGCAAAAGTGCCAACAGCTGATAGCAAAAGTGCCAACAGATGATACCAAAAGTGCCAACAGCTGATAGCAAAAGTGCCAACAGCTGATAGCAAAAGTGCCAAAATCTGATAGCAAAACTGACAACAGCTGATAGCAAAAGTGCCAACAGCTGATAGCAAAAGTGCCAACAGATGATACCAAAAGTCCAACAGCTGATAGCAAAAGTGCCAACAGCTGATAGCAAAGTGCCAACAGCTGATACCAAAAGTGCCAAAAGCTGATAGCAATGAGCAAATAGTGACCCACCCCCAAAAAAAAACACTATGAAAGTATAAAAATACATGTTTATATAAAAACTTGCGAACAAAACCAGTTGATAGCAAAAGTGCAAACAGCACCACAGCTGATAGCAAAAGTGCCAACAGCTGATAGCAAAAGTGCCAACAGCTGATAGCAAAAGTGCCAACAGCTGATAGCAAAAGTGCCAACTAGTCCTAGGTATGACTATAAACTACATCTGACAGCAAGGCTTCTGATCACAAAGGTCCCAGTTATGAGGAAATAGTGACCCCCCACTAAAAAAAAACACTATGAATGTATAAAAGTACATGTTTATATAAAAACTTGCGAACAACACCAGTTGATAGCAAAAGTGCCAACAGTACCACAGCTGATAGCAAAAGTGCCAGCAGCTGATAGCAAAAGTGCCAACAGCTGATACCAAAATGCCAAAAGCTGATAGTAAATGTGCCAACAGCTGATAGCAAAAGTGCCAACAGCTGATAGCAAAAGTGCCAACAGCACCACAGTGCCAACTAGTCCTAGGTATGACTCTAATCTACATCTGACAGCAAGGCTTCTGATCACAAAGGGTCCCAGCTATGAGCAAATAGTGACCCCCACTAAAAAAAAAACTCTATGAAAGTATAAAAATACATGGTTATATAAAAACTTGCGAACAACACCAGTTGACAGCAAAATTGCAAACAGCATCACATCTGATAGCAAAAGTGCCAACAGCTGATAGCAAAAGTTCCAACAGTTGATAGCAAAAGTGCCAACAGCTGATAGCAAAAGTGCCAACAGCACCACAGTGCCAACTAGTCCTAGGTATGACTATAAACTACATCTGACAGCAAGGCTTCTGATCACAAAGGGTCCCAGCTATGAGCAAATAGTTACCCCCCACTAAAAAATAAAAACACTATGAAAGTATAAAAATACATGTTTATATAAAAACTTGCGTACAACGCCAGCTGATAGCAAAAGTGCCAACAGCTGATACCAAAAGTGCCAACAGCTGATAGCAAAAGTGCCAAAAGCTGATAGCAAAAGTGCCAACAGCTGATAGCAAAAGTGCCAACAGCTGATAGCAAAAGTGCCAACAGATGATAACAAAAGTGCCAACAGCTGATAGCAAAGTGCCAACAGCTTATAGAAAAAAGTGCAAACAGCTGATAGCAAAAGTGCCAACAGCTGATACCAAAAGTGCCAAAAGCTGATAGCAATGAGCAAATAGTGACCTCCCACTAAACAAAAAAACACTATGAAAGTATAAAAATACATGTTTATATAAAAACTTGCGAACAACACCAGTTGATAGCAACAGTGCAAACAGCTGATAGCAAAAGTGCCAACAGCTGATAGCAAAAGTGCCAACAGCTGATAGCAAAAGTGCCAACAGATGATACCAAAAGTGCTAACAGCTGATAGCAAAAGTGCCAACAGCTGATTGCAAAAGTGCCAAAATCTGATAGCAAAACTGCCAACAGCTGATAGCAAAAGTGCCAACAGCTGATAGCAAAAGTGCCAACAGATGATACCAAAAGTGCCAACAGCTGATAGCAAAAGTGCCAACAGCTGATAGCAAAAGTTCCAACAGCTGATAGCAAAAGTGCCAACAGCTAATAGCAAAAGTGCCAACAGCTGATAGCAAAAGTGCCAACAGCACCACAGTGCCAACTAGACCTAGTTATGACTCTAAACTACATCTGACAGCAAGGCTTCTGATCACAAAGGGTCCCAGCTATGAGAAAATAGTGACCCCCACTAAAAAAAAAACACTATGAAAGTATAAATATACATGGTTATATAAAAACTTGCGAACAACACCAGTTGATCACAAAAGTTCCAACAGCACGACAGCTGATAGCAAAAGTGCCAACAGCTGATAGCAAAAGTGCCAACAGCTGATAGCAAAACTGCCAACAGCTCCACAGTGCCAACTAGTCCTAGGTATGATTATAAACTACATCTGACAGCAAGTCTTCTGATCACAAAGAGTCCCAGCTATGAGCAAATAGTGACCCCCCTCTAAAAAAAAAACACTATGAATATATAAAAATACATGTTTATATAAAAACTTGTGAACAACACTAGTTGATAGCAAAAGTGCCAACAGCACAACAGCTGATAGCAAAAGTGCCAACAGCTGATAGCAAAAGTGCCAACAGCTGATAGCAAAAGTGCCAACAGCTGATAGCAAAAGTGCCAACAGCTGATAGCAAAAGTGCCAACAGCACCACAGTGCCAACTATTCCTAGGTATGACTATAAACTACATCTGACAGCAAGGCTTGTGATCACAAAGGGTCCCAGCTATGAGCAAATAGCTACCCCCACTAAAAAAAAACACTATGTATGTATAAAAATACATGTTTATATACAAAAAAACTTGCGAACAACACCAATTGATAGCAAAAGTTCCAACAGCACCACAGCTGATAGCAAAAGTGCCAACAGCTGATAGCAAAAGTGCCAACAGCTGATAGCAAAACTGCCAACAGCACCACAGTGCCAACTAGTCCTAGGTATGATTATAAACTACATCTGACAGCAAGTCTTCTGATCACAAAGGATCCCAGCTATGAGCAAATAGTGACCCCCCTCTAAAAAAAAACACTATGAAAGTATAAAAATACATGTTTATATAAAAACTTGCGAACAACACCAGTTGATAGCAAAAGTGCCAATAGCACCACAGCTGATAGCAAAAGTGCCAACAGCTGATAGCAAAAGTGCCAACAGCTTATAGCAAAAGTGCCAACAGCTGATAGCAAAAGTGCCAACAGCTGATAGCAAAAGTGCCAACAGCAACATATTGCCAACTAGTCTTAGGTATGACTATAAACTACATCTGACAGCAAGGCTTCTGATCACAAAGGGTCCCAGATATGAGCAAATAGTGAAACCGCACTGAAAAAAAAACACTATGAATGTATAAAAATACATGTTTATATAAAAACTTGCGAACAACACCAGTTGATAGCAAAAGTGCCAACAGCACCACAGCTGATAGCAAATGTGCCAACAGCTGATAGCAAAAGTGCCAACAGCTGATAGCAAAAGTGCCAACAGCACCACAGTGCCAAATACTCCTAGGTATGATTATAAACTACATCTGACAGCAAGGGTTCTGATCACAAAGGGTACCAGCTATGAGCAAATAGTGACCCCCCACTAAAAAAAAAACACTATGAAAGTATTAAAATACATGTTTATATAAAAACTTGCGGACAACACCAGTTGATAGCAAAAGTGCCAACAGCACCACAGCTGATAACAAAAGTGCCAACAGCTGATAACAAAAGTGCCAACAGCTGATAACAAAAGTGCCAACAGCTGACAGCAAAAGTGCCAACAGCTGATAGCAAAAGTGCCAACAGCTGATAGCAAAAGTGCCAACAGCACCACAGTGCCAACTAGTCCTCGGTATGACTATAAACTACATCTGACAGCAAGGCTTCTGATCACAAAGGGTCCCAGGTATGAGCAAACAGTTACCCCCCACTAAAAAAAAACACTATGAAAGTATAAAAATACATGTTTATATAAAAACTTGCGAACAACACCAGTTGATTGCAAAAGTGCCAAGAGCACCACAGCGGATAGCAAAGGTTTCAACAACTGATAGAAAATGTGCCAACAGCTGATAGCAAAAGTGCCAACAGCTGATAGCAAAAGAGCCAACAGAACCACAGTGCCAACTAGTCCTAGGTATGTCTATAAATTACATCTGACAGCAAGGCTTCTGATCACAAAGGGTCCAAGCTATGTGCAAATAGTTACCCCCCACTAAATAAAAAAAACACTATGAAAGTATAAAAATACATGTTTATATAAAAACTTGCGAACAACACCAGTTGATAGCAAAAGTGCAAACAGCTGATAGCAAATGTGCCAACAGCTGATAGCAAAAGTGCCAACAGCTGATAGCAAAAGTGCCAACAGCTGATAGCAAAAGTGCCAACAGATGATACCAAAAGTGCCAATAGCTGATAGCAAAAGTGCCAACAGCTGATAGCAAAAGTGCCAAAATCTGATAGCAAAACTGACAACAGCTGATAGCAAAAGTGCCAACAGCTGATAGCAAAAGTGCCAACAGATGATACCAAAAGTCCAACAGCTGATAGCAAAAGTGCCAACAGCTGATAGCAAAGTTCCAACAGCTGATACCAAAAGTGCCAAAAGCTGATAGCAATGAGCAAATAGTGACCCCCCCCCAAAAAAAAACACTATGAAAGTATAAAAATACATGTTTATATAAAAACTTGCGAACAACACCAGTTGATAGCAAAAGTGCAAACAGCACCACAGCTGATAGCAAAAGTGCCAACAGCTGATAGCAAAAGTGCCAACAGCTGATAGCAAAAGTGCCAACAGCTGATAGCAAAAGTGCCAACAGCACCACAGTGCCAACTAGTCCTAGGTTTGACTATAAACTACATCTGACAGCAAGGCTTCTGATCACAAAGGTCCCAGTTATGAGGAAATAGTGACCCCCCCACTAAAAAAAAACACTATGAATGTATAAAAGTACATGTTTATATAAAAACTTGCGAACAACACCAGTTGATAGCAAAAGTGCCAACAGTACCACAGCTGATAGCAAAAGTGCCAACAGCTGATAGCAAAAGTGCCAACAGCTGATACCAAAATGCCAAAAGCTGATAGTAAAAGTGCCAACAGCTGATAGCAAAAGTGCCAACAGCTGATAGCAAAAGTGCCAACAGCACCACAGTGCCAACTAGTCCTAGGTATGACTCTAATCTACATCTGACAGCAAGGCTTCTGATCACAAAGTGTCCCAGCTATGAGCAAATAGTGACCCCCACTAAAAAAAAAAACACTATGAAAGTATAAAAATACATGGTTATATAAAAACTTGCGAACAACACCAGTTGACAGCAAAATTGCAAACAGCATCACATCTGATAGCAAAAGTGCCAACAGCTGATAGCAAAAGTTCCAACAGTTGATAGCAAAAGTGCCAACAGCTGATAGCAAAAGTGCCAACAGCACCACAGTGCCAACTAGTCCTAGGTATGACTATAAACTACATCTGACAGCAAGGCTTCTGATCACAAAGGGTCCCAGCTATGAGCAAATAGTTACCCCCCACTAAAAAATAAAAACACTATGAAAGTATAAAAATACATGTTTATATAAAAACTTGCGTACAACGCCAGCTGATAGCAAAAGTGCCAACAGCTGATACCAAAAGTGCCAACAGCTGATAGCAAAAGTGCCAAAAGCTGATAGCAAAAGTGCCAACATCTGATAGCAAAAGTGCCAACAGCTGATAGCAAAAGTGCCAACAGATGATAACAAAAGTGCCAACAGCTGATAGCAAAGTGCCAACAGCTTATAGAAAAAAGTGCAAACAGCTGATAGCAAAAGTGCCAACAGCTGATACCAAAAGTGCCAAAAGCTGATAGCAATGAGCAAATAGTGACCTCCCACTAAACAAAAAAACACTATGAAAGTATAAAAATACATGTTTATATAAAAACTTGCGAACAACACCAGTTGATAGCAACAGTGCAAACAGCTGATAGCAAAAGTGCCAACAGCTGATAGCAAAAGTGCCAACAGCTGATAGCAAAAGTGCCAACAGATGATACCAAAAGTGCTAACAGCTGATAGCAAAAGTGCCAACAGCTGATTGCAAAAGTGCCAAAATCTGATAGCAAAACTGCCAACAGCTGATAGCAAAAGTGCCAACAGCTGATAGCAAAAGTGCCAACAGATGATACCAAAAGTGCCAACAGCTGATAGCAAAAGTGCCAACAGCTGATAGCAAAAGTTCCAACAGCTGATAGCAAAAGTGCCAACTAGACCTAGTTATGACTCTAAACTACATCTGACAGCAAGGCTTCTGATCACAAAGGGTCCCAGCTATGAGAAAATAGTGACCCCCACTAAAAAAAAAACACTATGAAAGTATAAAAATACATGGTTATATAAAAACTTGCGAACAACACCAGTTGATAACAAAAGTTCCAACAGCACGACAGCTGATAGCAAAAGTGCCAACAGCTGATAGCAAAAGTGCCAACAGCTGATAGCAAAACTGCCAACAGCTCCACAGTGCCAACTAGTCCTAGGTATGATTATAAACTACATCTGACAGCAAGTCTTCTGATCACAAAGAGTCCCAGCTATGAGCAAATAGTGACCCCCTCTAAAAAAAAAACACTATGAAAGTTTAAAAATGCATGTTTATATAAAAACTTGCAAACAACAACAGTTGATAGCAAAAGTGCCAATAGGCCTCAACCTGCGTTCGCGCGCAGGTGGCTCGCACGCGCGCCCGTCCCGCCCGTTGCTCAGCGTCTTTCTCGGCGTGGGGGCGTTCGTCCGGCAGCGAACGGTCGACTCGGAACTGGTACGGACCGGGGGAATCCGACTGTCTAATTAAAACAAAGCATCGTGTGGCCGGTCGACCCGTACAGACACGATGTGATTTCTGCCCAGTGCTCTGAATGTCAAAGTGAAGAAATTCAACCAAGCGCGGGTAAACGGCGGGAGTAACTATGACTCTCTTAAGGGCTGGTGCCACGTTATCTGATAACGAGGCGCCTACCCCGGACAGGGAGTTGTGGTGCTGGGCCCCCTCCAAGTTGGGTCCCGCCGGGAACAGCCTTCGGGCTGGCTGAGAGTCCAGACGTCGTCCGCAGACATTAAATGTGGGGTGTCCGTGCTTCCAAAATGCGCCGATCTTTGTGGGGTTGCCATCCCCCTCTGACCGTATAACTTGGTCCAAATCGTATCAACCATGCCTCGACCGCCCCCGCCACGATTGGCGGTAACCAAAACTTCCCTGTGGATCGTGAAACTAATCCTCCCCGCTTTGGCTGTACTGTGTGCTCGCACGCATTCGAGCGTTCAGCCGGCCTAGCCCTCCATATGCATCGGCAACATCCCAACCAGTGGAATGAGATGAAGAAACGGCGCGACGCCTCATATCGTTCGAACGTCCGCACCTACAGACGGTGGTCCCCTGAGGAACTCCGGCGTATGGCTGCGCTAGAACGCGAGGCGTTGTCCCTAAGCGTGCATAACATCAATACGTATATCGGGTCCTGCTTAGCACGCAGCAGCGATCAAGTAAGCTGCAGGCGACGTAAGAATGACTACAAAGACATTCTGAAATCGCTTGAGGACTCTGCCCCCTGTCCCGGCCCTGACAGTACCCAGCCCCAAGTGGTTCTCGATGCCGCTGGCTGCGACCAACCTTCCGCGGGAAGCCCGCCCCCGGCGGCCCCCGTGGAGAGGACTGGCCGCATCTGGTCCGGCCGCGAGATTAAAGTACTCACCTCTGCGCCACCTGGATCAACTGATGCTGACTTGGCCCCTCTCCTTCCCGGTCGTTCTATCACCGCTATCCGCTCCAAGAGGCGTCGCCTTCCAAAGGTTGCAACATCTAACGCCTCTACGGACGCTGGTGCCGCTCGTACACGCCGGGCCCCCCTGGATGAGGAGCAGGACACGACAGAGGCTCAGCCACCCGATTACGTTTTGCATGAGACTGCCAAGGGAGTTCGTGACTATATCGTCGGACTGCTACCATCTATTTCCGACGCCGAATTTCGGAACAAGGCCGAGTTGGCCCTCGACGATCCCCGAGGCTTCTCCATGCTATACTATGAAGTGTTCCCCAGAAACAGGACGCGGACTAAGCGCTCAATACCCCCCGTTAAAGCAGGAATACACCGCCGCCGGCATCAAAGATCGGCAATTTACAACTTCCTGCAAAGGCTTCATGCGAGGAGCCCTAAATCGGTTGCGGAACGGGTCCTCGACAGTGATCTCTCATACGAGGGACTCATTGCCGAGCGGTCGTTCTCCGATGAGGACTTCGTACGCAAATGGAAGCCGGTATTCGAGCGTGACTGTTTCGCGGACCTGGCCGGAGACCATCCCGGCCCGCCGATGAATGACCTGATCTCCCCCATTCTCGTGTCTGACATTAAAACCGCTCTTGCGTCAATGAAAGAGTCCTCCCCCGGACCTGACGGCCTCCGCCTTAACATCTTACGGGAGATTCCCGTAGAGGTCATTACCCTGCTATGCAATCTGCTGCTGCTGAAGGGTCCGCCGCCTTCCTTGGGTAAAGCTGGTAACATCTTCACCTCTAGGGTGGCTTTTATCAAGAAGGTGGACGTACCATCCGACCCTCTGGAGTTCCGCCCCATTGCCATTGGGAACTACTTTGTGCGAGTTTTCCATCGAGTCCTTGCTAACCGCTTTGAAGCATCATTCCCGAACCATCAAGATCAAGTCGGGTTCCAGAATCTTGACGGGATAGCTCACAATGTCCTCAAACTACATGCGACCATCTCCGAAGCCCGAAATAAGAACGAAAACTTGGTGGTCGCCTCTGTTGACATTCGCAAAGCGTTCGACTCACTCTCGCACGAAGCTCTCCTTGGCATTCTAAAGCGGAAGGGGATCCCTGATCTCCTCCTTAACTATTTCCGCTCTTATTTCAGCTCCAGTAGATTGCAGATCGGGAGGGATCTGGTCCACCCCACATCCCGTGGGGTTAAACAGGGGGACCCCTTGTCCCCCTGGCTGTTTAATATAGCCATGGATCAGGTCCTAGAGGGGCAGGAGGAGTATGCCTATTCCATCGGCGCGCTCGTGTTGAATCAGATGGCTTACGCCGATGATCTCATACTGTTCGCCAGCTCCCCTGAAGAGATGCAGAAGCGGATCGACCGGCTCTTAGTCGGCCTAGGCAGACTCGGGCTCGAGCTCAACGCCCTCAAGTGCCATGTGTTATGCATCCGTGGGAACAAGAAGAGGAAGTTCTGCTACGTTGATACCTCCGTGTCCGTAATGGTTGATGGTGTTGCCCTCCCGGTTGTGACCGCCGTGTCGGAATTTAAGTATCTCGGGGTACGGTTCAACTCGATGGGTATCGCCAGAACACCGCTTGGTCTTGACTCGCTTTTGACCAGGCTTGATCGAGCTGCACTAAAACCGCAGCAAAAGCTTAACTTCCTTAAAAAATTCTTGCTTCCGCGCCTGCATCACAGCATTACTTTTGGCCGCCACCGCAAGGCTGAGCTTGTAAAAGGGGATAAGTCGGTACGTCGGGCGGTACGTAAGTGGCTTCGGCTGCCTGCTGACTGTCCCAACTCCGCGATTCACTCACCAACAAAATTCGGCGGTTTGGGGATCACTTCTCTCGAACTTCTCGCTTCCACGCTAAAGGATGACCGCCTTAGCCGTTTTACTAACGGGTACGCAGAGGATGCGCCCATTGCATCCCATCCCTCAGTCCGCTACTTAATGACATACAGATTCCGCAATCCCGCCAACTGCACCCGCGAGGGCCTGGTGGACGACCTTCTTAATAGGTTTGATACCAGGGGCCTATCGGGGTATGACCGTGTCCCAGCTGTCAACAGCTGGCTCGACCATGCCCCCGCCAACTTGGCCGGCGTTGATTTTCAAGAGGCTATTCGAGTCCGTTTAGGCTGTATGGGCACGCCCGCCCGGTTTTCCCGGGGCGGACGTACTGTCGATCCCATCTGTAAATGTGGACGTGGAGCTCCGATGAGCCTGCCCCACGTTGCCCAAGCCTGCGGTATCGTTGATGATCTCCGTCGAAAGCGGCACAATAACATTGTGCTCTTCGTGGCCCAGTCCATGAAGAAGCGGAATCTTGATGTCATTATGGAGCCCCGATTCGAGACTGAGCTCGGTCTGCGTAAGCCTGACATCATGGTCCGTACCGACAAGGGGTTGATCTTTCTCGATGTGCAGGTCCGCCCTGACTCCACTGTGTGTAGTCTGGAGGCCTGTAACAAAGAGAAGATCCGCAAATACAACCAGCCATACTTCCTTGATGCGGTCCGTGATCGTTACGGTAGCGACATTTCCATCAAAGTCGTCGCCCTGACGTTTAACTGGCGAGGGGCGGTTTCCCAAAAATCGTATCAGGATTGCCGTGCCTATGGGCTTCTCCGGTGGAGACACTATGGAATGCTTTCCAGAATGGTTCTCCGTGATACTGCCCGCATGCTCCGGGCATACTGGTCTGCTCCGGCGGATGGATTAACTCGCCCTGCTGCTTCGCCGAGGTTGCTCCCTGACCTCTCTGCGTAAGTCTTGTTGAGCCTAACTTCTCCTAAAACTACGAAAAACCCAATAAAAAGTACAAAAACACAAAAACCAACAAAAATATAATTCCCTTTCCTATCATTGCCGGCGTGCAGTAGGGACTCTCGGTCTACAGGGGTTAACTCACCTAACCTTCTTAGGTCAAAGGGAAATTTCCCACCCCCGCCCGAAGATGACATACAGCGCCCCACCTCCTCGTGGTGGCATTTGGGCAACGTCAGAAGAAATTTTGGCGGCTAAGCGGGCGCACCGGCAATGCGTTGTAGCCGGTGGGCGGGTGGTGGTGAGTTAGCCAAATGCCTCGTCATCTAATTAGTGACGCGCATGAACGGATCAACGAGATTCCCACTGTCCCTACCTACAATCTAGCGAAACCACAGCCAAGGGAACGGGCTTGGAACGATCGGCGGGGAAAGAAGACCCTGTTGAGCTTGACTCTAGTCCGACTCTGTGAGGAGACACGGGAGGTGTAGCATAGGCGGGAGACACGCCTTTGTCGGCGTCGGGAGCTCGTCGATCGGGGCCGGGCGTCGGGCGTCGGTTGCCGTGGAGGTTCGGTTTCGTTCGGTGGTGCGGATGCGGTCGCGGGGCGTGGGTCTCCGGCTGGCGGGTGGCTTTGCTTGCTGTCGTCGGCGGCGGCGTTCTGCGTCGTCGTCGTCTTCGGTCGGCAGTGGTCGCCTTCCGTCGTGCCTTCGTCCTCCGCTTCCGTCTTTCTTCGCTGTCGGGCGGGCCAACGCCACTTCGGTGGGCCGGCGTTTCGCTCGTCCCGGTTTTTCGGCCTTCGTCGCGACTGGCGTCGTTCGGTGTCGTCGAACCTGAAATACCGCCACTTCCGCCGTTTCCTCGCTCACCCGGTGAAAAAGGGGACGGGTCGCTCGGCGGCCCTCTTGCTAGCGCCAAGGGCGCGGGCTCCCCCCGATTGGGGCCCGCGCTCGACCCTTAGCCGGGGACCGTGTCGGGCGGGGAGTTTGACTGGGGCGGTACGTCTGTCAAACGGTAACGCAGGTGTCCCAAGGCGAGCTCAGCGAGGACGGAAACCTCGCGTAGAGCAAAAGGGCAAAAGCTCGCTCGATCTCGATTTTCAGTACGAATACGGACCGCGAAAGCGTGGCCCATCGATCCTTTCCGTGCGGAGAGCTCAAGTCGGAGGTGCGAGCTTAACCGCACAATTCTCCCTGGACGCCGACTTTTCTCTATGGGAACCGTTGTTCGGACGCCACAGGGCTCGCTCCTTCGTTTTCTGGTAGGAAGTTCGTGCTTGTTCGGTTGGCGTAGAAGAGACGCAATTTTACGCGTATCGCTGGACCGCTCGTCTTCGTGCGTGTTTTACTTGCTTTCACTCGTCTTTCAACTTGTATCTTCTTTACCATCGCGTGCGCACGCAAGTTGAATGCTCTCTTCGCCGTTTACGTCGTCGCCGTCGCCGTCGCCGTCATCGTCGCCGTCGACTTCGCATGAGCCAGCATTCATTCGGAGGTGCGAGCTTATCCGCGCAATTCTCCCTGGACGCCGCCTTTTCTCTATGGGAACCGTTGTTCGGACGCCACTCGGCTCGCTCCTTCGTTTTCCGGTCGGAAGTTCGTGCTTGTTCGGTTGGCGTATCAGAGAGGCAATTTTACGCGTATTGCTGGCAATTTTACGCGTATTGCTGGACCGCTCGTCTTCGTGCGTATTTTAGTTGCTTTTTCTCGTTTTCACTGGTCGTTTAACTGTTGGCACTTGTGCTATCAGCTGTTGAAACTTTTGCTATCATCTGTTGGGAGTTTTGCTATCAGCTTTTTGCACTTTTGGTATCAGCTGTTGGCACTTTTGCTATCAGCGGTTGGCACTTTTGCTATCAGCTGTGGTGCTGTTGGCACTTTTGCTATCAACTGGTGTTCTTCGCAAGTTTTTATATAAACATGTATTTTTATACTTTCATAGTTTTTTTTTTAGTGGGGGGTCTTTATTTGCTCATAGCTGGGACCATTTGTGATCAGAAGACTTGCTGTCAGATGTAGTTTATAGTCATACCTAGGACTAGTTGGCACTGTGGTGCTGTTGGCGATTTTGCTATCAGCTGTTGGCACTTTTGCTATCAGCTGTTGGCACTTTTGCAATCAGCTGTTGGCACTTTTGCTATCAGCTGTGGTGCTGTTGGCACTTTTGCTATCAACTGGTGTTGTTCGCAAGTTTTTATATAAACATGTATTTTTATACGTTCATAGTGTTTTTTTTTAGTGGGGGGTCACTATTTGCTCATAGCTGGGACCCTTTGTGATCAGAAGCCTTGCTGTCAGATGTAGTTTATAATCATAACTAGGACTAGTTGGCACTGTGGTGCTGTTGGCACTTTTGCTATCAGCTGTTGGCACTTTTGCTATCAGCTGTTGGCACTTTTGCCATCAGCTGTTGGGAATTTTGCTATCAGCTTTTGGCACTTTTGGTATCAGCTGTTGGCACATTTCCTATCAGCTGTTGGCAATTTTGCTATCAGCTGTTGGCACTTGTGCTATCAGCTGTTGGCACTTTTGCTATCATCTGTTGGGACGTTTGCTATCAGCTTATGGCACTTTTGCTATCAGCTGTTGGCACATTTGCTATCAGCTGTTGGCACTTTTGCTATCAGCTGTGGTGCTGTTGGCACTTTTGCTATCAACTGGTGTTGTTCGTAAGTTTTTATATAATCATGTATTTTTATACATTCATAGTGTTTTTTTTTTAGTGGGGTGTCACTATTTGCTCATAGCTGGGACCCTTTGTGATCAGAAGCCTTGCTGTCCGATGTAGTTTATAGTAATACCTAGGACTAGTTGGCACTGTGGTGCTGTTGGCACTTTTGCTATCAGCTGTTGGCACTTTTCCTATCAGCTGTTGGCACTTTTGCTATCAGCTTTTGGCAATTTGGTATCAGCTGTTGTCACTTGTGCTATCAGCTGTTGGCACTTTTGCTATCATCTGTTGGCACTTTTGCTATCAGCTGTTGGCACTTTTGCTATCAGCTGTTGGCACTTTGCTATCAGCTGTGGTGCTGTTTGCACTTTTGCTATCAACTGGTGTTGTTCGCACGTTTTTATATAAACATGTATTTTTATACTTTCATAGTGGTTTTTTTAGTGGGGGTAACTATTTGCTCATAGCTGGGACCCTTTGTGATCAGAAGCCTTGCTGTTAGATGTGTTTTATAATCATACCTAGGACTAGTTGGCAATGTGGTGCTGTTGTCACATTTGCTATCAGCTGTTGGCACTTTTGCTATCAGCTGTTGGCACTTTTGCTATCAGCTGTTGGCACTTTTGCTATCAGCTGTGGTGCTGTTGGCACTTTTGCTATCAACTGGTGTTGTTCGCAAGTTTTTATATAATCATGTATTTTTATACATTCATAGTGTTCTTTTTTTAGTGGGGTGTCACTATTTGCTCATAGCTGGGACCCTTTGTGATCAGAAGCCTTGCTGTCCGATGTAGTTTATAGTAATACCTAGGACTAGTTTGCACTGTGGTGCTGTTGGCACTTTTGCTATCAGCTGTTGGCACTTTTCCTATCAGCTGTTGGCACTTTTGCTATCAGCTTTTGGCAATTTTGGTATCAGCTGTTGTCACTTGTGCTATCAGCTGTTGGCACTTTTGCTATCATCTGTTGGCACTTTTGCTATCAGCTGTTGGCACTTTGCTATCAGCTGTGGTGCTGTTTGCACTTTTGCTATCAACTGGTGTTGTTCGCACGTTTTTATATAAACATGTATTTTTATACTTTCATAGTGGTTTTTTTAGTGGGGGGTAACTATTTGCACATAGCTGGGACCCTTTGTGATCAGAAGCCTTGCTGTTAGATGTGTTTTATAGTCATACCTAGGACTAGTTGGCAATGTGGTGCTGTTGTCACTTTTGCTATCAGCTGTTGGCACTTTTGCTATCAGCTGTTGGCACTTTTGCTATCAGCTGTTGGCACTTTTGCTATCAGCTGTGGTGCTGTTGGCACTTTTGCTATCAACTGGAGTTGTTCGCAAGTTTTTATATAAACATATATTTTTATACATTCATAGTTTTTTTTTTTTAGTGGGGTGTCACTATTTGCTCAGAGCTGGGACCCTTTGTGAACAGAAGCCTTGCTGTCAGATGTAGTTTATAGTCATACCTAGGACTATTTGGCACTGTGGTGCTGTTGGCACTTTTACTATCAGCTGTTGGCACTTTTGCTATCAGCTGTTGGCACTTTTGCTATCAGCTGTTGGCACTTTTGCTACCAGCTTTTGGCAATTTTGGAATCAGCTGTTGTCACTTTTGCTATCAGCTGATGGCACTTTTGCTATCAGCTGTGGTGCTGTTGGTACTTTTGCTATCAACTGGTGTTGTTAGCAAGTTTTTATATAAACATGTATTGTTATACTTTCATAGTGTTTTTTTTCAGTGGGGGGTCACTATTTACTCATAGCTGGGACCCTTTTTGATCAGTAGCCTTGCTGTCAGATGTAGTTTATTGTCATACCTAGGACTAGTTGGCACTGTGGTGCTGTTGGCACTTTTGCTATCAGCTGTTGGCACCTTTGCTATCAGCTGTTGGCACTTTTGCTATCAGCTGTTGGCACTTTTGCTATCAACTGGTGTTGTTCGCAAGTTTTTATATAAACATGTATTTTTATACATTCATATTGTTTTTTTTTAGTGGGTTCACTATTTTCTCATAGCTGGGACCCTTTGTGATCAGAAGCCTTGCTGTCAGATGTAGTTTATAGTCATACCTAGGATTAGTTGGCAATGTGGTGCTGTTGGCACATTTGCTATCAGCTGTTGGAACTTTTGCTATCAGCTGTTGGCACTTTGCTATCAGCTGTTGGCACTTTTACTATCAGCTGTGGTGCTGTTGGCACTTTTGCTATCAACTGGTGTTGTTCGCAAGTTTTTATATAAACATGTATTTTTATACATTCATAGTGTTTTTTTTTAGTGGGGTGTCACTATTTGCTCATAGCTGGGACCCTTTGTGATCAGATTCCTTGCTGTCAGATGACGTTTATAGTCATACTAGGACTAGTTGGCAATGAGGTGCTGTTGGCACTTTTGCTATCAGCTGTTGGCACTTTTGGTATCAGCTGTTGGCAATTTTGCTATCAGCTGTTGGGACTTTTGGTATCAGCTGTTGGCACCTTTGATATCAGCTGTTGGCACTTTTGGTATCAGCTGTTGGCACTTTTGCTAACAACTGTTGGCACATTTGCTATCAGCTGTGGTGCTGTTGGCACTTTTGCTATCAACTGGTGTTGTTCGCAAGTTTTTATATAAACATGTATTTTTATACTTTCATAGTGTTTTTTTTTTAGTGGGGGGTCACTATTTGCTCATAGCTGGTACCCTTTGTCATCAGAAGCCTTGCTGTCAGATGTAGTTTATAGTCATACCTAGGACTAGTTGGCACTGTGGTGCTGTTGGCACTTTTGCTATCAGCTGTTGGCACTTTTGCTATCAGCTGTTGGCCCTTTTGATATAGGCTGTGGTGCTGTTGGCACTTTTGATATCAACTGGTGTTGTTCGCAAGTTTTTATATAAACATGTATTTTTATACATTCATAGTGGGTATTTTTAAGGGGGTCACTATTTGCTCATAGCTGGGACCCTTTGTGATCAGAAGCCTTGCTGTCAGATGTAGTTTATAGTCATACCTAGGACTAGTTGGCAATGTGGTGCTGTTGGCACTTTTGCTATCAGCTGTTGGCACTTTTGCTATCAGCTGTTGGCACTTTTGCTATCAGCTGTTGGCACTTTTGTTATCAGCTGTGCTGCTGTTGGCACTTTTTCTATCAACTGGTGTTGTTCGGAAGATTTTTTATAAACATGTATTTTTATACTTTCATAGTGTTTTTTTTTAGTGGGTGGTCACTATTTGCTCATAGCTGGGACCCTTTGTGATCAGAATCCCTGCTGTCAGATGTAGTTTATAGTCATACCTAGGACTAGTTGGCACTGTGGTGCTGTTGGCACTTTTGCTATCAGCTGTTGGTATTTTTGCCATCAGCTTTTGGCACTTTTGCTATCAGCTGTTGGCACATTTGCTATCAGCTGTTGGCACTTTTGCTATCAGCTGTGGTGCTGTTGGCACTTTTGCTATCAACTGGTGTTGTTCGCAAGTTTTTATATAATCATGTATTTTTATACATTCATAGTGTTCTTTTTTTAGTGGGGTGTCACTATTTGCTCATAGCTGGGACCCTTTGTGATCAGAAGCCTTGCTGTCCGATGTAGTTTATAGTCATACCTAGGACTAGTTGGCACTGTGGTGCTGTTGGCACTTTTGCTATCAGCTGTTGGCACTTTTCCTATCAGCTGTTGGCACTTTTGCTATCAGCTTTTGGCAATTTTGGTATCAGCTGTTGTCACTTGTGCTATCTGCTGTTGGCACTTTTGCTATCATCTGTTGGCACTTTTGATATCAGCTGTTGGCACTTTTGCTATCAGCTGTTGGCACTTTGCTATCAGCTGTGGTGCTGTTGGCACTTTTGCTATCAACTGGTGTTGTTCGCAATTTTTTATATAAACATGTATTTTTATACATTCATAGTGTTTTTTTTTTTTAGTGGGGGGTCACTATTTGCTCATAGCTGGGAACCTTTGTGATCAAAAGCCTTGCTGTCAGATGTAGTTTATAGTCATACCGAGGACTAGTTGGCACTGTGGGGCTGTTGGCACTTTTGCTATCAGCTGTTGCCACTTTTGCTATCAGCTGTGGGCACTTTTGCTATCAGCTGTTGGCACTTTTGCTATCAGCTGTTGGCACTTTTGCTATCAGCTGTGGTGCTGTTGGCACTTTTGCTATCAACTGGTGTTGTTCGCAAGTTTTTATATAAACATGTATATTTATACATTCATAGTGTTTTTCTTTTAGTGGGGGGTCACTATTTGCTCATAGCTGGGACCCTTTGTGATCAGAAGTCTTGCTGTCAGATGTAGTTTATAGTCATACCTAGGACTTGTTGGCAATGTGGTGCTGTTGGCACTTTTGCTATCAGCTTTTGGCACTTTTGTTATCAGCTGTTGGCACTTTTGCTATCAGCTGTTGGCACTTTTGCTATCAGCTGTGGTGCTGTTGGCACTTTTGCTATCAACTGGTGTTGTTCGCCATTTTTTATATAAACATGTATTTTTATACTTTCATAGGGTTTTTTTTTTAGTGGGGGGTCACTAATGTCTCAGAGCTTCGACCCTTTGTGATCAGAAGACTTGCTGTCAGATGTAGTTTATAGTCATACGTAGGACTAGTTGGCACTGTGGTGCTGTTGGCAATTTTGCTATCAGCTGTTGGCAATTTTGCTATCAGCTGTTGGCACTTTTCCTATCAGCTGTTGGCACTTTTGCTATGAGCTGTTGGCACTTTTGCTTTCAGCTGTTGGCACTTTTGCTATCAGCTGTTGGCACTATTGCTATAAGCTGTTGGCACTTTTGGTATCATCTGTTGGCACTTTTGCTATCAGCTGTTGGCACTTTTACGATCAGCTTTTGGCACTTTTGGTATCAGCTGTTGGCACTTTTGTTATCAGCTGTTGGCACTTTTGCTATCAGCTGTGGTGCTGTTGGCACTTTTGCTATCAACTGGTGTTGTTCGCAAGTTTTTATATAAACATGTATTTTTATACATTCATAGTGTTTTTTTTAGTGGGGGGTCACTATTTGCTCATAGCTGGGAACCTTTGTGATCAGAAGCCTTGCTGTCAGATGTAGTTTATAGTCATACCTAGGACTAGTTGGCACTGTGGTGCTGTTGGCACTTTTGCTATCAGCTTTGGCTCTTTTGCTATCAGCTGTTGACACTTTTGCTATCAGTTGTTGGCACTTTTGGTATCAGCTCTTGGCACTTTTTCTATCAGCTGTTGGCACTTTTGCTTTCAGCTGTGGTGCTGTTGGCACTTTTGCTATCAACTGGTGTTGTTCGCAAGTTTTTATATAAACATGTATATTTATACATTCATAGTGTTTTTCTTTTAGTGGGGGGTCACTATTTGCTCATAGCTGGGACCCTTTGTGATCAGAAGTCTTGCTGTCAGATGTAGTTTATAGTCATACCTAGGACTTGTTGGCAATGTGGTGCTGTTGGCACTTTTGCTATCAGCTTTTGGCTCTTTTGTTATCAGCTGTTGGCACTTTTGCTATCAGCTGTTGGCACTTTTGCTATCAGCTGTGGTGCTGTTGGCACTTTTGCTATCAACTGGTGTTGTTCGCAAGTTTTTATATAAACATGTATTTTTATACTTTCATAGGGTTTTTTTTTTAGTGGGGGGTCACTAATGGCTCAGAGCTTCGACCCTTTGTGATCAGAAGACTTGCTGTCAGATGTAGTTTATAGTCATACGTAGGACTAGTTGGCACTGTGGTGCTGTTGGCAATTTTGCTATCAGCTGTTGGCAATTTTGCTATCAGCTGTTGGCACTTTTCCTATCAGCTGTTGGCACTTTTGCTATGAGCTGTTGGCACTTTTGCTTTCAGCTGTTGGCACTTTTGCTATCAGCTGTTGGCACTATTGCTATAAGCTGTTGGCACTTTTGGTATCATCTGTTGGCACTTTTGGTATCAGCTGTTGGCACTTTTGCGATCAGCTTTTGGCACTTTTGGTATCAGCTGTTGGCACTTTTGTTATCAGCTGTTGGCACTTTTGCTATCAGCTGTGGTGCTGTTGGCACTTTTGCTATCAAATGGTGTTGTTCGCAAGTTTTTATATAAACATGTATTTTTATACATTCATAGTGTTTTTTTTTAGTGGGGGGTCACTATTTGCTCATAGCTGGGAACCTTTGTGATCAGAAGCCTTGCTGTCAGATGTAGTTTATAGTCATACCTAGGACTAGTTGGCACTGTGGTGCTGTTGGCACTTTTGCTACCAGCTGTTGGCTCTTTTGCTATCAGCTGTTGACACTTTTGCTATCAGTTGTTGGCACTTTTGGTATCAGCTCTTGGCACTTTTTCTATCAGCTGTTGGCACTTTTGCTTTCAGCTGTGGTGCTGTTGGCACTTTTGCTATCAACTGGTGTTGTTCGCAAGTTTTTATATAAACATGTATTTATATACATTCATAGTGTTTTCTTTAGTGGGGGGTCACTATTTGCTCATAGCTGGGACCCTTTGTGATCAAAAGCTTGCTGTCAGATGTAGTTTATAGTCATACCTAGGAATAGTTGGCACTTTGGTGCTGTTGGCACTTTTGCTATCAGCTGTGGTGCTGTTGGCACTTTTGCTATCAACAGGTGTTGTTCGCAAGTTTTTATATAAACATGTATTTTTATATTTTCATAGTGTTTTTTTTTTAGTGGGAGGTAACTATTTGCTCATAGCTGGGACCCATTGTGATCAGAAGCCTTGCTGTCAGATGTAGTTTATATTCATACCTAGGACTAGTTGGCACTGTGGTTCTGTTGGCACTTTTGCTATCAGCTGTTGGCACTTTTGCTATCAGCTGTTGGCACTTTTGCTATCAGCTGTTGGCACTTTTGCTATCAGCCGTTGGCACTTTTGCTATCAGCTGTTGGCACATTTGGTATACTCTGTTGGCACTTTTGCTATCAGTTGTTGGCACTTTTGCTATCAGCTGTTGACACTTTTGGTATCATCTGTTGGCACTTTTGCTATCAGCTGTTGGCACTTTTGCTATCAGCTTTTGGCACTTTTGCTATCAGCTGTTGGCACTTTTGCTATCAGCTGTGGTGCTGTTGGCACTTTTGCTATCAACTGGTGTTGTTCGCAAGTTTTTATATAAACATGTATTTTTATACATTCGTAGTGTTTTTTTTTAGTGGGAGGTCACTATTTGCTCATAGCTGGGACCCTTTGTGATCAGAAGCCTTGCTGTCAGATGTAGTTTATAGTCATACCTAGGACTAGTTGGCACTGTGGTGCTGTTGGCACTTTTGCTATCAGCTGTTGGCACTTTTGCTATCAGCTGTTGACACTTTGGCTATCAGCTGTTGGCACTTTTGCTATCAACTGGTGTTGTTCGCAAGTTTTTATATAAACATGTATTTTTATACTTTCATAGTTTTTTTTTTTAGTGGGGGACAGTATTTGCTCATAGCTGGGACCCTTTGTGATCAGAAACCTTGCTGTCAGATGTAGTTTATAGTCATACCTAGTACTAGTTGGCAATGTGGAGCTGTTGGCACTTTTGCTACCAGCTGTTGGCACTTTTGGTATCAGCTGTTGGCACTTTTGCTATCAGCTGTTGGCACTTTTGCTATCAGCTGTTGGCAATTTGCTATCAGCTGTTGGCACTTTTGCTATCAGCTTTTGGCACTTTTGGTATCAGTTGTTGGGTCTTTTGCTATCAGCTGTTGGCACTTTTGCTATCAGCTGTTGACATTTTTGGTATCATCTGTTGGCACTTTTGCTATCAGATGTTGGCACATTTGCTATCAGCTTTTGGCACTTTTAGTATCAGCTGTTGGCACTTTTTCTGTCAGCTGTTTGCACTTTTGATATACGCTGTGGTGCTGTTGGCACTTTTGCTATCAACTGGTGTTGTTCGCAAGTTTTTATATAAACATGTATTTTTATACTTTCATAGTGTTTTTTTTTTCAGTGGGGGGTCACTATTTGCTCATAGCTGGGGTCCTTTGTGATCAGAAGCCTTGCCTTCAGATGTAGTTTATAGACATACCTAGGACTAGTTGGCACTGTGGTGCTGTTGGCACTTTTGCTATCAGCTGTTGGCACTTTTTCTATCAGCTGTTGGCACTTTTGCTATCATCTGTGGTGCTGTTGGCACTTTTGCTATCAACTGGTGTTGTTCGAATGTTTTTAAATAAACATGTATTTTTATACTTTCATAGTGTTTTTTTTTAGTGGGGGGTCACTATTTGCTCATAGCTGGGACCCTTTGTGATCAGAAGCCTTGCTGTCAGATGTAGTTTTATCAGCTGTTGGCACTTTTGCTATCAGCTGTTGGCACTTTTGCTATCAGTTGTTGGCACTTTTGCTATCAGCTGTTGGCACTTTTGCTATCAGCTTTTAACACTTTTGCTATCAGCTGTTGGCACTTTTGCTATCAGCTGTTTGCACTTTTGCTATCAGCTGTTGCACTTTTGCTATCAGCTGTGGTGCTGTTGGCACTTTTGCTATCAACTGGTGTTGTTCGCAAGTTTTTATATAAACATGTATTTTTATACTTTCATAGTGTTTTTTTTTTAGTGGGGGGTCACTATTTGCTCATAGCTGGGACCCTTTGTGATCAGAAGCCTTGCTGTCAGATGTAGTTTATAGTCATACCTAGGAATAGTTTGCACTGTGGTGCTGTTGGCACTTTTACTATCAGCTGTTGGCACTTTTGCTATCAGCTGTGGTGCTGTTTGCACTTTTGCTATCAAAAAACACTATGAAAATATAAAAATACATATTTATATAAAATCTTTCGAACAACACCAGTTGATAGAAAAAGTGCTAACAGCACCACAGCTGATAGCAAAAGTGCCAACAGCTGATAGCAAAAGTGCCAACAGCTGATAACAAAAGTGCCAAAAGCTGATAGCAAAAGTGCCAACAGCTGATAGCAAAAGTGCCAACAGCACCACAGTGCCAACTAGTCCTAGGTATGACTATAAACTAGATCTGACAGCAAGGCTTCTGATTTACAAACGGTCCCAGCTATGAGAAAATAGTGACCCCCACTAAAAAAAACACTATGAAAGTATAAAAATACATGTTTATATAAAAACTTGCGAACAACACCAGTTGATAGCAAAAGTGCCAACAGCACCACAGCTGATAGCAAAAGTGCCAACAGCTGATAGCAAAAGTGCCAACAGCTGATAGCAAAAGTGCCAACAGCACAACAGTGCCAACTAGTCCAAGGTATGATTATAAACTACATCTGACAGCAAATCTTCTGATCACAAAGTGTCCCAGCTATGAGCAAATAGTGACCCTCCACTAAAACAAAAACACTACGAATGTATAGAAATACATGTTTATATAAAAACTTGCGAACAACACCAGTTGATAGCAAAAGTGCCAACAGCACCACAGCTGATAGCAAAAGTGACAACAGCTGATAGCAAAAATGCCAACAGCTGATAGCAAAAGTGCCAACAGCACAAGAGCGCCAACTAATCTTGGGTATAATTATAAAAAACATCTGAGAGCAAGGCTTCTGATCACAAAGGGTCCTAGCTATGAGCAAATAGTGACTCCCCACTAAAAAAGAAAAGACTATGAAAGTATAAAATACATGTTTATATAAAAACTTGCGAACAACACCAGTTGATAGCAAAAGTGCCAACAGCACCACAGCTGGTAGCAAAAGTGCCAACAGCTGACAGCAAAAGTGTCAACAGCTGATACCAAAAGTGCCAAAGGCTGATAGCAAAAGTGCCAACAGCTGATAGAAAAAGTCCCAACAGATGATACCAAAAGTGCCAACAGCTGATAGCAAAAGTGCCAACAGCTGATACCAAAAGTGCCAAAAGCTGATAGCAAAAGTTCCAACAGCTGATAGCAAATGTGCCAACAGAGTATACCAAAGGTGCCAACAGCTGATAGCAAAATGCCAACAGCTGATAGAAAAAGTGCCAACGGCTGATAGCAAAAGTGCCAACAGCTGATAGCAAAAGTGCCACCAGCTGATAGCAAAATTGCAAACAGCTGATAGCAAAAGTGCCAACAGATCCACATTGCCAACTAATCCTAGGTACGATTATAAACTACATCTGACAGAAAGGCTTCGGATCACAAAGGGTCCCAGCTATGAGCAAATAGTGACCCCACATTAAAAAAAAAACACTATGAATGTATAAAAATACATGTTTATATAAAAACTTGCGAAGAACACCAGTTGATAGCAAGAGTGCCAACAGCACCACAGCTGATAGCAAAAGTGCCAACAGCTGATAGCAAAAGTGCCAACAGCTGATAGCAAAATTGCCAACAGCTGATAGCAAAAGTGTCAACAGCACCACAGTGCCAACTAGTCCTATGTATGACTATAAACTACATCTCAAGGCAAGGCTTCTGATCACAAAGGGCCCCAGCTATGAGCAAATAGTGAACCCCCACTGAAAAAAAAACACTATGAAAGTATAAAAATACATGTTTATATAAAAACTTGCGAACAACACCAGTTGATTGCAAAAGTGCCAACAGCACCACAGCTGATAGCAAAAGTGCCAACAGCTGACAGAAAAAGTGCCAACAGCTGATACCAAAAGTCCCAAAAGCTGATAGTAAAAGTGCCAACATCTGATAGCAAAAGTGCCAACAGATGATACCAAAAGTGTCAACAGCTGATAGCAAAAGTGCCAACAGCTGATAGCAAAAGTGCCAACAACTGACACCAAAAGTGCCAAAAGCTGATAGCAAAAGTGCCAACAGCTGATAGCAAATTGCCAACAGCTGATAGCAAAAGTGCCAACAGCTGATACCAAAAGTGCCAACAGCTGGTAGCAAAAGTGCCAACAGATCCACATTGCCAACGAGTACTAGTTATGACTATAAACTACATCTGACAGCAAGGTTTCTGATCACAAAGGGTCTCAGCTATGAGCAAATAGTGACACCACACTAAAAAAAAAACACTATGAATGTATAAAAATACATGTTTATATAAAAACTTGCGAACAACACCAGTTGATAGCAAAAGTGCCAACAGAACCACAGCTGATAGCAAAAGTGCCAACAGCTGATATCAAAAGTGCCAACAGCTGATAGCAAATGTGCCAACAGCACCACAGTGCCAACTAGTCCTAGGTATGACTATAAACTACATGTGACAGCAAGGCTTCTGATCACGAAGGGTCCCAGCTATGAGCAAATAGTGACCCCCACTAAAAAAAAAACACTATGAATGTATAAAAATACATTTTTATATAAAAACTTGCGAACAACACCAGTTGATAGCAAAAGTGCAAACAGCACCACAGCTTATAGCAAAAGTGCTAACAGCTGATAGCAAAAGTGCCAACAGCTGATAGCAAAAGTGCCAACAGCTGATAGCAAAATTGCCAACAGCACCACAGTGCCAATTAGTCCTAGGTATGACTATAAACTACATCTGACAGCAAGGCATCTGATAAAAAAAGGGTTCCAGCTATGAGCAAATAGTGACCCCCACTAAAAAAAATACTATGAAAGTATAAAAATACATATTTATATAAAACTTGCGAACAACACCAGTTGAAAGCAAAAGTGCCAACTGCTGATAGCAAAAGTGCCGACAGCTCATAGCAAAAGTGCCAACAGCTGATAGCAAAAGTTCCAACAGCACCACAGTGCCAACTAGTCCTAGGTATGAATATAAACTACATATGACAGCAAGGCTTCTGATCACAAAGGGTCCCAGCTATGAGCAAATAGTGACCCCCCACTAAAAAAAAACACTATGAAAGTATAAAAATACATGTTTATATAAAAACTTGCGAACAACACCAGTTGATAGCAAAAGTGCCAACAGCACCACAGCTGATAGCAAAAGTGCCAACAGCTGATAGCAAAAGTTCCAACCGCTGATAGCAAAAGTGCTAACAGCTGATAGCAAAAGTGCCAACAGCTGATAGCAAAAGTGCCAACAGCACCACAGTGCCAACTAGTCCTAGGTATTACTATAAACTCCATCTGACAGCAAGGCTTTTGATCACAAAGGGTCCCAGCTATGAGCAAACAGTGACCCCCCACTATAAAAAAACACTATGAAAGTATAAAAATACATGTTTATATAAACTTGCAAACAACACCAGTTGATAGCAAAAGTGCCAACAACACCACAGCTGATAGCAAATGTGCCAACGGCTGATTGCAAAAGTGCCATCAGCTGATAGCAAAAGTGCCAACAGCTGATAGCAAAAGTGCCAACAGCACCACAGTGCCAACTAGTCCTAGGTATGACTATAAACTACATCTGACAGCAAGGCTTCTGATCACAATGGGTCCCAGCTATGAGCAAATAGTGACCTCCCACTAAACAAAAAAACACTATGAAAGTATAAAAATACATGTTTATATAAAAACATGCGAACAACACCAGTTGATAGCCAAAGTGCCAACAGCACCACAGCTGATAGCAAAAGTGCCAACAGCTGATAACAAAAGTGCCAACAGCTGATAGCAAAAGTGCCAACAGCTGATAGCAAAAGTGCCAACAGCACCACAGTGCCAACTAGTCCTAGGTATGACTATAAACTACATCTGACAACAAGGCTTCTGATCACAAAGGGTCCCAGCTATGAGCAAATAGTGAACACCCACTAAAAAAAAAACACTATGAATGTATAAAAATACATGTTTATATAAAAACTTGCGAACAACACAAGTTGATAGCAAAAGTGCCAACAGCACCACAGCTGATAGCAAAAGTGCCAACAGCTGATAACAAAAGTGCCAACAGCACCACAGTGCCAACTAGTCCTAGGTATGACTATAAACTACATCTGACGGCAAGGCTTCTGATCACAAAGGGTCCCAGCTATGAGCAAATAGTGACCCCCCACTAAAACAAAAACATTATGAAAGTATAAATATACATATTTATATAAAAACTTGCGAACAACACCAGTTGATAGTAAAAGTGCCAACAGCTCCACAGCTGATAGCAAAAGTGCCAACAGCTGATAGCAAAAGTGCCAACAGCTGATAGCAAAAGTTCAAAAGCTGATAGCAAAAGTGCCAACAGTTGATAGCAAAAGTGCCAACAGCTGATAGCAAAAGTGCCAACAGCTGATAGCTAAAGTGCCAACAGCACCACAGTGCCAACTATTCCTAGGTATGACTATAAACTACATCTGACAGCAAGGCTTCTGATCACAAAGGGTCCCAGCTATGAGCAAATAGTGACCCCCCACTAAAAAAAACACTACGAAAGTATAAAATACATGTTTATATAAACTTGCAAACAATACCAGTTTATAGCAAAAGTGCCAACAGCACCACAGCTGATAGCAAATGTGCCAACAGCTGATAGCAAAAGTGCCAACAGCTGATAGCAAAAGTGCCAACAGCACCACAGTGCCAACTAGTCCTAGGTATGACTATAAACTACATCTGACAGCAAGGCTTCTGATCACAAAGGGTCCCAGCTATGAGCAAATAGTGACCTCCCACTAAAAAAAAAAAACACTATGAAAGTATGAAAATACATGTTTATATAAAGACTTGCGAACAACACCAGTTGATAGCAAAAGTGCCAACAGCACCACAGCTGATAGCAAAAGTGCCAACAGCTGATAACAAAAGTGCCAACAGCTGATAAGAAAAGTGCCAACAGCTGATAGCAAAAGTGCCAAAAGCTGATAGCAAAAGTGCCAACTATTCCTAGGTATGACTATAAACTACATCTGACAGCAAGGCTTCTGATCACAAAGGGTCCCAGCTATGAGCAAATAGTGACCCCCCACTAAAAAAAAAAACACTATGAAAGTATAAAAATACATGTTTATATAAAAATTTGCGAACAACACCAGTTGATAGCAAAATTTCCAACAGCACCACAGCTGATAGCAAAAGTGCCAACAGCTGATAGCAAAATGCCAACAGATGATAGCAAAAGTGCCAACAGCACCACAGTGCCAACTAGTCTTATGTATGACTATAAACTACATCTAACAGCAAGGTTTCTGATCACAATGGGTCCCACCTAAGAGCAAATAGTTACCCTCCACTAAAAAAAAACACTATGAAAGTATAAAAATACATGTTTATATAAAAACTTGCGAACAACACCAGTTGATAGCAAAAGTGCCAACAGCACCACAGCTGATAGCAAAAGTGCCAACAGCTGATAACAAAAGTGCCAACAGCTGATAGCAAAAGTGCCAACAGCTTATAGCAAAAGTGCCAACAGCACCACAGTGCCAACTAGTCCTAGGTATGACTATAAACTACATCTGACAACAAGGCTTCTGATCACAAAGGGTCCCAGCTATGAGCAAATAGTGAACACCCACTAAAAAAAAAACACTATGAATGTATAAAAATACATGTTTATATAAAAACTTGCGAACAACACAAGTTGATAGCAAAAGTGCCAACAGCACCACAGCTGATAGCAAAAGTGCCAACAGCTGATAGCAAAAGTGCCAACAGCTGATAGAAAAGTGCCAACAGCACCACAGTGCCAACTAGTCCTAGGTATGACTATAAACTACATCTGACGGCAAGGCTTCTGATCACAAAGGGTCCCAGCTATGAGCAAATAGTGACCCCCCACTAAAACAAAAACATTATGAAAGTATAAATATACATATTTATATAAAAACTTGCGAACAACACCAGTTGATAGTAAAAGTGCCAACAGCTCCACAGCTGATAGCAAAAGTGCCAACAGCTGATAGCAAAAGTGCCAACAGCTGATAGCAAAAGTTCAAAAGCTGATAGCAAAAGTGCCAACAGTTGATAGCAAAAGTGCCAACAGCTGATAGCAAAAGTGCCAACAGCTGATAGCTAAAGTGCCAACAGCACCACAGTGCCAACTATTCCTAGGTATGACTATAAACTACATCTGACAGCAAGGCTTCTGATCACAAAGGGTCCCAGCTATGAGCAAATAGTGACCCCCCACTAAAAAAAACAATACGAAAGTATAAAATACATGTTTATATAAACTTGCAAACAATACCAGTTTATAGCAAAAGTGCCAACAGCACCACAGCTGATAGCAAATGTGCCAACAGCTGATAGCAAAAGTGCCAACAGCTGATAGCAAAAGTGCCAACAGCACCACAGTGCCAACTAGTCCTAGGTATGACTATAAACTACATCTGACAGCAAGGCTTCTGATCACAAAGGGTCCCAGCTATGAGCAAATAGTGACCTCCCACTAAAAAAAAAAAACACTATGAAAGTATGAAAATACATGTTTATATAAAGACTTGCGAACAACACCAGTTGATAGCAAAAGTGCCAACAGCACCACAGCTGATAGCAAAAGTGCCAACAGCTGATAACAAAAGTGCCAACAGCTGATAAGAAAAGTGCCAACAGCTGATAGCAAAAGTGCCAAAAGCTGATAGCAAAAGTGCCAACAGCACCACAGTGCCAACTATTCCTAGGTATGACTATAAACTACATCTGACAGCAAGGCTTCTGATCACAAAGGGTCCCAGCTATGAGCAAATAGTGACCCCCCACTAAAAAAAAAAACACTATGAAAGTATAAAAATACATGTTTATATAAAAATTTGCGAACAACACCAGTTGATAGCAAAATTTCCAACAGCACCACAGCTGATAGCAAAAGTGCCAACAGCTGATAGCAAAATGCCAACAGATGATAGCAAAAGTGCCAACAGCACCACAGTGCCAACTAGTCTTATGTATGACTATAAACTACATCTAACAGCAAGGTTTCTGATCACAATGGGTCCCACCTAAGAGCAAATAGTTACCCTCCACTAAAAAAAAACACTATGAAAGTATAAAAATACATGTTTATATAAAAACTTGCGAACAACACCAGTTGATAGCAAAAGTGCCAACAGCACCACAGCTGATAGCAAAAGTGCCAACAGCTGATAGAAAAAGTGCCAAGAGCTGATACCAAAAGTGCCAACAGCTGATAGCAAAAGTGCCAACAGCTGATACCAATTTTTATATAAACATGTATTTTTATACTTTCATAGATTTTTTTTTTTAGTGGGGGGTCACTATTTGCTCAGATCTGGGACCCTTTGTGATCAGAAGCCGTGCTGTCAGATGTAGTTTATAGTCATACCCAGTACTAGTTGGCACTGTGGTGCTGTTGGCACTTTTGCTATCAGTTGTTGGCACTTTTGCTATCAGCTGTTGGCACTTTTGCTATCAGCTGTTGGCATATTTGCTATCAGCTGTGGTGCTGTTGGCACTTTTGCTATCAACTGGTATTGTTTGCAAGTTTATATAAACATGTATTTTTATACTTTCATAGTGTTTTTTTTAGTGGGGGGTCACTATTTGCTCATAGCTGGGACCCTTTGTGATCAGAAGACTTGCTGTCAGATGTGGTTTATAGTCATACCTAGGACTAGTTGGCACTTTGGTGCTGTTGGCACTTTTGCTATCAGCTGTTGGCACTTTTGCTATCAGCTGTTGGCACTTTTGCTATCAGGTGTTGGCACTTTTGCTATCAGCTTTTGGCAATTTTGGAATCAGCTGTTGTCACTTTTGCTATCAGCTGATGGCACTTTGGCTATCAGCTGTGGTGCTGTTGGCACTTTTGCTATCAACTGGTGTTGTTCGCAAGTTTTTATATAAACATGTATTTTTATAATTTCATAGTGTTTTTTTTTTAGTGGGGGGTCACTATTTGCTCATATCTGGGACCCTTTGTGATCAGAAGCCTTGCTGTCAGATGTAGTTTATAGTCATACCTAGGACTAGTTGGCACTGTGGTGCTGTTGGCACTTTTGGTATCAGCTGTTGGCACTTTTCCTATCAGCTGTTGGCCCTTTTGATATAGGCTGTGTTGCTGTTGGCACTTTTGCTATCAACTGGTGTTGTTCGCAAGTTTTTATATAAACATGTATTTTTATACATTCATAGTGGGTTTTTTTAAGGGGGTCACTATTTGCTCATAGCTGGGACCCTTTGTGATCAGAAGCCTTGCTGTCAGATGTAGTTTATAGTCATACCTAGGACTAGTTGGCAATGTGGTGCTGTTGGCACTTTTGCTATCAGCTGTTGGCACTTTTGCTATCAGCTGTTGGCACTTTTGCTATCAGCTGTTGGCACTTTTGTTATCAGCTGTGGTGCTGTTGGCACTTTTTCTATCAACTGGTGTTGTTCGGAAGTTTTTTTATAAACATGTATTTTTATACTTTCATAGTGTTTTTTTTTTAGTGGGGGGTCCCTATTTGCTCATAGCTGGGACCCTTTGTGTTCAGAAGCCCTGCTGTCAGATGTAGTTTATAGTCATACCTAGGACTAGTTGGCACTGTGGTGCTGTTGGCACATTTGCTATCAGCTGTTGGCACTTTTGCCATCAGCTTTTGGCACTTTTGCTATCAGCTGTTAGCACATTTGCTATCAGCTGTTTCCACTTTTGCTATCAGCTGTGGTGCTGTTGGCCCTTTTGCTATCAACTGGTGTTGTTAGCAAGTTTTTATATAAATATGTATTTTTATATATTCATAGTATTTTTTTTAGTGGGGGGTCACTATTTGCTCATAGCTAGGACCCTTTGTGATCAGAAGCCTTGCTGTCAGATGTAGATTATAGTCATACCTAGGACTATTTGGCAATGTGGTGCTGTAGGCACTTTTGCTATCAGCTGTTGGCACATTTGCTATCAGCTGTGGTGCTATTGGCACTTTTGCTATCAACTGGTGTTGTTCGCAAATTTTTATATAAACATGTATTTTTATACTTTCATAGTGTTTTTTTTTTTAGTGTTGTCACTATTTGCTCATAGCTGGGACCCTTTGTGATCAGAAGCCTTGCTGTAAGATGTAGTTTAGAATCATACCTAGGACTAGTTGGCACTGTGGTGCTGTTGGCACTTTTGGTATCAGCTGTTGGCAATTTGCTATCAGCTGTTGGCACTTTTGGTATCAGCTGTTGGCACTTTTGCTATCAGCCTTTGGCACTTTTGCTATCGGCTGTTGGCCCTTTTGCTATCAGCTGTTGGCACTTTTGCTATCAGCCTTTGGCACTTTTGCTATCAGCTGTTGGCACATTTGCTATCAGCTGTTGGCAATTTTGGTATCATCTGTTGGCACTTTTGCTATCAGCTGTTGGCACTTTTGCTATCAGCTTTTGGCACTTTTGCTATCAGCTGTTGTCACTTTTGCTATCAGCTGTGGTGCTAGGATAATTTGGCACTGTGGTGCTGTTGGCACATTTGCTATCAGATGTTGGCACTTTTGCTACCAGCTGTTGGCACTTTTGCTATCAGCAGTAGGCACTTTTGCTATCAGCTGTTGTCACTTTTGCTATCAGCTGTGGTGCTGTTGGCACTTTTGCTATCAACTGGTGTTGTTCGCAAGTTTTTATATAAACATGTATTTTTATATATTCATAGTATTTTTTTTTACTGGGGGGTCACTATTTGCTCATAGCTGGGACCCTTTGTGATCAGAAGCCTTGCTGTCAGATGTAGTTTATAGTCATACCTAAGACTATTTGTCAATGTGGTGCTGTTGGCAGTTTTGCTATCAGCTGTTGGCACATTTGCTATCAGCTGTTGGCACTTTTGCTATCAGCTGTTGGCACTTTTGCTATCAGCTGTGGTGCTTTTGGAAGTTTTGTTATCAACTGGTGTTGTTCGCAAGTTTTTATATAAACATGTATTTTTATACTTTCATAGTGTTTTTTTTTTTAGTGTTGTCACTATTTGCTCATAGCTGGGACCCTTTGTGATCAGAAGCCTTGCTGTAAGATGTAGTTTAGAGTCATACCTAGGACTAGTTGGCACTGTGGTGCTGTTGGCACTTTTGCTATCAGCTGTAGGCACATTTGCTATCAGCTGTTGGCACATTTGCTATCAGCTTTTGGCACTTTTGGTATCAGCTGTTGGCACTTTTGCTATCAGCTGTTGGCACTTTTGGTATCAGCTGTTGGCACTTTTGCTATCAACTGTTGGCACTTTTGCTATCAGCTTTTGGCACTTTTACTATCAGCTGTTGGCACTTTTGCTATCAGCTGTGGTGCTGTTGGCACTTTTGCTATCAACTGGTGTTTTTCGCAAGTTTTTATATAAACATGTATTTTATACTTTCATAGTGTTTTTTTTTTAGTGGGGGGTCACTATTTGCTCATAGCTGGGACCCTTTGTGATCAGAAGCCCTGCTGTCAGATGTAGTTTATAGTCATACCTAGGACTAGTTGGCACTGTGGTGCTGTTGGCACTTTTACTATCAGCTGTTGGCACTTTTGCTATCAGCTGTTGGCACTTTTGCTATCAGCTTTTGGTACTTTTGCTATCAGCTGTTGGCACTTTTGCTATCAGCTGTTGGTACTTTTGCTATCAGCTTTTGGTACTTTTGCTATCAGCTGTTAGCACTTTTGCTATCAGCTGTTGGAAATTTGCTATCAGCTTTTGGCAGTTTTGCTATCAGCTGTTGTCACTTTTGCTATCAGCTGTTGGCACTTTTGCTATCAGCTGTGGTGCTGTAGGCACTTTTGCTATCAACTGGTGTTGTTCGCAAGTTTTTATATAAACATGTATTTTTATACTTTTATAGTGTTTTTTTTAGTGGGGGGTCACTATTTGCTCATAGCTGGGACCCTTTGTGATCAGAATCCTTGCTGTCAGATGTAGTTTATAGTCATACCTAGGAATAGTTGGCACTGTGGTGCTGTTGGAACTTTTGCTATCAGCTGTTGGCACTTTTGCTATCAGCTTTTGGCACTTTTACTATCAGCTGTTGGCACTTTTGCTATCAGCTGTGGTGCTGTTGGCACTTTTGCTATCAACTGGTGTTGTTCGCAAGTTTTTATATAAACATGTATTTTTATACTTTCATAGTGTTTATTTTTAGTGGGGGTCACTATTTGCTCATAGCTGGGTCTTTTGTGATCAGAAGCCTTGCTGTCAGATGTAGTTTATAGTCATACCTAGGACTAGTTGGCACTTTGGTGCTGTTGGCACTTTTGCTATCAGCTGTTGGCACTTTTCCTATCAGCTGTTGGCACTTTTGCTATCAGCTGTGGTGCTGTTGGCACTTTTGCTATCAACAGGTGTTTTTCGCAAGTTTTTATATAAACATGTATTTTATACTTTCATAGTGTTTTTTTTTTAGTGGGGGGTCACTCTTTGCTCATAGCTGGGACCCTTTGTGATCAGAAGCCCTGCTGTCAGATGTAGTTTATAATCATACCTAGGACTAGTTGGCACTGTGGTGCTGTTGGCACTTTTGCTCTCACCTGTTGGCATTTTGCTATCAGCTGTTGGCACTTTTGCTATCAGCTTTTTGCACTTTTGCTATCAGCTGTTGGCACTTTTGCTATCAGCTTTTGGTACTTTTGCTATCAGCTGTTGGCACTTTTGGTATCATCTGTTGGCACTTTTGCTATCAGCTGTTGGCACTTTTGCTATCAGCTTTTGGCACTTTTGCTATCAGCTGTTGGCACTTTTGCTATCAGCTATGGTGCTTTTGGCACTTATGCTATCAACTGGTGTTGTTCGCAAGTTTTTATATAAACATGTATTTTTATACTTTCATAGATTTTTTTTTTTTAGTGGGGAATCACTATTTGCTCATAGCTGGGACCCTTTGTGATCAGAAGCCTTGCTGTCAGATGTAGTTTATAGTCATACCTAGGACTAGTTGGCACTGTGGTTATGTTGGCACTTTTGCTATCAGCTGTTGGCACTTTTGCTTTCAGCTGTTGGCACTTTTGCTATCAGCTGTTGGCACTTTTGCTATCAGCTGTGGTGCTGTTGGCACTTTAGCTATCAACTGGTGTTGTTCGCAAGTTTTTATATAAACATGTATTTTTATACTTTCATAGAATTTTTTTTTAGTGGGGGGTCACTATTTGCTCATAGCTGGGACACTTTGTGATCAGAAGCCTTGCACTCAGATGTAGTTTATAGTCATACCTAGGACTAGTTGGCACTGTGGTGCTGTTGGCACTTTTGCTATCAGCTGGTGGCACTTTTGCTATCAGCTGTAGGCACATTTGCTATCAGCTGTGGTGCTGTTGGAACTTTTGCTATCAACTGGTGTTGTTCGCAAATTTTTATATAAATATGTATTTTTATACTTTCATAGTGTTTTTTTTAGTGGGGGGTCACTATTTGCTCATAGCTGGGACCCTTTGTGATCAGAAGCCTTGCTGTCAGATGTAGTTTATAGTCATATCTAGGACTAGTTGGCACTGTGGTGCTGTTGGCACTTTTGCTATCAGCTGTTGGCACATTTGCTATCAGCTGTTGGCACTTTTGCTATCAGCTGTTGGAATTTTGCTATTAGCTGTGGTGCTGTTGGCACTTTTGCTATCAACTGGTGTTGTTAGCAAGTTTTTATATAAACATGTATTTTTATACTTTCATAGTGTTTTTTCTTTAGTGAGGTGTCACTATTTGCTCATAGCTGGGACACTTTGTGATCAGAAGCCTTGCTGTCAGATGTAGTTTATAGTCATACCTAGGACTAGTTGGCACTGTGGTGCTGTTGGCTCTTTTGCTATCAGCTGTTGGCACTTTTGCTATAAGCTGCTGGTACTTTTGCTATCAGCTGTTGGCGCTTTTGCTGTCAGCTGTTGGCACTTTTGCTATCAGCTGTGGTGCTGTTGGCACTTTTGCTATCAACTGGTGTTGTTCGCAAGTTTTTATATAAACATGTATTTTTATACTTTCATAGTGTTTTTTTTAGTGGGTGGTCACTATTTGCTCATAGCTTGGACACTTTGTGATCAGAAGACTTGCTGTCAGATGTAGCTTATAGTCATACGTAGGACTAGATGGCACTGTGGTGCTGTTGGCACATTTGCTATCAGCTGTTGGCACTTTTGCTATCAGCTGTTTGCACTTTTGCTATCAGCTGTTGGCACTTTTGCTATTAGCTGTTGGCATTTTGGTATCATCTGTTAGCACTTTTGCTATCAGCTTTTGGCACTTTTGTTATCAGCTGTTGGCACTTTTGCTATCAGCTGTGGCGCTGTTGGCACTTTTGCTATCAACTGGTGTTGTTCGCAAGTTTTTATATAAATATGTATTTTTATACGTTCAAATTTTTTTTTTTAGTGGGGTGTCACTATTTGCTCATAGCTGGGACACTTTGTGATCAGAAGCCTTGCTGTCAGATGTAGTTTATAGTCATACCTAGGACTAGTTGGCGCTGTGGTGCTGTTGGCACTTTTGCTATCAGCTGTTGGCACTTTTGCTATCAGCTTTTGGCACTTTTGCTATCAGCTGTTGGCACTTTTGCTATCAGCTGTTGGCACTTTTGCTATCAACTGTGGTGCTGTTGGCACATTTGCTATCAGCTGGTGGCACTTTTGCTATCAGCTTTTGGCACTTTTGGTATCAGCTGTTGGCACTTTTGCTATCAGCTGTTGGCACTTTTGCTATCAGCTGTTGGCACTTTTGAAATCAGCTGTGGTGCTGTTGGCACTTTTGCTATCAACTGGTGTTGTTCGCAAGTTTTTATATAAACATGTACTTTTATACTTTCATAATGTTTTTTTTTAGTGGGGGGTCACTATTTGCTCATAGCTTGGACCCTTTGTGATCAGAAGCCTTGCTGTCAGATGTAGTTTATAGTCATACCTAGGACTAGTTGGCACTGTGGTGCTGTTGGCACTTTTGCTATCAGCTGTGTACACTTTTGCTATCAGCTGTTGGCACTTTTGCTATCAGCTGTTGGCACTTTTGCTATCAGCTGTGGTGCTGTTTGCACTTTTGCTATCAACCGGTGTTGTTCGCAGGTTTTTATATAAACATGTATTTTTATACTTCCATAGTGTTTTTTTTTAATGGGGGGTAACTTTTTGCTCATAGCTGGGACCCTTTGTGAACAGAAGCCTTGCTGTCAGATGTAGATTATAGTCCTACCTAGGACTAGTTGGCACTGTGGTGCTGATGGCACTTTTTCTATCAGCTATTGGCACTTTTGCTATCAGCTGTTGGCACTTTTGGTATCAGCTGTTGGCACTTTTGCTATCAGCTGTTTGCACTTTTGCTATCAGCTTTTGGCACTTTTTGTATCAGCAGTTGGCACGTTTGCTATCAGATGTGGCGCTGTTGGCGCTTTTGCTATCAACTGGTGTTTTCGCAATTTTTTATATAAACATGTATTTTTATACTTTCATAGTGTTTTTTTTGTAGTGGGGGGTAACTATTTGCTCATAGCTGGGACCCTTTGTGATCAGAAGCCTTCCTGTCAGATGTAGTTTATAGTCATACCTAGGACTAGTTGGCACTGTGGTGCTGTTGGCACTTTTACTATCAGCTGTTGGCACTTTTGCTATCAGCTGTTGGCACTTTAGTATCAGCTGTTGGCACATTTGCTATCAGCTGTTGGCACATTTGCTATCAGCTGTGGTGCTGCTGGCACTTTTGCTTTCAACTGGTGTTGTTCGCATGTTTTTATATAAACATGTATTTTTATACTTTCATATTGTTTATTTTTTAGTGGGGGGTCACTATTTGCTCATCGCTGGGACCCATTGTGATCAGAAGCCTTGCTGTCAGATGTAGTTTATAGTCATACCTAGGACTAGTTGGCACTGTGGTGCTGTTGGCACTTTTGCTATCAGCTGTTGGCACTTTTGCTATCAGCTTTTGGCACTTTTGCTATCAGCTGTGGTGCTGTTTGCACTTTTGCTATCAACTGGTGTTGTTCGCAAGTTTTTATATAAACATGTATTTTTATACTTTCATAATGTTTTTTTTGTGGGGGGTCACTATTTGCTCATAGCTGGGACCCTTTGTGTTCAGAAGCCTTGCTGTCAGATGTAGTTTATAGTCATACCTAGGACTAGTTGTCACTGTGGTGCTGTTGGCACTTTCGCTATCAGCTGTTGGCACTTTTGCTATCAGCTGTTGGCACTTTTGCTATCAGCTGTTGGCACTTTTGCTATTAGCTGTTGGCATTTTGGTATCATCTGTTTGCACTTTTGCTATCAGCTTTTGGCACTTTTGTTATCAGCTGTTGGCACTTTTGCTATCAGCTGTGGCGCTGTTGGCACTTTTGCTATCAACTGGTGTTGTTCGCAAGTTTTTATATAAATATGTATTTTTATACGTTCATAGTTTTTTTTTTAGTGGGGTGTCACTATTTGCTCATAGCTGGGACACTTTGTGATCAGAAGCCTTGCTGTCAGATGTAGTTTATAGTCATACCTAGGACTAGTTGGCGCTGTGGTGCTGTTGGCACTTTTGCTATCAGCTGTTGGCACTTTTGCTATCAGCTTTTGGCACTTTTGCTATCAGCTGTTGGCACTTTTGCTATCAGCTGTTGGCACTTTTGCTATCAACTGTGGTGCTGTTGGCACATTTGCTATCAGCTGGTGGCACTTTTGCTATCAGCTTTTGGCACTTTTGGTATCAGCTGTTGGCACTTTTGCTATCAGCTGTTGGCACTTTTGCTATCAGCTGTTGGCACTTTTGAAATCAGCTGTGGTGCTGTTGGCACTTTTGCTATCAACTGGTGTTGTTCGCAAGTTTTTATATAAACATGTACTTTTATACTTTCATAATGTTTTTTTTTAGTGGGGGGTCACTATTTGCTCATAGCTTGGACCCTTTGTGATCAGAAGCCTTGCTGTCAGATGTAGTTTATAGTCATACCTAGGACTAGTTGGCACTGTGGTGCTGTTGGCACTTTTGCTATCAGCTGTGTGCACTTTTGCTATCAGCTGTTGGCACTTTTGCTATCAGCTGTTGGCACTTTTGCTATCAGCTGTGGTGCTGTTTGCACTTTTGCTATCAACCGGTGTTGTTCGCAGGTTTTTATATAAACATGTATTTTTATACATCCATAGTGTTTTTTTTTAATGGGGGGTAACTTTTTGCTCATAGCTGGGACCCTTTGTGAACAGAAGCCTTGCTGTCAGATGTAGATTATAGTCCTACCTAGGACTAGTTGGCACTGTGGTGCTGATGGCACTTTTGCTATCAGCTGTGTGCACTTTTGCTATCAGCTATTGGCACTTTTGCTATCAGCTGTTGGCACTTTTGGTATCAGCTGTTGGCACTTTTGCTATCAGCTGTTTGCACTTTTGCTATCAGCTTTTGGCACTTTTTGTATCAGCAGTTGGCACGTTTGCTATCAGATGTGGCGCTGTTGGCACTTTTGCTATCAACTGGTGTTGTTCGCAATTTTTTATATAAACATGTATTTTTATACTTTCATAGTGTTTTTTTGTAGTGGGGGGTAACTATTTGCTCATAGCTGGGACCCTTTGTGATCAGAAGCCTTGCTGTCAGATGTAGTTTATAGTCATACCTAGGACTAGTTGGCACTGTGGTGCTGTTGGCACATTTACTATCAGCTGTTGGCACTTTTGCTATCAGCTGTTGGCACTTTAGTATCAGCTGTTGGCACATTTGCTATCAGCTGTTGGCACATTTGCTATCAGCTGTGGTGCTGCTGGCACTTTTGCTATCAACTGGTGTTGTTCGCATGTTTTTATATAAACATGTATTTTTATACTTTCATATTGTTTCTTTTTTAGTGGGGGGTCACTATTTGCTCATCGCTGGGACCCTTTGTGATCAGAAGCCTTGCTGTCAGATGTAGTTTATAGTCATACCTAGGACTAGTTGGCACTGTGGTGCTGTTGGCACTTTTGCTATCAGCTGTTGGCACATTTGCTATCAGCTTTTGGCACTTTTGCTATCAGCTGTGGTGCTGTTTGCACTTTTGCTATCAACTGGTGTTGTTCGCAAGTTTTTATATAAACATGTATTTTTATACTTTCATAGTGTTTTTTTTAGTGGGGGGTCACTATTTGCTCATAGCTGGGACCCTTTGTGATCAGAAGCCTTGCTGTCAGATGTAGTCTATAGTCATACCTAGGACTAGTTGTCACTGTGGTGCTGTTGGCACTTTTGCTATCAGCTGTTGGCACTCTTGCTATCAGCTGTTGGCACTTTTTCTATCACCTGTTGCCACTTTTGCTATCAGCTCTGTGCACTTTTGATATCAGCTGTGGTGCTGTTGGCACTTTTGCTATCAACTGGTGTTCTTCGCAAGTTTTTATATAAACATGTATTTTTATACATTCATAGTGTTTTTTTTTAGTGGGGGTCACTATTTGCTCATAGCTGGGACCCTTTGTGATCAGAAGCCTTGCTGTCAGATGTAGTTTATAGTCATACCTAGGACTAGTTGGCAATGTGGTGCTGTTGGCACTTTTGCTATCAGCTGTTGGCACTTTTGCTATCAGCTGTTGGCACTTTTGCTATCAGCTGTGGTGCTTTTGGCACTTTTGCTATCAACTGGTGTTGTTCGTAAGTTTTTATATTAACATGTATTTTTATACATTCATAGTGTTTTTTTTTAGTGGGGGGTCACTATTTGCTCATAGCTGGGACCCTTTGTGATCAGAAGCCTTGCTGTCAGATGTAGTTTATAGTCATACCTAGGACTAGTTGGCACTGTGGTGCTGTTGGCACTTTTACTATCAGCTGTTGGCACTTTTGCTATCAGCTGTTGGCACTTTAGTATCAGCTGTTGGCACATTTGCTATCAGCTGTTGGCACATTTGCTATCAGCTGTGGTGCTGTTGGCACTTTTGCTATCAACTGGTGTTGTTCGCATGTTTTTATATAAACATGTATTTTTATAAATCATTGTGTTTTTTTTTAGTGGGGGGTCACTATTTGCTCATTGCTGGCACCCTTTGTGATCAGAAGCCTTGCTGTCAGATGTAGTTTATAGTCATACCTAGGACTAGTTGGCACTGTGGTGCTGTTGGCAATTTTGCTATCACCTGTTGGCACTTTTGCTATCAGCTGTTGGCACTTTTGCTATCAACTGTGGTGCTGTTTGCACTTTTGCTATCAACTGGTGTTGTTCGCAAGTTTTTATATAAACATGTATTTTTATACTTTCATAGTGTTTTTTTTAGTGGGGGGTCACTATTTGCTCATAGCTGGGACCCTTTGTGATCAGAAGCCTTGCTGTCAGATGTAGTTTATAGTCATACCTAGGACTAGTTGTCACTGTGGTGCTGTTGGCACTTTTGCTATCAGCTGTTGGCACTTTTGCTATCAGCTGTTGGCACTTTCGCTATAAGCTGTTGGCACTCTTGCTATCAGCTGTTGGCACTTTTTCTATCACCTGTTGGCACTTTTGCTATCAGCTCTGTGCACTTTTGATATCAGCTGTGGTGCTGTTGGCACTTTTGCTATCAACTGGTGTTCTTCGCAAGTTTTTATATAAACATGTATTTTTATACATTCGTAGTGTTTTTTTTTTAGTGGGGGTCACTATTTGCTCATAGCTGGGACCCTTTGTGATCAGAAGCCTTGCTGTCAGATGTAGTTTATAGTCATACCTAGGAATAGTTGGCAATGTGGTGCTGTTGGCACTTTTGCTATCAGCTGTTGGCACTTTTGCTAGGTTTAGGGTTAGGGTTAGGGTTAGGGTTAGGGTTAGGGTTAGGGTTAGGGTTAGGGTTACGGTTACGGTTAGGGGTTAGGGTTAGGGGTTAGGGTTAGGGTTAGGGTTAGGGTTAGGGTTAGGGTTAGGGTTAGGGTTAGGGTTAGGGTTAGGGTTAGGGTTAGGGTTAGGGTTAGGGTTAGGGTTAGGGTTAGGGTTAGGGTTAGGGTTAGGGTTAGGGTTAGGGTTAGGGTTAGGGTTAGGGTTAGGGTTAGGGTTAGGGTTAGGGTTAGGGTTAGGGTTAGGGTTAGGGTTAGGGTTAGGGTTAGGGTTAGGGTTAGGGTTAGGGTTAGGGTTAGGGTTAGGGTTAGGGTTAGGGTTAGGGTTAGGGTTAGGGTTAGGGTTAGGGTTAGGGTTAGGGTTAGGGTTAGGGTTAGGGTTAGGGTTAGGGTTAGGGTTAGGGTTAGGGTTAGGGTTAGGGTTAGGGTTAGGGTTAGGGTTAGGGTTAGGGTTAGGGTTAGGGTTAGGGTTAGGGTTAGGGTTAGGGTTAGGGTTAGGGTTAGGGTTAGGGTTAGGGTTAGGGTTAGGGTTAGGGTTAGGGTTAGGGTTAGGGTTAGGGTTAGGGTTAGGGTTAGGGTTAGGGTTAGGGTTAGGGTTAGGGTTAGGGTTAGGGTTAGGGTTAGGGTTAGGGTTAGGGTTAGGGTTAGGGTTAGGGTTAGGGTTAGGGTTAGGGTTAGGGTTAGGGTTAGGGTTAGGGTTAGGGTTAGGGTTAGGGTTAGGGTTAGGGTTAGGGTTAGGGTTAGGGTTAGGGTTAGGGTTAGGGTTAGGGTTAGGGTTAGGGTTAGGGTTAGGGTTAGGGTTAGGGTTAGGGTTAGGGTTAGGGTTAGGGTTAGGGTTAGGGTTAGGGTTAGGGTTAGGGTTAGGGTTAGGGTTAGGGTTAGGGTTAGGGTTAGGGTTAGGGTTAGGGTTAGGGTTAGGGTTAGGGTTAGGGTTAGGGTTAGGGTTAGGGTTAGGGTTAGGGTTAGGGTTAGGGTTAGGGTTAGGGTTAGGGTTAGGGTTAGGGTTAGGGTTAGGGTTAGGGTTAGGGTTAGGGTTAGGGTTAGGGTTAGGGTTAGGGTTAGGGTTAGGGTTAGGGTTAGGGTTAGGGTTAGGGTTAGGGTTAGGGTTAGGGTTAGGGTTAGGGTTAGGGTTAGGGTTAGGGTTAGGGTTAGGGTTAGGGTTAGGGTTAGGGTTAGGGTTAGGGTTAGGGTTAGGGTTAGGGTTAGGGTTAGGGTTAGGGTTAGGGTTAGGGTTAGGGTTAGGGTTAGGGTTAGGGTTAGGGTTAGGGTTAGGGTTAGGGTTAGGGTTAGGGTTAGGGTTAGGGTTAGGGTTAGGGTTAGGGTTAGGGTTAGGGTTAGGGTTAGGGTTAGGGTTAGGGTTAGGGTTAGGGTTAGGGTTAGGGTTAGGGTTAGGGTTAGGGTTAGGGTTAGGGTTAGGGTTAGGGTTAGGGTTAGGGTTAGGGTTAGGGTTAGGGTTAGGGTTAGGGTTAGGGTTAGGGTTAGGGTTAGGGTTAGGGTTAGGGTTAGGGTTAGGGTTAGGGTTAGGGTTAGGGTTAGGGTTAGGGTTAGGGTTAGGGTTAGGGTTAGGGTTAGGGTTAGGGTTAGGGTTAGGGTTAGGGTTAGGGTTAGGGTTAGGGTTAGGGTTAGGGTTAGGGTTAGGGTTAGGGTTAGGGTTAGGGTTAGGGTTAGGGTTAGGGTTAGGGTTAGGGTTAGGGTTAGGGTTAGGGTTAGGGTTAGGGTTAGGGTTAGGGTTAGGGTTAGGGTTAGGGTTAGGGTTAGGGTTAGGGTTAGGGTTAGGGTTAGGGTTAGGGTTAGGGTTAGGGTTAGGGTTAGGGTTAGGGTTAGGGTTAGGGTTAGGGTTAGGGTTAGGGTTAGGGTTAGGGTTAGGGTTAGGGTTAGGGTTAGGGTTAGGGTTAGGGTTAGGGTTAGGGTTAGGGTTAGGGTTAGGGTTAGGGTTAGGGTTAGGGTTAGGGTTAGGGTTAGGGTTAGGGTTAGGGTTAGGGTTAGGGTTAGGGTTAGGGTTAGGGTTAGGGTTAGGGTTAGGGTTAGGGTTAGGGTTAGGGTTAGGGTTAGGGTTAGGGTTAGGGTTAGGGTTAGGGTTAGGGTTAGGGTTAGGGTTAGGGTTAGGGTTAGGGTTAGGGTTAGGGTTAGGGTTAGGGTTAGGGTTAGGGTTAGGGTTAGGGTTAGGGTTAGGGTTAGGGTTAGGGTTAGGGTTAGGGTTAGGGTTAGGGTTAGGGTTAGGGTTAGGGTTAGGGTTAGGGTTAGGGTTAGGGTTAGGGTTAGGGTTAGGGTTAGGGTTAGGGTTAGGGTTAGGGTTAGGGTTAGGGTTAGGGTTAGGGTTAGGGTTAGGGTTAGGGTTAGGGTTAGGGTTAGGGTTAGGGTTAGGGTTAGGGTTAGGGTTAGGGTTAGGGTTAGGGTTAGGGTTAGGGTTAGGGTTAGGGTTAGGGTTAGGGTTAGGGTTAGGGTTAGGGTTAGGGTTAGGGTTAGGGTTAGGGTTAGGGTTAGGGTTAGGGTTAGGGTTAGGGTTAGGGTTAGGGTTAGGGTTAGGGTTAGGGTTAGGGTTAGGGTTAGGGTTAGGGTTAGGGTTAGGGTTAGGGTTAGGGTTAGGGTTAGGGTTAGGGTTAGGGTTAGGGTTAGGGTTAGGGTTAGGGTTAGGGTTAGGGTTAGGGTTAGGGTTAGGGTTAGGGTTAGGGTTAGGGTTAGGGTTAGGGTTAGGGTTAGGGTTAGGGTTAGGGTTAGGGTTAGGGTTAGGGTTAGGGTTAGGGTTAGGGTTAGGGTTAGGGTTAGGGTTAGGGTTAGGGTTAGGGTTAGGGTTAGGGTTAGGGTTAGGGTTAGGGTTAGGGTTAGGGTTAGGGTTAGGGTTAGGGTTAGGGTTAGGGTTAGGGTTAGGGTTAGGGTTAGGGTTAGGGTTAGGGTTAGGGTTAGGGTTAGGGTTAGGGTTAGGGTTAGGGTTAGGGTTAGGGTTAGGGTTAGGGTTAGGGTTAGGGTTAGGGTTAGGGTTAGGGTTAGGGTTAGGGTTAGGGTTAGGGTTAGGGTTAGGGTTAGGGTTAGGGTTAGGGTTAGGGTTAGGGTTAGGGTTAGGGTTAGGGTTAGGGTTAGGGTTAGGGTTAGGGTTAGGGTTAGGGTTAGGGTTAGGGTTAGGGTTAGGGTTAGGGTTAGGGTTAGGGTTAGGGTTAGGGTTAGGGTTAGGGTTAGGGTTAGGGTTAGGGTTAGGGTTAGGGTTAGGGTTAGGGTTAGGGTTAGGGTTAGGGTTAGGGTTAGGGTTAGGGTTAGGGTTAGGGTTAGGGTTAGGGTTAGGGTTAGGGTTAGGGTTAGGGTTAGGGTTAGGGTTAGGGTTAGGGTTAGGGTTAGGGTTAGGGTTAGGGTTAGGGTTAGGGTTAGGGTTAGGGTTAGGGTTAGGGTTAGGGTTAGGGTTAGGGTTAGGGTTAGGGTTAGGGTTAGGGTTAGGGTTAGGGTTAGGGTTAGGGTTAGGGTTAGGGTTAGGGTTAGGGTTAGGGTTAGGGTTAGGGTTAGGGTTAGGGTTAGGGTTAGGGTTAGGGTTAGGGTTAGGGTTAGGGTTAGGGTTAGGGTTAGGGTTAGGGTTAGGGTTAGGGTTAGGGTTAGGGTTAGGGTTAGGGTTAGGGTTAGGGTTAGGGTTAGGGTTAGGGTTAGGGTTAGGGTTAGGGTTAGGGTTAGGGTTAGGGTTAGGGTTAGGGTTAGGGTTAGGGTTAGGGTTAGGGTTAGGGTTAGGGTTAGGGTTAGGGTTAGGGTTAGGGTTAGGGTTAGGGTTAGGGTTAGGGTTAGGGTTAGGGTTAGGGTTAGGGTTAGGGTTAGGGTTAGGGTTAGGGTTAGGGTTAGGGTTAGGTTAGGGTTAGGGTTAGGGTTAGGGTTAGGGTTAGGGTTAGGGTTAGGGTTAGGGTTAGGGTTAGGGTTAGGGTTAGGGTTAGGGTTAGGGTTAGGGTTAGGGTTAGGGTTAGGGTTAGGGTTAGGGTTAGGGTTAGGGTTAGGGTTAGGGTTAGGGTTAGGGTTAGGGTTAGGGTTAGGGTTAGGGTTAGGGTTAGGGTTAGGGTTAGGGTTAGGGTTAGGGTTAGGGTTAGGGTTAGGGTTAGGGTTAGGGTTAGGGTTAGGGTTAGGGTTAGGGTTAGGGTTAGGGTTAGGGTTAGGGTTAGGGTTAGGGTTAGGGTTAGGGTTAGGGTTAGGGTTAGGGTTAGGGTTAGGGTTAGGGTTAGGGTTAGGGTTAGGGTTAGGGTTAGGGTTAGGGTTAGGGTTAGGGTTAGGGTTAGGGTTAGGGTTAGGGTTAGGGTTAGGGTTAGGGTTAGGGTTAGGGTTAGGGTTAGGGTTAGGGTTAGGGTTAGGGTTAGGGTTAGGGTTAGGGTTAGGGTTAGGGTTAGGGTTAGGGTTAGGGTTAGGGTTAGGGTTAGGGTTAGGGTTAGGGTTAGGGTTAGGGTTAGGGTTAGGGTTAGGGTTAGGGTTAGGGTTAGGGTTAGGGTTAGGGTTAGGGTTAGGGTTAGGGTTAGGGTTAGGGTTAGGGTTAGGGTTAGGGTTAGGGTTAGGGTTAGGGTTAGGGTTAGGGTTAGGGTTAGGGTTAGGGTTAGGGTTAGGGTTAGGGTTAGGGTTAGGGTTAGGGTTAGGGTTAGGGTTAGGTTAGGGTTAGGGTTAGGGTTAGGGTTAGGGTTAGGGTTAGGGTTAGGGTTAGGGTTAGGGTTAGGGTTAGGGTTAGGGTTAGGGTTAGGGTTAGGGTTAGGGTTAGGGTTAGGGTTAGGGTAGGGTTAGGGTTAGGGTTAGGGTTAGGGTTAGGTTAGGGTTAGGGTTAGGGTTAGGGTTAGGGTTAGGGTTAGGGTTAGGGTTAGGGTTAGGGTTAGGGTTAGGGTTAGGGTTAGGGTTAGGGTTAGGGTTAGGGTTAGGGTTAGGGTTAGGGTTAGGGTTAGGGTTAGGGTTAGGGTTAGGGTTAGGGTTAGGGTTAGGGTTAGGGTTAGGGTTTAGGGTTAGGGTTAGGGTTAGGGTTAGGGTTAGGGTTAGGGTTAGGGTTAGGGTTAGGGTTAGGGTTAGGGTTAGGGTTAGGGTTAGGGTTAGGGTTAGGGTTAGGGTTAGGTTAGGGTTAGGGTTAGGGTTAGGGTTAGGTTAGGGTTAGGGTTAGGGTTAGGGTTAGGGTTAGGGTTAGGGTTAGGGTTAGGGTTAGGGTTAGGGTTAGGGTTAGGGTTAGGGTTAGGGTTAGGGTAGGGTTAGGGTTAGGGTTAGGGTTAGGGTTAGGGTTAGGGTTAGGGTTAGGGTTAGGGTTAGGGTTAGGGTTAGGGTTAGGGTTAGGGTTAGGGTTAGGGTTAGGGTTAGGGTTAGGGTTAGGGTTAGGGTTAGGGTTAGGGTTAGGGTTAGGGTTAGGGTTAGGGTTAGGGTTAGGGTTAGGGTTAGGGTAGGGTTAGGGTTAGGGTTAGGGTTAGGGTTAGGGTTAGGGTTAGGGTTAGGGTTAGGGTTAGGGTTAGGGTTAGGGTTAGGGTTAGGGTTAGGGTTAGGGTTAGGGTTAGGGTTAGGGTTAGGGTTAGGGTTAGGGTTAGGGTTAGGGTTAGGGTTAGGGTTAGGGTTAGGGTTAGGGTTAGGGTTAGGGTTAGGGTTAGGGTTAGGGTTAGGGTTAGGGTTAGGGTTAGGGTTAGGGTTAGGGTTAGGGTTAGGGTTAGGGTTAGGGTTAGGGTTAGGGTTAGGGTTAGGGTTAGGGTTAGGGTTAGGGTTAGGGTTAGGGTTAGGGTTAGGGTTAGGGTTAGGGTTAGGGTTAGGGTTAGGGTTAGGGTTAGGGTTAGGGTTAGGGTTAGGGTTAGGGTTAGGGTTAGGGTTAGGGTTAGGGTTAGGGTTAGGGTTAGGGTTAGGGTTAGGTTAGGGTTAGGGTTAGGGTTAGGGTTAGGGTTAGGGTTAGGGTTAGGGTTAGGGTTAGGGTTAGGGTTAGGGTTAGGGTTAGGGTTAGGGTTAGGTTAGGGTTAGGGTTAGGGTTAGGGTTAGGGTTAGGGTTAGGGTTAGGGTTAGGGTTAGGGTTAGGGTTAGGGTTAGGGTTAGGGTTAGGGTTAGGGTTAGGGTTAGGGTTAGGGTTAGGGTTAGGTTAGGGTTAGGGTTAGGGGTTAGGGTTAGGGTTAGGGTTAGGGTTAGGGTTAGGGTTAGGGTTAGGGTTAGGGTTAGGGTTAGGGTTTAGGGTTAGGGTTAGGGTTAGGGTTAGGGTTAGGGTTAGGGTTAGGGTTAGGGTTAGGGTTAGGGTTAGGGTTAGGGTTAGGGTTAGGGTTAGGGTTAGGGTTAGGGTTAGGGTTAGGGTTAGGTTAGGGTTAGGGTTAGGGTTAGGGTTAGGGTTAGGGTTAGGGTTAGGGTTAGGGTTAGGGTTAGGGTTAGGGTTAGGGTTAGGGTTAGGGTTAGGGTTAGGGTTAGGGTTAGGGTTAGGGTTAGGGTTAGGGTTAGGGTTAGGGTTAGGGTTAGGGTTAGGGTTAGGGTTAGGGTTAGGGTTAGGGTTAGGGTTAGGGTTAGGGTTAGGGTTAGGGTTAGGGTTAGGGTTAGGGTTAGGGTTAGGGTTAGGGTTAGGGTTAGGGTTAGGGTTAGGGTTAGGGTTAGGGTTAGGGTTAGGGTTAGGGTTAGGGTTAGGGTTAGGGTTAGGGTTAGGGTTAGGGTTAGGGTTAGGGTTAGGGTTAGGGTTAGGGTTAGGGTTAGGGTTAGGGTTAGGGTTAGGGTTAGGGTTAGGGTTAGGGTTAGGGTTAGGGTTAGGGTTAGGGTTAGGGTTAGGGTTAGGGTTAGGGTTAGGGTTAGGGTTAGGGTTAGGGTTAGGGTTAGGGTTAGGGTTAGGGTTAGGGTTAGGGTTAGGGTTAGGGTTAGGGTTAGGGTTAGGGTTTAGGGTTAGGGTTAGGGTTAGGGTTAGGGTTAGGGTTAGGGTTAGGGTTAGGGTTAGGGTTAGGGTTAGGGTTAGGGTTAGGGTTAGGGTTAGGGTTAGGGTTAGGGTTAGGGTTAGGGTTAGGGTTAGGGTTAGGGTTAGGGTTAGGGTTAGGGTTAGGGTTAGGGTTAGGGTTAGGGTTAGGGTTAGGGTTAGGGTTAGGGTTAGGGTTAGGGTTAGGGTTAGGGTTAGGGTTAGGGTTAGGGTTAGGGTTAGGGTTAGGGTTAGGGTTAGGGTTAGGGTTAGGGTTAGGGTTAGGGTTAGGGTTAGGGTTAGGGTTAGGTTAGGGTTAGGGTTAGGGTTAGGGTTAGGGTTAGGGTTAGGGTTAGGGTTAGGGTTAGGGGTTAGGGTTAGGGTTAGGTTAGGGTTAGGGTTAGGGTTAGGGTTAGGGTTAGGGTTAGGGTTAGGGTTAGGGTTAGGGTTAGGGTTAGGGTTAGGGTTAGGGTTAGGGTTAGGGTTAGGGTTAGGGTTAGGTTAGGGTTAGGGTTAGGGTTAGGGTTAGGGTTAGGGTTAGGGTTAGGGTTAGGGTTAGGGTTAGGGTTAGGTTAGGGTTAGGTTAGGGTTAGGGTTAGGGTTAGGGTTAGGGTTAGGGTTAGGGTAGGGTTAGGGTTAGGGTTAGGGTTAGGGTTAGGGTTAGGGTTAGGGTTAGGGTTAGGGTTAGGGTTAGGGTTAGGGTTAGGTTAGGGTTAGGGTTAGGGTTAGGGTAGGTTAGGGTTAGGGTTAGGGTTAGGGTTAGGGTTAGGTTAGGGTTAGGGTTAGGGTTAGGTTAGGGTTAGGGTTAGGTTAGGGTTAGGGTTAGGGTTAGGGTTAGGTTAGGGTTAGGGTTAGGGTTAGGGTTAGGGTTAGGGTTAGGGTTAGGGTTAGGGTTAGGGTTAGGGTTAGGGTTAGGGTTAGGGTTAGGTTAGGGTTAGGGTTAGGGTTAGGGTTAGGGTTAGGGTTAGGGTTAGGGTTAGGGTTAGGGTTAGGTTAGGGTTAGGGTTAGGGTTAGGGTTAGGGTTAGGGTTAGGGTTAGGGTTAGGGTTAGGGTTAGGTTAGGGTTAGGGTTAGGGTTAGGGTTAGGGTTAGGGTTAGGGTTAGGGTTAGGGTTAGGGTTAGGGTTAGGGTTAGGGTTAGGGTTAGGGTTAGGGTTAGGGTTAGGGTTAGGGGTTAGGGTTAGGGTTAGGGTTAGGGTTAGGGTTAGGGTTAGGGTTAGGGTTAGGGTTAGGGTTAGGGGAGGGTTAGGGTTAGGGTTAGGGTTAGGGTTAGGGTTAGGGTTAGGGTTAGGGTTAGGGTTAGGGTTAGGGTTAGGGTTAGGGTTAGGGTTAGGGTTAGGGTTAGGGTTAGGTTAGGGTTAGGGTTAGGGTTAGGTTAGGGT